>CM033790.1:25250246-25747178 GCA_019656835.1 Rhododendron ovatum | reverse complement strand
GTTTCTCCTACGCGACTCATCGTAGACCGTGTCTCCATTTTCACTTTTCATAACCAAATCAACATTTTCAAGATCTGTTTTTAACACACCCAACCTCGGTTTCCGCCGTTCCGGGTTCTCGAGTTTTCTCACAATGGTTCCGCCGCACCGGGTTTCCATTGGCACACAATTGCATTGGCTCCGTACAGCGGATAACCAAGCCATTCCTCACCATGGTTCCGTCGCTCCGGGTTCCCATAGGAACGCACACATTTCAAAACCCTCGGTTCCGCCGCTCCGAGTTCCCGAGTATCCCACAATGGTTCCGCCGCTCCGGGTTTCCATTTGGGGTTTTCGAAAACTAAACCCTCGGTTCCGCCGCTCCGGGTTTCCAAGTATCCCCACAATGATTCCGCCATTCCGGGTTCTCATTGGGTTTTTCACAAATCTTACTTTTACACGCATACACACAACTCACATTATGCAACCAAAACCGGTCATAATGTAGTTTCAAAATATTTCCATCCTCGGAAAATATTTCCTTTCATTAATTACACCCTATGTGCCATGTCTCTACTTTCTCGATTCTCGTGTCTCGTTACATGCAAAGACTCCGCGGTAGGACAAAAATAAGCGTGAAACATTCTAACAAGATCATCCAACTCTATACTACATATCATGCTCAAACACTACTTAAAGCATAACGTCACATGTACGGACGCCTTTGGAGTGTATCACTTATGCTTATTCAAAGCACAACGCCACATGTACGGACGCCCTTGGAGTGAAATCACTTATGCTTTATCACACCACAAGTAATACAAGCAATTCATAAATGCATGCTCATAATCATCCTAAAGATCAAAATACAAATACTTCTAATCAAACGATAAGTTCTATCTTTCGAAATCTGTTAGGATAATTTACTTATACTTAGGAAAGTGAGTAGAGGTATTCTACTTTCTAACATACGGTTCTGTACGTAGAGTTAGGGGGCAAGGGGTTCTACCTTTCTTCTTGGCGGTAGGGCGGCTACGGAGAGTACGTCGGTGATCGGGCGGAGTAACTTCCTACGGAATGCTTACAGTAGCTTCGAAAGAGAAAGGAATTCTCTCGAAACTAGTTCTTGACTACACTACCTACCTTTTTAGATCGAAAGGATGGTTGAGTGGCAGTTTTGTGGCGTCCTAGGATGAGTTTCTTGAAGAACTTAGGAAGAACCTCAAGAACAAAGAAGAACTAAGTAAGAACAAGCAAGAACTCTTAAGCTTTCTAGAGAGAAGGTGGAGGAAGAATTGGTGTGAGTTGAAATGAAGTATGGGAGGGCTATTTATAGCCAAAGCTTGGCTATTACCCAATGAATAAAATTCTCCTTAGCGATTATTGTTCAATGGACAAAGGAATATTGGTAATAATTTGATGTGACTAGTCATGGGAATCTATTGTCCAAGGGATAATATCTTCCCTAACATTTATTGTCCAATGGACAAAGGATAATGGTAATAATTTTAAAATGATTAGTCATGGGAATCTATTGTCCAAGGGATAATATCTTTCCTAACATTTATTGTCCAATGGACAAAGAATAATGGTAATAATTTTGAAATGACTAGTCATGGGAATCAATTGTCTAAGGGATAATATTTTCCTTAACATTTATCGTCTAATGGTCAAAGGAATATTGGTAATAATTTGATGTGACTAGTCATGAAAATCTATTGTCCAAGAGATAATATTTTCCCTAATATTTATCATCCAATGGTTAAAGGAATATTGGTAATAATTTGATGTGACTAGTCATGGGAATCTATTGTCCAAGGGATAATATTTTTCCTAACATTTATCGTCCAATGGTCAAAGGAATATTGGTAATAATTTGATGTGACTAGTCATGGGAATCTATTGTCCAAGAGATAATATTTTCCCTAACATTTATCGTCCAATGGGTAAAAGATCATTGGTGAAAATTATGGCTTGAAATGACTAAAGATGGGAATAAAAATGATTACTCCTATGGTATGACTAGTCTTGTCAAGTTTATGTACACCTTGGCAAGTCTAGCCTCCATGATTTAAAGGGTAAAAATTCTCCTGACAATTATTATCCAAGGGATATTGATGGTAAGTAAGGCTGATGTGATTAGGCTTAGGCTTACTTCTTTTAGAAGCAAAATAAGGGTTTCCCATGGTCCAAGATTCCTATATGACTTGTCGGGTCCAATCTAGGATTTCATTGGCAAGACTAACTTCTATTACCCAAAGGGTACAAATTTCCCTAGCAATTATTAACCAAATGGTAAAAGGTGATGGTGATGTCAAGATTATTCTAGATAGGACAACACATAGATTTGGGAAAGCATACCGTCCTATAAGTTGGGGAAAGTACACTGGCACATGGGTTGGGATAAGTACAGTGATACATATACTTCTAATTACCTCATAAACTAATGGGTAATAATTTTCCTACTTTCTATTACCCAATGTATAAACAATCATGTCATACTATTCATGACATGACAAGTCAAAGGTATGATGATGTCATGGCTTTAACTAATGGTCACTAACTTTCCTAGGTTTTATTATCCACTGGATACGTAATCATGTCACACTATTCATGTCATGACAAGTCTAAAGTACAATGATGGATAGTCAAGTCATGCTATTATCCAATGGACCATAATTTTCCTAGTTCCTATTACTCAATGGATAAAGAATAAAAGAGGTAGGTACGGGCTTGAATAGTCTTGTCAACCTTGGCAAGTCAAAGGTCTATTAACCAAGGGATAAAAATTTCCCTAATAATTATGGACCAAGAGGTAAAGGAATATTGGTAATAATTAGGGTTTGAAATGACTTGTCATGGGAGTAAAATGATTACTCCTATAGTCTAATGGTCCGATAGGGTTTGGAGGAGTTTATAAGGTCCAAAGATGGTCTAAAAGGTTCAATTAGGGTTAGGGTAATATAACTAGGTGAATCAGTGGTCCGGTTCCTTCAACTAATCGGTTGGAAACTAACTTTACTTGCTAAGTTGGATTTCTAGCCAAGAAATATAATTTAAAGATTTTATCTAACTCGTTAGGAAAATATATAAGTGTTTTTATAAGCATACTTGTTTTTAGAAAATGACTAGATTGCTCGGCGTGAAAGATATAATTTTATAAGTCTCAAATCTAATTATGACGGATTATAAAAATAAAAAAGAAATTTTTAGTAGCAAATCCAAGTAATTAAAATAAAATTTAAATATTTAACGAAATTTTTATTTACCAAAAATCAGGGTCGTTACAGAACTAGTTTATGACTGAACATAGCTGCAACAGGTTAAACCATACCTTTGCGTGGGACACGGTAACGTTTTCCCCATCCATGGATCTCAAAGGTTATTTATTAGGGAGAATTTTTCCCAGGTCCACTATACCACTTTCCAAACCCACTAAGTCCATTTCTAAATTCTATAACCCCCTAAGTCCACTAACCTATTAGTAAAGATATAATAACACTGGTTAGTCTAATATACCCCTGCTTTCAAAAAAAAATTTATCCCGTTTTTTCCTCCATTCCCCTTTTCTCCCTTTTTTCCTCCATTCCCCTTTTTTTCTCCCTTTTTCCTCCATTCCCTTTTTTTCTCGGATTCCTCCATTATAAAACCCATCCCCACTCCCCTCCCCCCCTACCCCCCCTCCCCCTTTTCAGAATAACAAAAACCCAGAAGAACAGGAGAACAAAACCCAGACGATTTCCCATTAGAAACCACAGACGAACTCCTCAAGCACTCAAATTACTGGCGTCGTCTCGTCGCCGTCGCCGTCGTCAAGCACTCGATTGCCGTCGCACTCCAACAACGAGATCAACAGACGAAAAACAGAGATCAAACCACGTCCCAGACTTCCTTCATCGTCGATCGCCTTTTGTCGCTGACATCGCATCCTCCTCGCCGTCGCTTGTCGTCGATCGTCGCCTTCGTCCCTTTTGCATATATGTATATATAGTTCTGATTTATATAACATTATATATGATTTACTGTTTGTAAGACATTTTATATGATGTTCTGTTGCTTTTGCATATATGTATATATAGTTCGATTTATATAACGTTATATACAATATACTGTCTCGTGAGACATTATATATGATGTTCTGTCGCTTTTGCATATATGTATATATAGTTTCTGATTTATATAACGTATATACGATCTACTATCTCGTGAGACATTATATATGATATTCTGTTCAACAAATATATAGGGTTATATATGGTTATATCAATGTTGGTAACTCAGTCCAGTTCAAGGTGATATATAGGAACTCAGTAGCAAAGCACAATTGAACGTTAATAATATATAAGTTAGGGTTTTGATTGCGAGTAGATATGATTATATCAAACTCTGATCATTATATGTTCTACTTTATTAAATTGGTCTGCGCAGCGGCCTTACTGACTTATTATTTGTGCAATTGTTCAGGGGTGAAGAGTATTAAGTTACATGTGAAATCGACGTGAAGAAGGCGACGGCGACAAAGGGAAAGAAGTTACAAGATCTTCTCTTCTTTTTTTTCCCATTTTTTTTAGAGTTAGAAAGGACAGAATCTCATGTATAATGTTATAAGGCTATATGTTTATTTTTTGTCATACTTATTACGTTTTTTTGTGTGTATTTATTTATGTGACAAAATAATACACATATAAAGTTCTTTGTTTGTTTTCGCATTGTAAACATATATAAGATTATTTATATACGGTTATCAGAAGTTAGTCAATGAAACCACTGCGCGGACCAATTCAATAAAGTAAAACATATAACGTTATATGTGAGTTTCTATGCTGTGAAACTCCAAAAAAATAGAACATATAACATTATATGAAAGCTGCTGACTTGTGTACCTCCCAACAAAAAAAGAACATATATTGTTACTCGAAGCAAGTCATTGAGGCCGCTGTGCGGACCAATTCAATAAAGAAAAAATATAATGTTATATGAGAGTTTTTGTGCAGCGAAATTCCAAAAAAATTATAGAACATATACCATTTTATGTTAATATATGTACGTTCAGATGTAAACGTGGAATGTTATATGTTCTTGTATTATAATAAAAAAAAGTGTTCTTGTATTATAATAAAAAAAGATTTCAAAAACTCATATAACGTTAAATGCGAGCCGATGAATGAGTATATAACGTAAAATGTAAGTATCGCACGTTAAATGAGAACTGATAAACGAGTATATAACTTTATATATATACAATTACGTTATATACAGTGTATGAGAAAAGAAGAATCTTCTGTCGCTTGATTCCAACGTAATTGCTGGGATTTCAAACGTAGAATGGATAATGGGCTAAAAATATAGGATTTGAATGGAAAGGATAATCTTCTCTCTCTCTCTCTCTCTCTCTCTCTCTCTCGTTTGGACTCTATTTCCCTTCTGGATATGGGAACAACGTGAATATAGGAGATTTTATAGGAGTGGAATATGGGAGATTTTATAGGAGTGAGATATATCAGATTAACAGTTTTTAAAGGTAAGGGTATTTTGGTCCTGAACTAATTCCTTTTTTAATTGAATTGGACTTAAGGCCTCACCAAAACCTAATTAGTGGACTAGAGGGGTTATGAAATTTAGAAGTGGATTTAGTGGGTTACAAATATGCTATAGTGGACTTCCCAACAATTTTTTATATTTATTACCCGCCTACCCAGACACTGGAAAATCAGTATTTGTAGCAAGCCTAGCAACAGAGCACAAAAATTTGATTGGAACTTCGTGCAGCATTGCTGCATTCGGTGAGAGAGACAGGCTCGAGATCCTTCACATATTGAATCATAATAGAGCAGTCACTGTGATACGATTCAAAGCTTTTTCAGAACCCATGATTTGGTGTGAAATATGTTTACTATCACAAAGGCAAAGTTACCAATCAATAGCTTCTAAGATCACCGTATGCAGAGTTTCATTTCTGGCAATATTCAAATGAGATGAAATATCCATACAACATGCTAAAAAACATGAAATTCTAGTCAAGACGCCTGCAGTTACAGAAATCATTCATACCCTCAAAGCAACGCGATCAGATGAGATCAATAAGCCAACAGATACGAACAATAGAATGACACACAATAAACAGGGTTGCAGGCGCGTAGTTTATCTCGAATAACGTTTTACGTGTGCTGTTTTAAACCAAGCTTTATAGATGTATCCTGAGTAGAATCTTTCCATCGTAACTGCTGCCTAATTTCATAACCAAGCAGGAAAAATATACTCAGATGAAGGAATCCTGATAAAGGACTACTACCAACACAAAATGGCAGTAGTAATTATAAGAGGGAAGCTGGGATAAGAAATTGTCCAGAAAGACCTTTGAACAACAATTGGAAATTCGTCGATCTTCTGATATCATTCCTTAGCAGATTTTTTAACCTCTCATGTTGCACACAACAAATTTCAGACTATTTTTGAGCCCAGACATTTCCACTTCGTGATTTTCCATTTCCATTCCTCCAGCTGCCTAAAATGAAAATTCCTACATGTCAAAAATGAGGAATGTAAAAGAGGCTCACACCAGGCACAAACTACGAAATAAAATTTTCACTCCGCATGAAAAAGAAATCGGAAGTGTATGGAAACTATAGACTAACAGCACCTAGTATTTATCTAAATCAAGTTGGACATTCCCAACATGCCAACCATTAGAAGGCACAGTACTCCAGCATTTTTTTTCCTTCTGTTTGTTGGAACAAGGGTATTACAGCTACATCTAGCAAGTAGCAACTTTCTTAACATATGATACATAATACACTGCTTGGGATCTTACCCAGAATTCGTTGCTCAGTCTTTTCCATCATCCATGGAATGAAGTTAAAAACAAGGTAATCGTTCCACCAACAAAAGAATACAACTGTTTCCCCCCAAGGCAACCAGGTCCAACCAAAATCCACTGCATCAGAGTCCAAGTTTAATCCCCAGAACATGCATATATGTAAGAGCTATATTGTTCACCCCCATATCTGTAGTTTACATTTGACACTAGGTGTTGGAACAATCGATCAGCTTCCTGTGGTTGTTATCCTCTTGGCAGGTAATCGGCCAAACAATTTTGAAAAGGTAATGCCCCGTGATATAAGGTATATGATAAATGCAACATATGCGGCTGTGAAAGCAGCTACTACAGAGGCAAACAACAACCCCTTGACTTCAGAAGAGAAAAATTCCACCAGAAGATATCCATTGATGACGATCACCAAGGCAGCCACCAGCCACGACACCGTCTGTCAAAAAGAAAAGAGAAATGGAAAACAATGCGAATCCATTAAGCCACTTCTACAATTGCAAAATCAAGTCAGATTTCACCAGCTTAAGCTTAAAGTTCATCGATGATAAAAACAAATAAATTCGTTATTATTTTCTCATTGAGTTTTATAAGAGCTACAAACTACAAAAGCAGAATACAAAAAGGGAAATCGACCATCAAAGACAATAGTGACCAAATCCATGTCAATGACAAAGGCAATTAGAGAGCACAAATATGCAGCCACAGATGTAATCACCATTATATCTCTCCCAGTCTCTAGCTCTCTTTGCATGTATGTGTTTTGAAACAGAAAATTTTGGACACGCTTTACTGAAAAGGAGACCAAAAAGATATTCTACAGCCGCGTAAAAGATGCAGACAGGGAGAGCGAGACATCTTTTAGGCATGAATCCACCTTTGCAAAGCACTGATAAGCTTGTTCACAAAGCAATTAGCAGTATTATTAAAGAGTACTAGCAAAGGGGAATGATGCACCCAAATTTCTAGTAAGCACCTTAAAAAGACGCACATCTTCTTTACCATGCGAAGAACTCAACGAAGTACCAAGTACAATCACAATAAAATCTCCACTCTAGAAACTATATATCCGGCACATGGGAATATAACTGAATACTCCCCAAACCATTTTAGAAGATGAAATCACCAAAAAACAGGAATCTATCAACCTCAACTGCATCACTTGCAATGTAACAAATGCATGAAAAATCAAGACATTCGTTAACAAATGAGCAATTAAGGCAAACAAGCAGACAGAACTTTACCAATTGTATAAAGAGCATTATTTTCATGAAATTTCACGATTAAATAAAGCTAGAACCTAATCATTGTACTTAATTTCCAATTCATTGTTTCTTCTAGCATTAAAAGAAGCATGTTCAAACTCAGGGTAACAGGAATGTTAAATCAGAGGCGTGGGTAGCAAATGATCACAAATTTCAAACTAAAGGCGACTACAACATTTTGTATATACTAGTAGATGGAGCATATGCAGGTTCATCCATTCAGTGTAGAAAATCACTGAATGGAAACACTAGGGGTTACCAATCCCTGGAAAAAGCCTACAAAGGCCATTTTTGAAGCAACATAAACGATGGGTCACTAGATTCAGGATAAGAATTATAATGTACTATAAAACACCAAAAAAAGGAGAGAGAGAGAGAGAGAGAGAGAGAGAGAGAGAGAGAGAGAGAGAGAGAGAGAGAGAGAGAGAGAGAGGGTAATGATGTACCTGGAGGACAGGGCCAATTTTGAAAACTCCCATGATCTCCTCCTTGGACACCAAACAGAGAAGGGGAATCAGCGCGAAAGGGATCTGAACCGACTGAAGCACATTAAGCCATTCATTCAGAACATCTAACATGTCATCGGATGCATCAAAAGCAAGAGCAACAATCATAGTTGGAATAATAGCACAGCTTCTTGTTATCAACGCCCTGAGCCACTTCTTCAACCGCATGTTCAGAAAACCCCCCATGATAAACTGCCCAGCATAGGTTCCAGTGATGGTACTACTTTGCCCAGCTGCCAGTAAACCAATACCCCAAATGTACAGAATTGGTATACCTCCCCCAAACTTCTCTTGAAGGTATTGCCCAGCATTTACGAGGCCAATGCTATTGGCTATTTCAGTACCATAGAATGCCTTGGCAAATACAGTTGTGACAAAAAGGTTGATCACAAAGGAGATTACAAGGGCAATAGTGGACTCTATGGAGTAGTAATTGATTGCTTCGCGAATGCGGCCAATCTTGCGCTGGTCGATCTCTCTAGATTGTACGAGGGCTGAGTGCAGGAACACATTGTGAGGCATAATAATGCAACCCACAACACCCACAGCCTGTTGTATTGTTTTCGAGCTGAGTTTTGGGATTAAAATACCTGAAAAGAAGATCCCACAGGGTAATTTGTCAGGTCCCAAACAAAGGAATGGCCAGACGGTAAAGAAATTGCTGATTTAAGAAAAAATGAAAATACTCTCACCTTCAAGAAGTTCTACCCCATTGGGCTTTGTCTCTCCAAACATCCAAGCAAATGAAACTGCCATTGTTGCAATCAGAACCGCAAAAATCGCTTCCAGTTTCCTCACACCATAGTTTTCAAGAAATAGAAGGATGAAACTGAAACAAAAACCAAAAATAACAAACTTAGAGCAGGTTCAGAAATTACGGAAACAATTAATCCATGTAGTTTTTGTTTGTTTCCTAATAACATGTAAGGAAATTAATAAATCTCCAGAAATCTTATTACCATTTCTGGCCCGGAAAGAAAGAAAAACATAATTTTTTTTGTTTTCTTGTAAACATTTTCAAGATTAATAAATCTCAAGAAATCTTTGAACATGATGTTTTCTTGCTCCTATTAGTCTGGTAACATTTTCAAGATTAATGAAATTTTTTTGCCGTTCAAAAAAATTTACAGACCCATTCTCCAATATTACAAAGGAATTGTGTAGTAGCTCATGATTATTGACTCCAGTCTCCAACTAACGACAAAGAGCGAAACCAGTTAGGGTTTGATAGCATAGAAACAACGAAAGCCAGTAAGAACATAACACCTTTCAAATCATGTTCAGTAACTGACGAAAATACCAAAGAAATGAACAAAACTCCAAACACGTCTGAACCTCCAATCTTATATCCACACCAAATAGTATTCAAAATTAAAAAGAAAAACCCCCCAAAAAAACGCACCAATTATTCAAAGAGTTGAGGGAGATTACCAATCACAGGCAGTGATAACAACACCAGCCCAAAGAGGCACAGCCCCATTACTCAGAATCTTAATCGCAATCGCACTCCCGATAACTTCTTGAATATCGGCCCCAATAAGAGCAAGCTCAGCCATGACCCACAACAGGAGCCTGGCCCAATTCGGGTACTCCTCCCTGCACAGCTCGGCCAGGTGCCGGCCTGTCGCCACGCCGAGCCGGGCCGACAGAAGCTGGACGAGGAGCCCCATGGCGGTGGCCCACAGCAGCAGCCACAGCAGGGAGTACCCCGCGATCGCCCCCGCCTGCAGGTCCCCCTCCAGGTTGCCCGGATCGAGGAACGCTATGCTCATTAGGAAGCCCGGCCCGGTGAACAGCCACAGCTTCTTCCATGAAAACGGCGGCGTCTTGGCCCAGTCGTCGTCGGGTGCGTCGTCGTCGACGCCGATGACGTGGACTTTCTCGTCCGATTCGTAGGCTGTTTCTTCTTCTCCTCCTCCTCCGTCCTCTGTTTTGGTGAGCAATGGTTGTTGTTGCTCTTCGTTAGACGGCATCGTTTAGTGGGAAACGGCGCTGGAAATGTCGAGGGAAGGAATCGTTTTGGCTCTGGTTCTTTTTTTTTTTTTTTTTTTTTCCCTGTGTCGTTAGAGAGAAGGGAGGAAGGAAAAGGTTTGAAGTTGTGGAAGAAACTACCAGTCCACTTTTCCCTTCTCTCTCCTCTCTCTCTCTCTCTCTCTCCGGTTTGTGCGACCGCACAATCGTGGTATGAGATTGCGTAGCATCTAGTTAGTACTATATAGCTTTGTCATTTTGGAGTGAAGTTGAGGAGAACTTTTTTGGATGCCGAGCAGGTATTAGGTGGCGATATTTGTTGGCGATCTTTTACCGTTTATTGGACGGCTTAAATTTATTCTCTCTTCTCTCATTTCATCATTCCTTCTTCTTTTTTTTCCTCTAAAATCCGAACCGTTCAGAATAGGTCTGGACAAATAGGATTGTCGACCCGCTCGACCCCCAAAAACTTCTAGAAAGGTGTTTATGTGCAGGGCCGGCCCAAAATATTTAGATGCCTAAATCAAATTGTAGAATAGTATCCTACATAAATTTTCTAATTTAAAAATAATAAATAGAAATACTTATCCATATATCACAGCAATCCCAATTTGTCTGACAAGGGAAATTTTTTGTGACAAAAAGACACTTCAAAAAAGTACCCTATTCGGATTTGAACCTAATCATCTTATGGGAAAGAGCAAATACTTTACCATTGTATCACCAAAGGAGTCGGTATTATAATTACGCACAAAAAATATATATATTTATCTTGAAAGAGAGTGCCCCATTTTTTACCAAAATGTAGAGGCCCAAAGCAATGGCCTCTTGGGCCGGCCATGGGCCATTATGTGAACTTAAGGGTAATGTGCTGACATGATGTTGTACAGTGATAGGTGAGTGGGGGAGGACTCTGGTCTAGTTCTCACCGTCCTCCGATTCAATCGGGTCCAGTTTGCTTTTTTGAGGTTGCGTGTCGTCCTTGCAAGTTGCTACAATGATGCCATGATGGGAACATAATGAGAAATTATTCATTGCCCTTGGGGCAACACATCATTTTTGACAAATGGTGTCTCAAACCAATCAAAACTTGCCTTTTGGACTTTTTGTCATAACTTCTGCCACATCAACAACTCCCAATGGCCATACACCCAAACAAAACAAACGGCAAAACAACGGCGTCCTACCCCTGTCTTTTCAATCCTGACATCCTTTGCTATTCTCTCTTATCTTTTTTTTCTAATAATTCTAGTGACACACCCAAATATGTACTTACACTCACATGAGTAATGAGCTCATACACACACTAAAGTGTGTATAGTGTGTGTAGGACCTATCACTCATGTGAGTGGAGTGTGTAGTGTATCTGGGATCCACCACTCATAGTGGGTCTGTGTTTGGGTGTGATACTAGCACCATTATTTGTTTTTTCATCAGATTATTCTCTCTTAACTGGTTTGTTAATCTTTTGAGCTAGAATTGCCTAACAGTTCAATCTTGATTTTTCGATTAGCGTAATACTTTTTAATTAATTATCTGTCTTGATGAGAGGAATTTAAAAAGTACAAAATTATGATCGAAGCTGCTAACATTTCTATTTTTTTATAAACGAAATGTAAACGAAGTTTCGCTATTTTTTGAACTGGCAACAAAATTATTTATCTCCAAACCTATTGTTATTTTACGAAACTGCTAACTTTTCTACAGTGGCTTAGTTCATTCGGCGAGCCACTTTTTACTAGGTAAGCAATGTCTACGCAATTTCATAGTAGAACTTTCGAAATGGTATTTTTAAATTGATTAGCGTACAATGATCACTAAACTAAATGATCCAAACCAATCATTTTGTAGAGCTTGTTAAGAAGTTTAGGCATTTAAATTTTATCTCCAATCAAAATGAAATTTTCTTGATTGTTATTTTTTGCAATTTTTTTGTTTGCTTTTCGTTGTGATTTTTAGGATTACTCATTAGTCTCCACTGAGGTACTGTAGAAAAGTATAACACTGGATTGAAATTCAAAAAAAAATTCATATAATGCCTAGAACAATAGCAATTGTTTTGTAATTTTTTGTATCAAGTAAATTTTTTTTTCTCTTTGGATCAAAATATTTATTTTGTAGACACGAGAAATAGATGATTAATTTGAGTATTTTTATGTTTGGATCATCTATTTCTCATGATTAATAGATGAGCCATATTTTTCGAATTTTGGCACGATCAATAAAAATATCAAAAACGAAAAAATATCAGAATTTTGGGAGGTTGGGTATTTTTATGTTATTCTTTGGTCCTTTTACACTTGGATCAAAAATGAGTGGTGGGTCCCACACACATTACACACTCTAATGTGTGTATGGGACCTATTACTCATGTGAGTGTAAGTATGTGTTTAGATGTGAATTTGAGTGTGTCACTATAATTATTAGAGAAAAAAAAAAGTAAGAGAGAATAGCAAAGGACGTCAAGATTGAAAAGACGGGGGTCGGTAGGACGCCGTTGATTTGCCGTTTGTGTTGTTTGGGTGTATGGCCATTGGGAGTTGTTGATGTGGCAGAAGTTATGACAAAAAGTCTAAAAGACAGGTTTTGATTGGTTTAAGGTACCATCTATAAAAAATGAGGTGTTGCCCCAAAGGCAACGAATAATTTCTCGAAACAATATATATGTTGTAGAACTCGTCAGTTAACCAATCGTTAAAAAGTCAAGTTCATTTGATATCCTTCAATAACTTATCCAAATACAGTTATTTTGAGAGAAATGGATCCGATTTAGTGAGGTCAGTGCATTTGTTCCAAGATAAATGAGGTTCAATTAATGGTCAATCGGTATCAACTGAATATGAATTCTTTCTTGTTTTGTTGAATTTATATGAGCCACAATATGAACGATTACGATCACTATTTGGAGCCTTGCCAATCCCACAAAAAATTAAATTGGACAGAACTGAAGGAGAGGAATCCCAGACAAAATCTACGTACGAGTTGGGATCACACGACACACACTTTGCATAAATAAAAGTACAGGACACTACGTTTGTATGTGCAAATTGAATGTGATCTTAGTTTTCCCTTAAAAAAGTAATTTTTTTTCCTTAAAAATATGATCGAGACTCCAATTGTTTTGAAATAAGCCAAAAAGAGCAAAATTAACAAACGTAAAAAAAAGTGGAATTGATGCAAAATAAAAAGTAACAATTATTTTTTCGCAGAGGATAAGGCTTTTATTCCCCTATATTTTTGGTGATTCAAGGGTTTTGTCTTCTTTTATTTTTGATATTCTAATCTGAAATATATATTTTAGTCATTTTACTTATATTTTAACCCCATAATTGTAGAAGCCAGACTTGAGGGAAGAGCTCCCCTTTTCCAACAGTATATAAAACCAATCATTATGGTTAAATTAAGTAATATAATCCTACAATTTGGAAACCTAAGATTACGAAGATAAAAAATTACCCCAAAGTTGATTGAGTGAATCCCTGACAACAAATTATAAGGAATTTATGTGTGTGCTCGATTCATATTGTAAGCCCACTTGCTTAACTCTTAGCCTAACTACGTGGCTCAAATATTATTAATCTCAAGTTATACAATTGCTCGACGTGTTCGATTATATACCACATGGAATTTCCATAATCCACCGATATTGGCCCAAATGGGTTCTCACAATATATGGTCAGGAAAAAAAATTCTAAGGTTCATATTGAACTTAACGTTAGGATGTTTGAGTTTAGTTTAGCTAGTATGAGTTAACTAAACTCAAATACCAAATCATTAGAACAAATAGAAACCCAAAATTGTAAATTTCTTGTTTTTGAGTTCATCTAAATGTCTCGTTTCCCTTCTTTTGTTCATTTTATTACATCTCAAATATCTCGATAAAGATAAGAACATCCAAATCCATCATTTTGTAGCCTTGTACATAACTAGAAAATTCAAACTATTCAAAACTCTTAATAGTCCCAAGTGGACTCGTGTGTAATGGGAGAATTTTTTGGATACCGAGCGGATACCACGCAGTGGTACTCGTCTGCGATTTCAACCGTGCAAATGTAGTTTGAACGATCCAGATTTATTCTCTCTCTTTGCCCTCACCCCACTACTTTCTTCTTTTTTTCTCTTTCTAAAATCTGAAACACCCAAAAAATACTTAAACGGGTAACATCGCCGACGAGATACCGCATGCGTTATACTGCCCGACACGCAAAACCTTCTCCTATGAATGGTAAAGCATCAATTCGAAGTGAAAGTGAAATGTCCCTTTCTTTTTAAGTTATTATATTAACCACTAGTGCATAAGCACGAACAAGAGAATGGTCAGCACTCCACTACTTCGATGCTACGAATCGACGTGGACCCGTTAAGTATATATTATTATGGTCGACCTGTGAAAGAACGAAAGCACGAGGAAAGCCGACTATCTTGTCGCCACGTGTGCGGGGGGCAACAGACGAAAGTGTGTCCCGGCCGTGCGTTCCCCGTGGTAGCACAAGCTTCCGTGCTGCCGCTCGCAGACAAAGCCAGTTCCAATATTCTATGCAAATGTTTGTGGACCCTTTTGGAGCTATTGATGAGCATCTGATCACGTTGGCTTTCACTTTTTTATTTTTATTTTTGTTTTACTATCAGTATTTGACGTCACTTCACTCCAGTGGTGTTTATATATATATATATATATATATATATCAGTCAGGTTCTAACTTAGAAGTGTATCCAACCGTAATGTATTTTGAATGGTCCGAATTTTAGAGAGACAAATAAAGGAGAGAGAGTGGTCGGGTGTGAAGAGAGAGAGGGAGTACATCTAAGCCGTGCAAAATACATTTAGACGACTGAGGTCGCCAACAGTACAATCACGTGGTACTCACTCTGTACCCAAAAATTTATCCTAAGGAAGAAGTGGTTGATTGGTGCTGTTTCTTGTATCACAGAATCAACCTGCAGCTGTAAGTCAAGTCACATAATTTACAAGCGTGAGCAAGTACGAGTACAGGAGCGCGAGCGTGAAAGGGTCTTTGAAACACATCTCAACCTATTAAAATTCGTGAGAGCGAGAATTGAGAGTACAATGGCAATGCAAAGATTGAGAGCGAGAACGCATAACATTTTGAAGAAATATTATATGACTAAGGCCATGAAGTGTGAAACCCCCAATTATTCAAAAAGAACCAACGAAATTACATTATGCTTCCTTAAGATTTACTAAACTCCCATTGTTCCTTAAATTAATTGATGCAACGAGGCGTGCAGAAAAAGAAAAAAAGCGCAACAAAGACAATCATAAATAAGTTTGAACTAGAGATACTCTTTCTACGATCTACGATCAAACGATATTAAGAAAACTTCTCAAATTTTCATTAATCAATCATAAACAACTAATGAGCCCAAGGGCTTACATTCTAATTTATAATGATAGCCTAGAAATACTAAAAAGAAAATAAAATAAAGAAAGGCTAAAAATCTAAATTTTGGAGAGCAAGAGAATTATAAAAAGGAAATAGAATCAACGTAAATAAGAAAGCCTAATGTTCTAGGAAATTTACGCTAAAACGGAACGATTCCTACTAAAATACTAAATTCAAAATAATAAACAGAAATTCTATATTTATAGAATAACTAAAATATTGGTCTACATTATTAATTCTCTCATTTAACCCTTTGACTCCTGGATTTTTGTCATAAACTCTCCTATAGTTCTCTATAATGCCATTTCCACCAGGATCGATCGGATGCAGACAATTCGAGGCCTAAATTGATACCCTAAACTGAATCATAGCCATCTCATCAAATAAGTGGAAGATTCATTAAACTGCGAAACGTTACCCTGCCATATCGTGATGTGCTTTCAAATCCAATAAAAAGTAATCCATCCAAGGGTATTTAACATCCAGTAAACTGCCAAATAAAATACATCTTAAGTCAAAATACCACAAGTACCACCTCGTCCCGGGCCATTGCAAAGAAAACTATAATTGTAATCCTTTTTATCTGGCATTAACTTGGAACATCCTTTTTATTTTGGTCATTTGTCAAATTCTCCATTCATAATAGGTGGCTTTGCGATGACTGGGTCCTTAGCATATATTGTGAAATTTCCACACATGCATGTGAGAGGGGTGTGGTTGAAATGTGACACATGACGTGTCCCTAGTATTTCCCTTTATAAAATTTCACCTACCAAAAAAAAAAAAATTGGAACCACACGCATCTAAATCACCTTTTACTGAGATCAATGTAGTTGTATGTAAACCTAGAGCAATAGCATGAGGAACTAAAATTGACCTATTGTTATGAAGAAAAAAAGAAAAACTACTGTATTTCGAAGTGTGTTTGTTGTGGGGTGAGTACGAGACTATTAGCACAATTTGAAACTCTGTGAACTCACTATTCTCCTTGGGCAATATCAGAAAGTTGTCGGGAAAATGACGGCTCAGGACGTATTTTGATAATTAATACCCACCAAGAACAAGCTAAGAATATTTGTTAATGCTAAAAATATCATTGACAAATATTAATTATCAAAACACGTCTTTGACCATCATTTTTCCAAAATTGTTCATGGCAAAGTTGGTCAATGGTGAGACCTTTTAAAAGTGTAGTTTTAGAAAGTGCATTGCTTTTGTTTGGGCTTTTGTTGTTTTCGAGAAAAAATGAAAGACTGCATTGCTTTGATTGTGATGACAATTTTGGGGCTGATATTCACAACGGGTGTAGGATGAAGGTAAAAATGTAGTAAAACTATGTGGGCCTTGCCTAACTAATAACTATGTAGGGAACTAACTTAATTTGGATTCATAAAATAGTTTAATGAGTTGTATTGCCAAATGCCCTAAGCTAGGGGTATGTTCCACGAACTAAAATAAGAATTTATTTTTCAAATAAATACTTATTTTTTAAGTTAAAAGTGATGTATTATAAAAAAAATGACCTATCTAGCTCATAGTAAAACGGAAAATAATTACTTAAAAATAAAGAATAAGAACCTTATGCACAAACTCATGGAGAAATACAATTTCTTTTAGAGTATCTTAACACGTGCAAAAATCCTAGTTTAAGATTCAAACTAGACATTAATAGAAGTTTAAGAACTGATAGTGGCAATTTAATAATACTTTCTGCGCAGGTGCTACTGCGATCTTTAGCTGTCGTCTTGGTTCAAAGTATGGTTTAGAAAATAACCACCAGGACTGATATTCCACTAAGGAATCCCGCACAAAGAAAACAATACAGGCTTCTTTCCAAAGCTATTGGATTGTGTTTTTAATAGTCCAGATTCGTGAATAATCTTTGACAGTTAAAAAACTATTTCTTATCGATCAAAAATTGTCCACGGATCTGGACAATTAAAAACACAATCTAACGACTCATGTTAAAAGTCGGCATTTTATAAGTCTAAGGGATCCCTTAAAAGAAGGGGGTGATCTTTGTATGATAACCAAATACTACTTGGACATAGACATCTATGACCGGATCTATGTTGGACAGCTCCGAATGCATCTGGTTCTGGATATACAGTAGTATTACTAATTTCTCGATCAAGTCTTTGAATCTTCTTTTGCAAGATATAATAGCCATGGTAACTAAGGTTAGTGCATAAGCATGGTTCCGAGACAATCTGGAGAACACTTTAAAGGAACGCCAAAGTATTTTTATGTTAAGAACTTGTGCAACGGAAGAAAAAGATAACAGTTTTTTCGATTCATTTTGAGTTGTTTTCCTTCTTATCCTCTAAATTATGCATTTGTTTTCTACTTTCCCTAAACTATTAATTTGAAAATTTCATCCTCTCAATTATCGTACGGTTATCTACTTAGTTCAATCGATAACGGAAATTAGAAATTTGGATGGAAAATGCCACGTAAGGCCGTGTTGGCACTGTAGAGCAAATGCTTGATTATGAGAGTCTTATAGATAAAAATATTTAATTATAACTCTTTAGGATAAAATGATAAATAAATAAAAAAGCTAGGATCTTCGCACCGGTTCAAACGGATTGATAATTGGAGCATATAATTTTTTAACAATGAATAAAGATCTTATTTATAAGCTAAGAAACTAGATAATGATAACACTAACATGCAGATAATACTCCTAACAAAATATTTACTCTATTCGTTCCTAAATAAATGTCTGGTCCGCAAACCTAGGTCTTTAAAAAAAACATTTTTTTGGTTAAAAAATTTTAAACTTTTTTCACAACTTAAAAGAATTCATTGATATCTATTGATTTGTTAACGAACAAAATGCATCTTTTTAGAGACTTAAATTTGTGGTCCGAACATTTATTTAGCAACGGAGGGAGAGTTAGATAATGATAATACTTATCCAGAAACTAGATAATAATTAACACTCACATATAACCAATCCTAACAAAAAACTGTACTTTTTAGATAAAGAGTACTCATCTAGATCCAATTAAGGTGGTGTTATTATGAACTTAACTTAAATTTGGAAATTTTATTCTTATTTAAATTTTTTTTGCATTTGTTAGCACATTTTTTTATATTAAAAAGTGATTATTTCTAAAAACACTTGGGTAAAAATTAAAACAATTTTACTTTTCTAATTCCTCTCGTCGAGATGAATCAATAACTCAAAAAAGTTTTGCGCAAAATTAAGAAATAAAAAAAATTCAAATAAAGACAAAAATTTTAAATTTAAGTTAAGTTGAAAAGAACACAGCCTATTACTTAAAGCATAAATAAACTCCCCTTGGAGCCTACTAACCAAAAAGTGCGACAATACTCCACTCAGTGCTGACTCCTGTTCAGGTACCTCGAGCTTTATCTCCACAATCAATCCCCCTTCGTTGTTCTCATCAGGTCGGCGCTGGACTATGAGGCAAGAGCAGGCATTTAACTGTAATGACCCAAATTTTCATGTTAATTTTTTTTTAAACAGTTTATTATAATTCTTTTACTAAAAATTATTTTATTATTTATTAAAATGATTGTATTATAATTTAACCTTACGAGCTAGCCATTAAAAATCCTTTGATATCATATGATTTTTATTTTTATTCTTTCCATATCTTGAACCTTGATATCCTTATACCCAACTATTATAGAACCCTAACCCTACTTCATAATCCTAAAAATCAAGGATAAGATTAAATTGGATTATATAAGATAAGATTTGATTGAGATTTTATTAGATTTGATTGAGATTTAATTAGATTTTATTGGATATTATATCGATTTTATTAGATATTGTTAGATTATATAAGATTTGATATTGGATTTTGTTAGATTTGGAAAGATATTATAAGATTTGATTAGATATAGTTGGATTTTATTAGATTATATAAGACTTGATTTGGTTATTATTAGATTTGATTTGATTCTTTAGATAATCTAGAATCTTCTTCCTACTACTATAAATAGGTTCCTTTTCTCCCTTTCGCACCCCACAAACACGTTCACAAGTGCACACACACAAACCACCAATTCTCCAATTCTCTCATGCTTTATTCGTATGAGTTTGAAAAGCAAAAGAAAGAGAGGTTTCGGCTAGAGAGAGAGAGAGAGAGAGAGAGAGAGAAGGAAATTAGTTCAATTCCACCACCACCTTGCCGCCTTTCCTACACCACTCAAAATCACTCTTGATTCCGATTTTCAAAATTCCTAAAAATATTGTGTTTTCAGAAAAAGAAAACTACTTTCTTTTAATTCTTTGGTCAAGCCGAAACGACGTTACTCCACCTGCATTTTCACTCGACGTACTTCGTAGCCGCTCTACCACCAAGAAGAACGGTAGAAACCTTCTATCTGCTCACCTAAGTATAATGTTGATGTGCTACATGTTTAACTATTTATTAATTATTTTTATGATATCACATGATTAAATTGTTTAAGTTGAGAAGTTGATTTTATCAATTTCATGTTTGTTGATAAGTTGTGATTTTTAATGTTGTCAAAAATAGAAGTGCATGAAATTAGTGATTTATTATTATCGCACGATTGTAGCAAACTTTGAAAGAATAATGTGAATGCGAGAAAATGTTGCATGATTACGAGACAAGAGAAACGAGAAGTGAAATACAAAAAGTAAAAAGAAAATGAAAGATGAAAGATTGATAATTGTGTGAGCATGAGAACCCGATGGAATCTGAAAGAATGGTTAGCGAAATCATGGCTCGGGGGTGTGTGTGTATGAGCATGAGAACCCGATGGAATCTGAAAGAATGGTTAGCGGAATCATGGCTTGAGTGTGTATGTGTGTGAGCATGAGAACCCAATGGAATCTGAAAGATGGTTAGCGGAATCATGACTCAGGTGTGCATGTGTGAGCCTGAGAGCCCGATGGAATCTGAAAGATGGTTAGCGGAATTAGTGCTTTTGGGTGGCAAAATCTGAACTTAGCCTAGGAGCCCGGCAGGTTCTGAAAGATGGTCAGCGGAACCAGTGCTTGAGAAAATAAATGGGAAGTGGAATCGATACTTGGAAAACGATGACACGGTTTACGATACGCTGCGATAACTCTGAAAGACACCGACCATTTGATTATTTTTTTGTGATGCTAAATTTTTTTTTAGAAATGATAAATTGTTATATATTATTTTTGTTAGTGTATGGGACATAGGGGTAGGAGTTAGCTATTGGGTTTAATTGCTCACGGTGTTACTTTTGTGACCTTGGCATCTTATGCCAGAGTTTAAAGTCGAATAGGGAGGATTTTATAATTTGGAAGAGTTCGGTGCTGAGCAGAATGATGCAGAAGAAGACGGCTTAAGTTTATTTTGATGATATAATTTATTTATGGAGAAAATAGGGGCCCAGATGCATTTGAAAATGTATTTTGGAGTTTATTTTTAGAAAATAGTGGGGCGTTACATTAATCGTGTGAAAACCATGAATTGAATCAACCAATTTACTGTAAACTAGAAACTATGAGGCAAGAGCGAAGCAACAAAAACCATAAATTCTTTTTCATAATTCGTCATAGCTAATCTAATTAATCATCTATCTATCATAGTAGAACCCAAAATTGCACTACCCACACCTCATTGTCTACAAAACATGACTTTGAAGGAGTATAAGGCAAACTAATAAAATCACAACAAATGAGGAAACTAAATAGACTAAATCCTACTAGATCAAAATCGAAGAACAAACCAGGCAACCATGGCAAGCTAGCTACGTAACTAATGCCAATTAAAGAAAGAATCAAAACCAGCATGGATCGCCACCTCTTTGTGCAACTCTTGCTCCACGACTTCCAGACGTGTATTCTATTCCAGTGCCGGATTCCCAAGCTTGTCCTGGAACTGAATCACCAAAAATATCCCCTTCCACCACCTCACACACCACTTCCTTGGTATATATTCAAGTTGCCGAAATTCACAACCTGCGCGCACGCGTACCCTTGATCGTGGTACCACTTCTGCACACGGTCCTTTATCCTGTGAAACAACCTAGGATTCACAGAGTTGTTCTCCGCCAACATCCTCGACACCTCCTCCTCCACCTCCTCAGGCAACAACAAACACGGCCTCCTCTACGACACCTCATCTACCCTCCTGTTATACTCCCTCGATCTCCATACTCCTAATGTACTCCATCTGCTCCCTCTCGTCGGTCATATTGAGACTCATCTCCATCGGCTGCAACAGCGGCAATAACCCCACGTTAATGCACTTGATGGAATTGGCAGACAGCCACTCCTTCTTTGAGATGTATATTGCGATACAGATTGTTCCGTCAGGGTGCGTTCCCGCCATGAGGTCGACGTTCTCGAACACGCCCAAGGCGGAGAGGGTTTCGAACTCCTTCAGGAGCTGGGACTTGGTATAGAAGCGGTTGGGGCGGAGGGAAACACACTCGAACAAGGAGTCCTCCGCGCCCACAGGAAATAAGTCGCGCTGGCTGTTGACCTCGTACAAGTAGACGTAGGAGACCTTGTACTTCTTGAAGGCGTCCATATTTCGGACCAGGATCGTGGCGTCCGCCTGGAGGCCGTGTGAGTCCCAGTCAAATTTGGATTTGTCGTCGTTTACACAGGGTTTGAGGGGGAGTTCGGACATTATTGGGGTGGATAACAGGGTTTAAGGGTGAGGCGGCAGAAGCAGAGAGCTCTGAGAAGATGAATATTCCGATACGGATTGTTCCGTCAGGGAGCGTTCCCGCCAGGAGGTCGACGTTCTCGAACACGCTCCAGGCGGCGGAGAGGGTTTCGAGCTCCTTCAGGAGCTGGGACTTGGTGTAGACGCCGTTGGGGCGGGGGAAACATACTCGAACAAGGAGTCCTCCAAGCCCACAGGAATTACGTCGCGCTGGCTGTTGACCTCGTACAAGGAGACGTCGGAGACCTTGTACTTCTTGAAGACGTCCAGATTTCGAACAAGGATCCTGGCGTCCGCCTGGAGGCCGTGTGAGTCCCAGTCAAATTTGGATTCGCAGTCGTTCTCGCCGTCCTCGGCGATCGCGGGAGAACAGGGTTTGAGGGGGAGTTCGGAAATTGTTGGGGGGATAAACAGGGTTTTAGGGGGGAAGGCGGCAGGAGCAGAGAGAGAGAGAGAATAAACAGGGTTTAAGAAGAGTTGAGTAGGTTTGCTGGACGTGTATTGTAATAAGTATTGATATTGTGTTGAAAAGGGCAGACCTCAAATGTACATAAATATGAAAGGTGAAATAAATATGAAATATGCAAAAATATCACAAGGAAACATTTATTTCATGTAATTGATTTGTATTTTTTATTCTCACTTTTCCGTATTTGTATATTTCGTATATTTGCATGAATGTTATTAATATATATAATCATTATGAGTTGAATGGTTAGGATCCCTCCTCTCTTTTCTTTTTCTTTTTTTGAAATTTTTCTCGCATGTTTAATAGAAAGAAGATTTAGAAAGTCTCGTCAATGAAGGAATGGTTTAAAAAAAAAAAAAACAGATTTCCATCATTTTAGATAATGTATAAATCAAATTCCATTAAACAAGCCCTCTGCCTATATAAATGGCCCATTGCATAATGACTAAAGCCAAACTAAGTATTTAGGGATTTTCTTAGTTAATTCCTAAACAAAGTATTTAGATTGGACTAATATGGACATTTAAGAATAAAATATACAAATCAATTACATGAAACACTCATTCATCAATGTTTCCTTGTGATATTTGTGCATATTTCATATATATTCCACTTTCCATATTTATTGTACCTTAACTTGTGAATATTCTACATATATCGCATCTTAATTTGTGTCCTAGGGACACTTGTTATAGGAAAAATCTTTGTTTATAGAGGTTTCGTAAATAAAGTTTACAGAGACCAATCTCGGTCTTCTAAGAATATTTTGAACGATCCAGATTAAAAACAAACTATTAACGATAATTTTTTAGACTTTGTGGAAAGTGCAAATAAAAATCAAGGTAATTGGAAATTTATAAAAACATTATCAAACGAGATTTGCCTTACAGTTCATTCTCTGTTTCGTACTAACCGTTCATTTTTCATAATCACATGTTGACTATATAGTTATCAATTTCTGATGAACTTGAATTTTTTTTTTTACAAAATTAAAGTTCTTGGTGAACTCTATAAAATGACCATTTCGAATTGTGATGATCATTTCTTGAAGATTGCTTTCAGAGTGCCTACAAGCTAGCTTGTAGTGAGTTATCGTTTTAGGCATCGTATTGGTATAATGTGCCTTATTTGGGTACAAGATGCCATAATGTGTCACCCTTGTATTAATGGAATATATCCTATTTGCAAGGCCGACTTATGGCCAAGGCAGGGGAAGCCTGCGCTTCCGGCCCCCCAAAAATATTAAAAACGAGGGCTCCCAAAATTTTAGAATCCCTAAATATATATATATATATATGTATATATGGTCCAAAAAAAATTTACACTAGCCACCTTTACACAAAATAAGCCGAATTGAAATTTAGGAGCCACAAAATAGGCCTAAATAGTGGAATTACTCATTAGAAACACTAAGGCGTTAAAAATAATAATAATAAGGGACGGCAGGAAGATATATTAGGCAGTCGAACAAAAAAGAAGAAGAAAAAAACGCAGCAAGCTGCAAACGCTTCATGCTTTACGCTTGACGGTTTGAGGAGTCAAAGGGGAGGGAAGACAACGACCGATGACGTAGATGAAAAATACTTGCATACAAAATTCCTTGAGACCCCTCTTTTACCATCTCCAACTCTCCACCTCTACCAAGTAAGTTTTTTATTATCTTGAGCAGTTGACCTAATTGGTAAAATTTTTAGGGTTTTCTATTTATGGTGATGAATATAATAATATTATTTGGGGTTTTGAATCGTTTGATTTTAATTCATGGGTGATTGGAGGATTGAAGCCTTGATTAGAGGTTTTTTGTTTTTTTATGAGTCACTTTGTAGATCACTTTTAGGAATGGCAATGGGGGCGGGGCGGGTTTGGCCACACTTCGATCCGACCCGAAAATTTAGCCTTGCCCCCACCCCAAACCGGGACAAGGTAATTTATGGGTACCCCCACTCCGCCCCTATCGGGTTTACCCGTTTCGCCCAGTACCCCTCCCCTCATTTTTTTATTTATTGAGAAAATATGATCTAGATTTTAAAATAAGTGAGCACAAACAATTAAAATTTATGATTTAACCAAAATCTATTATCTAAAAGGAAAATGGAAAAAAATAATTAATATTTTATGTGTTGTTTTAGTTCTAAGGGTAAAAATACAAGAATAAAAATAGTTTTTTATGCATAAAATGATTTCGGGGCGGATACCCGAATGGGGTAACGTCAACCCGAACCCGACCCTACCCGACCGGGTTTCATCAATTTTTCCCCGACCCCCAAAAAAAACAACAAAAACCTGCCCCGATTGGGGCGGGGCGGGGAAGGTTGAATTGCCATCTCTAATCACTTTTGTATGAAAAATATAGGGAGGCATCATTCAAGAGATTCGTTGCCGACTTCTAAAACTTATGAGCCGATCCTGCCTATTTGTCATGTAGTGAAACAAATTTTATCAATATAATAGCGACACATCACATGATACCAAAATGTGGTTAATATAGCATTGCTCAAAGCAATTTGCAAGTTATGGCCCAAGAAAGTTTCGTACATAGGGTCAGCAATCCTCGACGTTAGAGTTTCCAAAAATGGAAGCGTGCATGAGGTCTTTTGGATCTTACCCTAGTATAAATAATACTGAAACAACAATGGTGACATCCAACATTTTTCATACAAGACATTCATGAGAAGTTTGACTCCTGTCCGTTCTGCTAAGGTTTTTTATTTTATAAGTATATATATTTTGATTTACAATACATGTCATTTTCTTATAATACATTACCATTAATTCAAAAAATAAGTACTTAGAAACCTTAGCGGAATGGAGCCACAATCCACATACATAATATTAATCGAACATTTTTCATGCTCACTCGGAATATTTTTTGAATTAATGGTGATATATTGTGAGAGAATGACATGTCTCGTAAATCAAATAATAAAAACCTTTGTGGAATGGGGCCACAGTCCACATACATGATATTAATCGAACATTTTCCATGTTCACTTGAAAGATACAATTTTTTTCTGCCTACTAAAATCCGCCACATTTTGATTTTGTGGTGTGAAAAGTTTCTTTACTCTGTGAATGAATCTTCGACACACCGGGCACGCTTTGCTGTCCTCGTCGATAATCCTGCATTGACAAGTTTTCCTAAGGCTTCTTGTGTCCCTCAATTTACTTGGGAAAAAACCGAATTGATACGACTCAAATGTTTATGCATACCTCTGCGCGCAATCATGGCAAGTAGCACAGTGACCGCAAGGCACAAAGAAGCAATTCCGTTGCTCATCGTAGCAAATTATGCATATTTTTCCGTCATACAACTCATCCAAAGAATTTCTACTGCGCTTTCCGGACTCCAGATCTTCTTCTGGATCACACGTTCCATACGTGAATGAAATCGCCTTGGTTGGCGTCAAATGGCTACTCTCGGTTGTTGTCGTTCGTTCTACAATCTCGTCATTCCCACATTGCCCCAGATACTTGAAGATCAGAGTGACAACTATCACAAGCAAAACTGCAACATATGCGACGATAATAATCCATAGTTCAGAAAATAGATCATGTCCGGACTCCGGGCGGGAACGATTTTGCTATTGTACCGTTTTTCTTGTCAACTAAAAGCATCTCCATTGGTTCGGTAAAACTTTTGACAATAGTTGGCAAAATTTTAGATATGGTTCGCTTTCATTTTGGATAACCATTTGCTAAACTATAACTTGATCTATGAAATTTCTGTCTTGAGCAAACAACCTAAATCAGATGGGTGGTAACAGATCACGAAACATCGTACCTAATATAGAGACGTACAAAACCATACGAACCACCAACGAGAACACAATGTCCCATCTGAGGCGAAGATCCTGCAGGATTTGATGGAAACAGATTACATCAATCTTATCAGATATACGGTTCAAAAATTCAGCATGTGTTAAATTAATTCGCGAAAAGGAGTCGACATGAGAAGTGATATGTGTATGGTGCCTTACTTGATTAGGTCTGGACAGAATGCCATATTGTGTGATGTTCAATTCGAGTTTGAGTGAACTGTCTGTGGCAATTTTGGAAGACATGTTTTATGACTCTGTTTCACCCCTGCATTCTTGCTCTACTTGCATCACTGATAGAATTTACTGCTGAAAAAAAACGAAAATGAGAAGAAAATGAGGCATTATAGTACTGGATAAATCGAAGTATGGGATGTTGTACTGGATAAATATAACATAATACAGTTCTTTATTTTGGGCCCCTAAAATGAGCGGTCCATATACTAATTTGCCTATTCTTTAGCACAAATACGAATCGATCAAATAATTATGGATATCCAATCAACTTAATTTCATTAGAATGATATTCTTGATAGACTTTTAAGAATGTCAATTTGGGATCTTTGATGGGTCCTACAAGTCGCTTGATAAAATCTACTCTATGATCAGCAGATATTCTTGATGAACTTTTAAGAATGTCAATTTGAGATTTTTGATGGGTCCCACAAGTTGCTCGATAAAGTCTATTCTATAATCAGCAAATCTAACTATCCGTCCATTTCTCCAACTTTTTTGAGGTAAGAGTAATACTAACATGGGTAGCAAGACCACTTTCATGGGTCAAAGCGCTGTTTTAGGAATTAATCTAAAAGGTAAGATTCTGACCTGCTACAACTTCAAAATATCGATAAATTAGCAAGCAATGCTACTTCATTGGTACAAAGTCATTTTAGTTCAAGTACCTATAGAGATTAAATTATTTACATTGCGTCACGCCGCCATGTTCTATTAATTGAGACTACTGTTTAGACGATGTGGCGCAGTGTAATTGATTTGGAGGAAACAAAATAATTTACTCTCATACCTACATATTTACCTTAGAATCAAGGCTTTTGCACAAAGGAGTCTGTTCTGATATTCACAAGCCAAACTTGCCATTCGCACCAAAACCATATAGACATAGTGTCCTTAATCAGATAAACAAACGTACCTTGAAATAAAGTGGAGTATCGAAATCTGAATCAGCTTAATTCTTCCCCAACCCAGTGAAGAAAAAAAGTGCCCGCCGACAATGCCGGTAACAGAGATTCCGGGGTCCGACAAATTTCAATTTAAGAAAGAATTGCTCTATATATCCAGCAACAGAGATTGGCAACGAGGAGGGGAATGCATGAAACTCGAGTAACAAAGTGACGGAGACTGGTATTTATTTCAGCAGCTAGCTAGCAGGGTTGAGGAAAATAGTGAAAGATATGGTGGGCTGTCTGAAACTCAACTAACACACTTTCGAGATAGTCTGGTAGCTAACCGAAATTCCAGTCTCCAAGCATTGCTTTGTGTTTGAATGGTAGGTTGGGAGAGAGCTCTCTCTCTCTCTCTCTCTCTCTCTCTCTCTCTCTCAGTTATATAACACAATTCACCTACCAAAAGAGAGAATGACAGTTATAGATGCTTCCAATTCCAAGGCATACTGGATAACTAAAACTGCTAGAAACAGTATATCGGATCGCATCCGGCGGTGGAGCCGGATTTTTTTGTCCAAATTTGGGCATTTGCGAATACTTCATACAATTATTGTCTTTTTATGGACGGACTTTGTAATTGATGTATTTAGGAGAGAATGGCCTGTTTCGAAATTCGGGTTTTCATCTTGTTTAATCGATATAGACAATATATAGGAGAAACCCAATCTAATTATTATATAATCGTAAACTAAAGTTAATTATGTGAGGCTCAAGACCTAGCATACAAGCCCCACAACACAATTTGTAACTTGACTCTTCCATCTTTTAAATTTATGAAAAACTGGTACGTGCTTTTGAGGCATTGTCATGTAGTGCACAACTTTTCTATATCTTTTTTAAAAACTCGCGTATTCAAGTCAGTTTACACACACATTGACTAATCCTTTAGGCTTATACCAATCTTATATATAACCACGTATTGTTTGTGAAAAGCCCACTCTTATATATAAGAGTTCCATATAAATGTGTGGATCTAGAAAAGATTTCGACACTACTTAATGGTGTTCCAATACTGCTGAATAATTTATTTTCTTGTCGTCCGGGTATACAACAAATGATTTGTGCCGGTCCTGTAGGACCTGTAAAATCATCGGTCCTGATTTTGGACACAACCTTTTTTTTTTTTTGAGAAACTCTAGCCGAATTTAAAAAAAACTTTTAAACCACTTGAAAAGATTTTTTTGAAATCCGGATCACTGATTGTCGGGACGAACGGTAAAATGCTGAGCGGTGAAACAGAGTGGTGGGCATAGCACCAATGTTTTTTCTTCTTCTCTTTTTTTTGGAAGCAAAACACAACTTGTTTGGATGAATTTAAAACAAGTATGGCCCACGAGCAGGGGGTCTGGGCTTCCGTCCGTTCGACCTTCTGGTTTTACGTTTGTCCTCGCCTCAGTTAGGCCTGATCCATTTCCCCCAGCCAACCCATTAAGGACTTTGGGCCATGCAAACCCCATGGGATTTGGGAAATGCCGTAGTGCATTGTGTGTAGTGCAGCATTATAGCTGTCAAAAAGTGTTTTCAAAGGTTCAGATTAAAAACAAACTTTTCCCTAGAAAAATTTATTTTTAATTTGAACCGTTAGTTGATGAGATCAACAACTGTGGACTGCCCTACAAACGCAGTACAAAGGGTGCACTATAGCACCCAGATGCCCCATGGGGAGCGTTTCTTTAACAAGTGTTTTTTTAATCCCAACATTTTCGACAAGGTTACACTTACACATGCTTGGGGAAAATAGGCAAAAGAACATAGTTCAAGCAGTAAGAGCTGTAAACCCAGACATTCAGAGTTTGAAACCTGGCAACCTCTTGGAGCCAAGCCGCATGAGCGAAATATCTTGTGAATTCCCAAGTCTCAACATGGATGACATGTCTTTGACCGGAATGGAGAAGGGAATAGTCGAGGTGTGTGTATGTTAGCCCGAACAATTCCTAATCGTCGTGTTAAGGAAATACTCCTATTATAGTCTCACATTGCCCGCATGGGATCGAGTGGATGAGTGATCACTTAATATAATGTTGAGACCTATCCACTCATTGCCAATTAGTTTTTAAACAGATATATTTAAAAAGTTTTCACATGTTGAACCAAAAAAAAAAAAAAAAAGAACAAGAACAAGAACAAGAACCAGTTCAAAAAAAAAAAAAACAGAGAAAATTAGGAACAAGAACAAGAACAGAAAGATGGATCGGAGTGGCTGGGCCAAGGAGATGGAATTTCTAGGAGTGATGCTCTCTCAAAGTTGGATTGTTGGTACTTGATATTCCATTGACAGTGAAATTTTGTTGATTTTATTCACAAGGAATAACGGAGATACATGGAGGGAGGAATTAGAGTCAGGATCGGGCCAGCTTACGCAGCGCAAATTAACTAATTCTTAGAGTTCAATCTCACCGCAATTATGCGGAGAGCCCAATTAAAGTTAAAACAAAACTCCATATGGACTTGTCCCAAAGGAGTTGATAGTAAGGTTGCTAAACGAATCAAATTACTTGAGCCTGAGCTCATATTCGTTCGTTAAAAACTTGTTCAAGTTTGATTTGTGAGATTGGTTGCACAAACCAAACTTGAACAAGATACTACTCGGCTCGTGCGAGGTGCGACTTATTATGTATAAAAAATTTAAGCTACTTGAGATTGACTCATCTCACAAATGTACTAAGCTCGAACATATATTTGAAACTTGTTAAATTTTCAAATCAAGTTTGATTAAATACCTGCTCGGCTCGTTTAGTTAGCTCCGTTTGTCACCCCTAGTTGATAGTACCAGCTGAGAGGTTTTGAATCTGAAACTTTTGAAAAGAGCAAACACCTAAGTCCTAAATTTTGATCACTAGGCCAACCCTTGGGTTGATTAGTGTCGTTTAATTAGCAAGTTATGGCTACAACTTTGTAAAGCTGTTACTTTTGTCCAGTTCTTAATTTTACCGGTGCACTGTTACAATTAAGGTCTTGATCAACTCATTGTGGTTTGCATGCTCTCTCAAATGACTAAGTTCGAAAGGTGTAATGACTCTTTGTGGAGCCAGTTCGCAATGATCATTGTCCCAATTTTAATCGAGCCTTGCGGCCCTCTCACCGAAAAAATAGTTAAGTTGCGGGCAAGTTGGCTCAAATGCTTGACATGTATATCAACATCATGTGACGTGTGTTTTTCCCGTTTTCCCTCAATGAACCCTTTCTCACCAATGTTTAATGTTATCCACACAACAGAAAAATTGATTGATAAGCTGAAATTCTGGAATATTTCCACACATATAGGAGTTTCAAGAAGGGAGACTTAAAAAATCATCCTCATAATCCACTCTTCGTAGGTTTTCATCCTGTCTAATTTTAGCATTTATGTTTTCATCCTCACTCTTTTTTAATTCCAAAAGTGCCCTTATATGCCCATATATATATATGGCACCGAAATTTGGGACTGAAAAATAACACCTCTCATTCCCGCGAAATAACCGGTGATCCCATTGATTTCGTGTATATATAGATTTGATTTTTGGGATGGAATCTTAAATTTGAAGGTCCTAGCTATTATTATTTTCGTGTATATATTATTTGTTAAGGAAATAGAATCTCACATTGCTTGATAGTGGAATGGGTGATCACTTAATAACATCTGGGACCTCTCCACTCATTGTCAATTGGTTTTGAGATGGATATAAAGTTTCTATATGGTATCAGAGCGGGACCCGATTCACTCCATATTTTAAAAATTAACAATCCACACCCCACGATGACAGACTAGCAAAAAGGCTGCACGATGATAGAACCCAAAAGTGGCCACACGTGGCAGACCTCAAATGCGGCTGCACGTGAGGGGGGATGTTAAGGAAATAGAATCCCATATTGCTTGGGAGTGGAATGGGTAATCACTTAATAACATCTAAGACCTCTCCACTCATTGCCAATTTGATTTTGAGATGGACATAAAGTTTCTATAACATGTTTTGGATACCCAATCCCGAAATCAATGCTTTCCTATTCTACAACAAACCCAAACCAATCATTCCGAAATCAACGCCTCCCAACCCAATCATCCACCCCATTTATTTGCATTTGCATTCGTCCTCTCCAAATGCACTGGTTCAACCCCGGCCAATGCTCCCTCCTTGCCCGAGGTCTCCATGCCTGTGCGACGTCGTTTGGTCTGTCGTCCGACAATTCGAGAAGCCCCATAGCTACAAGCATTTCATCAGGAGCTACACCGTGGGAGAAAACTTCAATGTAGGGGTTCAGGTTTGGAGGGATCTTTGCCTGGTACAATACTCCTCTTCCGTTGCTCCGTTCGTCCGCCTGGGATCCTGCAACCAGTCACTAGGGCTTGGATAGCCCAGTGACCCTCCGACGATCAAGTTAGATGTAAGGAGAGTAGTTTAGGTCTAGGGTTTGGGTAAAGATGGCGTACCTTTTTAGGTTAGAATCCTTTCGTATTTATAGACCCATGTTTACTTGGCCTCCAAGGAAGCGCGTAGGAGTCACGCTTAGGTAACCGCCCTCGGTGACGTCATAAGTGACGCACTGGATAAGGTGGTTGCGAAGCACATGGCCATGGTGGTCCTATCTGCCACGTGGTACTTTTGGTCCCCCCCTTGGTTGGTTACATTCCTTCCAGATCTCAACGGAACGTATGCCTCGGTGATTAACCGAAGTACTGACAGGAGAGTTAACACCATGCCAGTGAGGATAAGGGTAACTTCAAGGGCTCGCCTGTACGTGACCATGGATCACACCATGAGTCCTCGGTTACCGAGAGCCTATGCACCGAGGTGATAACCGAAGCCTCCACATTCAACATGACCCCGGGTGCACGCGCGAGGTCAATGTCATCTCCGGTTTGCCGGCTGCAATAGCACCGAGTGGCTTGATGTGCTCGGCACTCTCTTTTTGCCGTGTGAGAAAAATCTCATTGTGTGAGCAATTTTGATTCATGTTACTATGGTCATGGTTTTCAATTTCCCGGAGTAATGGGGATGGCTTGGCTTTTGTTGTTGTTTCAGTTAGGTTTTCTTTGGTTTTTCACTTTAGGAACTTGTAGGGGTAGTGCCGGAGGCGGGGGGCTGCTGTCCCAAGGGGGCAGCAGCGTGCTGCTGTCTCGGCTTTCCGGACTCGCTCCGGTCTCGCTCCGATGATCTGAAACGTTCACTTTGTAGAGCTCGTCGAGTAGAATAATCATGCAAAAAAATCAGCTTAATTGGATATCATTAACTGCCTGATCGGAGCCCATATAACTCTCGGTCCATGGGTTACAATGGATTTGATCCAGTGTTTCGGATCCATTCTTTTTAAGATAAAAAGATTCCGATTAGGTACTTAATGATATCCAATTAAGCTGATTTTTTGCATGGTTATTCTACTCGACGAGCTCTACAAAGTGAACGTTTCAGATCATCGGAGCGAGACCGGAGCGAGCCCGGAAAGCCGGGACGGCAGCAGCCCCCCGCCTCCGGGTAGTGCCATAGATTTTTAAAAAAAAATTAAACTGAAAATATATAACTAAACAGAAAAGAAAAAAGTTATGTAACCTTGCTATGATACACACTCTTTGCGCTATAACTTCCTCCATTTCTTAGGAATTTAATTTTGTTCACCCACGCCATGTCCCCGGTCCTATGTCGATGATTGGAACGGTTCATCTCTTTGAACATGATATTTTAACTCTTCCTGCAAAAAGTAGCTCAATCTGGTATCAGTAAATGCTTGATAAAATAACCTAATTTTCATTTTAAACATGTGACAAGAATCTTTTTTCTTTGAACGGCAAAAACTTTCATTAATCTTGAACCAGTATCGTGTTCAAAGAACAGTCATCTGCCCAATTCGAGATCTAAACCTACGATTGGCAAGAAACCAATCAAGGACACCCATTTGACAAGAATCTGATATGAAAATTGTGCGATTTAAACAAACAATTCCCACTATCCAATTGCATTGATTTTTTACAGGGTTAGTCAAAATAAGAGATGATCTGTTTCGATCATCAAAATAAGACCGGGGACATAGTGGGCAATGTTCACTCACTCTAAAAAACGTTGGTAAACAAAATTGAACTCGTTCCTTGGGCTCCTGTGTTCATTCCTCCCAATTACGTAGACAGTGATGATTGACATGCGTCTTAGCTCGGGATATAAAAAATTTCGCGTGCGGGAGACAATATATCCACTAAGTAACGTATTCCCACCACCAGATCGGCATCCTTCTTGACCCAAGAACCAATTAGACTAATTCTTCTAGATACTGTATTTTTTTTTTCCGTTTTAAAATAGGAACTTCATAATCAAAAGCTTTGGCATAGTCCTCTTTGGTTATTTCGAAATGATGGCAGGCAAGGCAATACCACCGCATACAAAGTCCATTTGGGCCTGTTTCAGATAGATACTACTTTTTACTCCGTATTTTGGTTTTTTAATGTCACGGATTCCTCCATATTTTTTTAATAAAAAGAGGCCCTGACTTTTTCTCTTCATCAGAAAATAATTAATCATTTTTAGAAGATCACAGTCGTTGGATTCGTTAAAATCTAGTAATCAACTCTTTGATTTCAATATTCTTGATACGGATTCAAGAAACAGAAACAAAATATAATCAACAAATAATAACAAATTAGTTTAAGACCATGTTCATATCAAGTGGGCCTACAACCACCTTAACTAAAAAGTCATGTTATTAGTTGATTACCAAAGGGGGGACAGATATCCTGCGTTCTACAATGCAAAATGCCACTTCTAATTAATTAATTGGAAAATTTGCAAGTTGTTCATAGTTTCTTATAACTCAGGTGTCCAGATCGACCAGCTTACGCACACATTGACTAACTTTGAAGAACCAATTCCCCTGCGCACTTGCAAGGTGTACTGATTAAAGCCAGGGCAAAATTCTATATAAATTGATCCCAAATCTTAAATCTCAGGTATTAATTAATAGAACCTGAGAGGTTTCGAATATGAGATTTTAGGAGAGAACAAATCTTAAATCTCAGGTCTTAATCGAGACCAGTAGGCCAACCCCTTGAGGTTAAGTCCTTCTCGATCGGTTAGCAAGTGTAGAAGCTTCATATCCAACAGAACACTACTTAACCGTTTATATAAGTGGAGATATCCCAACATTATATTAACATGCAGCAAAGTGCTCATTCACAGCCCAAAATTCTGAAGTAAAAATTAAAGGAACCGATTTATCAGTTTTCGACATCGATCTATCCAGCTGAGCTGATTTTTAAGAGGAGGGAGATGTAAGCGTTATTGTTAATTACCTAGCTCCTTGATATATATATATACCGAATAAACAAACGTACAGAAACAACATAATCAAGTAGCTTAATTAAGGCCATGTGAGATCATATCAAGTGGGGCTACAGCCACCTTATAATAATAACGGCGTAATGTATTGCGTAATTGATTACTAAATTAAGGAGGGACAGATACCCTGCATTAATTAATTATTACGAATAGCGTGACACTTCTGGTCGAATTGATGGAATTTTTAATTAGTGAGAGAAGGACCAGGTACCGGCCGCCATGTATTTTTCTTAATTATTCGCATGCCGCTTTTGGGGCTATAGCTTTGATTCTATTGTCAACAAATTAATAAGTCATCCGGCACTTACAAGAATTCCATCAAATACAAAGATTAAGAAACTATTAAAACTTCAATTATGAGAGAGCAGTCCCTTCTTATTAGTTTAATCATAATATGCAGAGTGGTTGGAGAACTGGGGATCAAAAAAGCACCCAAAAAAAAAAAAAAAAAACAAGAAAGTCAAGATTTGAATATTTACTAACTTCTCTAATTAATTTGTTGAATATTTATGTACTTTGCATACTTTGTTTACCTCTCTAAATGGCGTGTGGTTTTACGTATGTCCATTTTTCTAAATTACTGTGCTTAAAAATACAAATTTGTACGTTGGATATGTTTCCCAAAAGAAAGAAAAATAATATATGCTTTACCATTCAACTCTTCCAGATGAGTTGAGCTTGACTAGGCCCTAAGCTAGAATTCCAACCAAACAGCCGACCAATCGAGATTAATAAGTTGGGCTTTACTTGACTAGGCCCTAATTAAGAATTTTCAACCAATTAGATACTATCAGTTTTATCTATGCAGTACTGTACTGGTGCCAAATTAATCAAATTACTAATGTTTTTGGTTGAATAACAGATGGATATATATATATATATATTTATTTGCAGGTAACACTACTGGGCTTTGGAAGGACACACACCATTCGGTATGGGCGTGTCGGGGAGTGCAAACATCAGGTTAAAGATGAGGGCTATATATGGGAATAGCCTAATCTGCATGCGTGTGAGCGAGCGTGGAAGCGTCTATAAGTTTCATCTCAAAGTACTAAAATTAGCGAGAGCAAGAATTGAGAGCGCGAGCGCAATGCGATGATTGAGTGCGAGAGTCCATGATATTTTGAAGAATTATATATTTATATGACTAGGGAAGAGCTATTCGGTGTGGGCCGGGTATGGGTGTTCATAGGTTATTTGGATTTTTTAATTTTTTTTAACGGTTTTTGTGCTTATGTTTAGGAACTTCAATTTGAAATTAAACATACAAATCATGAACTTTTTTTCATATGATGAAGTCTATTTTTGTTTTATTGTGCTTGATTATAAATTTTTGTTCAAGGTTAGGAAAATTTGGCGCCCCCACAACGGAGAATTCATGGATCAGTCCCAGTTGAGGTGTACGTGGAGTTTTAGCAACCAGTAGCACTAGGAGAGTAACTTTATCTTTGAAGCTTGTCTTAATGTTTTTCATTTCCTATGTACATGGGTTTCCGTTTTTTCATTTAATTAAGTTAATGAAATGATGAAAAAATTACTCCGTATAAAAATTGGATTGTAATTAAATACACTATCTTTAACCTGGAAATGGTGCAGTATATCTCTGTTTGAGAGTGTACCTGCAATCTTTTAAATCCCCTTAAATGGATAACATTAATTTGCACATAGAAGTTCACAACATTTGCCAACTCTATCTCGGAGGTTCAAGATGCCCGCGATTGTCGGGGCCTGGGGTGCCAACCTCGTTGGGATGTTTGGCTTGTCTGTTGTGATGAGTTCAAGTCCCTTTTAATCATTGTAACGCTTCCAATAATTAATAAAAATCTTTTTTTGCCGATAAAAAAATAAAACATAATCAAGATAAAAACTCATATAGTAACATACAAATATTAAAAATTTAGTGTTGATGTCGTGGATTTATGGGCATGTATTATATATGAATTCCTTCACAGAAGTTATGAGTTCCATATTGATACTATAAGTTTATATCCACTTATTCTTCACTATTGTAAATTTACTAGCGTTGCGCCCGTTCAATGCACAGAACAATAAAAAAAAGGGGTTCATGTTGATGGTTTTTTTTGTTCCTTGTGCATCGAACGGGCACAATGCTAATAAAAAAGAAGAAGTAATTACATGCGTAGGTAGTTTGGAGATTAAAACCAACCTTGGTATGCTCTACGTGAATAAATTCTCATAACAATTAATCAAACTTGTACCAAAAAATCCATGAACAGATTCTCGCTGAGCTTAGTGCTAAAAAATCTTTGAACAAACTTGGAACAAATGGAGCATACTTAAAATTACGCTAACAACTTCTCGTAGCAAATGGAGACGAAGAATACAGGTACATGGAGCCGAAGAACTAAATCAAATATACTAGCTGAAGAACACAGCCAAATACATGCCTAGCTAGCACCGTGGTCAAAACTTTGTAAATGCGTAGGTACGTAGTTTGGAAATGGAAACCGACCTTTGAGCAAATGGTATTTGCTTCATGAACAAATTCTCATAATAATTAGACCCATACAAATTGGTACTCGAAAATCCACAAACAAATTCTCGTGAAAAATGAAACCGAACTTGCTGCTTAAATTTCCATGAACAAATTCTTGCAACAAACCATGGAGTGAGATTGATAACAGAAATTATCAGTGGGGGACGAATATTAGAAATGTTTTCATCAGTCGAGATGAATGTTTGAATTGTGTGCAATGATAATTCCAAAGAATGTGGGATTTGCTATTAGAGTTTGGAGGTGGGAATATATATGCCTATAAAAAAAAAAGGTGGGAATATATATAAATAAGTGGTGTGGGCAAACTTGGAGCCAACTCCCGTTCCAAAAAAAAAAAAAAAAAACTTTATTTTTTTTGGCTTTCAAATGGGCAACATGGGGGGCAGACGTGGGAGTAGCATTCAAGTATGCATAGGTAGTGGGTGGAGCTTGGCCCACCCTAGAAATGTGGGTGGTACAGGTGTTGGTCTAGAGAAATAGATCCGTGGGTTTAGGTTATTATTTTTTAGAAAAAATTAAAATCTAGAAAATTAGGAAGGTGGGTTTAGAGGCTTGGGAGACTCACACACATTCCTATAGGATATTAATAGATAGATAGATAAGTCTGAAACCTATTTCGGTAGTTTTTAGTCTTTGTAAATTGTTCTTTAGCTATTTGGTGTAATTTTTAGGGTTATCGTTCGTCTCAAAAAGTATAAAAATATGGACCGATGTTAAAAAATTTAAATAAGATGGCACTTTAGACAAATAAAAGACATCTGTTTGAACTTTTTCCGTCTTTAGTAAATTTTTTTTTGCTTTCAATCATAATTTTATACTTTTTAGACTTCTTTTGTTGAAATGGATGATTAATCTAAAAATATCACACGAATCTAACAAAATTTGAAAAAGCCAAACAAAATACAAAACGAAGAAGAAAATTAAGTTTAGAAGGACGGAGAAACCACTGCCCAATTGGCAATTGGAGCCTAATGCCAAAAAAGTCAGCAACGTGCAACACATTTTGAACAAGAAACTTGAACTTCGAATACAACAATGTCGAACGTACATGCTTTTTTCTTTTTTTTCCGTCAATCCGTAGGACAGATTATTATATCATCTATGAATTACAAAGTATAAATTATGGGACACTACATCTATTGGATGAGAGTCCACGAGATAACCAAACCCAACAACTGAACCAACATAATAAGTCCAACTTAACTATAAGCCCCGTTAAGGGAATAAATAACTCCAACAAATACAAAAGAAAGAATACCCACATGTAGGTGGGATGACTCAAACTTCTGACCTTCAAGTGAGATATAAAAGTTCTAATCAACTGAGTTAGCCCCAGTTGGTTACTACATGGTCCTTAACCCACAACATAAAAACAATTTGAATCTTAATTTCGTGGTACAATGTTAACTTCATCAATTTTCTCTCATCACTAGCTATAGAGTTCGTTTGTTTAGAGAGAAAAATAAAATAGATAGTGAAAATGATAGAAAGTGAAATGAAAGAAACGAAAAAAAAAATTATTCTTTTTTCACATCTGTTTGATTAGAATAGAAGTTTTACAAGAAAATACTAGTAGAGAAAATAAGATTTTCTTGTTTGGAAGGAATAAAATTGCTAAAATTAAAAGAGAAAATGTGGAGGGAAAAGGATAAAGAAGGAAGTAAGAGTAATTATTATTGATTTTCTCGAGAAAATAAGATTTTTCTACACATTTTGTGACAAAAAGTAAAACAAGCTCTCATGTTTTAGAGTATCCACAATAACATAATCAAAAGTAATAGGTTTCTAAAATTAATACCCCTCTGTCCTTTTTTAAGTGTCTTATTTCGTAACTTTAACTTATTAAAAAGATATCATCATTATACCTTTCACATTAACTTTTTCCTCCACTTTTCTTACTTACCCATCATCATTACATTTTTACTCACTTACTTTTCAAAATGAAATATACTTTTAGAGACAAAATAGACAATACACCAACTTTTGCCCACTAATTTTATAAAATGGACATTTATTAAGGGACAGCCCAAAATGAAATACTGGACTTTAAATAAGAGACGGAGAGAATAATGTTTGTGCAAAATATGGCTCACTGTTAAACATTACTTGGGTGTGGCATAAGTGATCACTTATCGTCTGAGACATTTGGGATCTCTTCACTCATTATCAATTGGCCTTGAATTGGTTATAAGGTTTCCACATGATATCAAAGCGAGACCCGTTCCACCCCGCATTACATAAAATTCACAATTCATACCCCACGATGATAGACCAGTAAAAATGCTTCACGATCGATAAGCCACACGTGACGGACCTCAGACGCAGCTGCCCATAAGGGGAGATGTTAAACATTGCTTGAGTATGGAATGGGTGATTACTTATCATCTGAGTTTTGGATAACCAAAACTAACAACCTTTTTTCAATAATCAAATTTAGTGAACCCTCATATTCTCTCTCTCTCTCTCAACAATATTTTCAAACAAAATAGTTTACTAAAAAAACTATTTTTTAATTGTTTTTCAAAAATAGTATTTATAAAAAAAAAATTGTACTTTGTTTGAAAACACTGTTTTGTTTTTGGAAACTGTTTTTTATATAAAAACTAATTTTCAAAAACTGTAGTTACACAAAAGTTATTTTTTTAAAAAAAATTCAAAAACTATTTTTTATTTAACTTTTATTAGTTTAAAACTTTTTTTTGAAAAAAAAATATTTTCTATGTTTATGGTTTTTATTTATTTTTTTGTAGTTTAAAAATGTGATGAGACAAGTTTTGGTTATCTAATTTTGATAATGTCATTGTGAACTTTTATATTGCTAATCTTAACAATCTCTTAAATGAATAATCAAAAGCAGATGTGACAATTATTATTTATCCATTTTTTTATTATAGCATTGTGGATATCCTTAGAAGCTTGTATATGAAAGTTCACTTTCTACCACTTTCTAGGATATTTTTGCTAAGTGAGCGTAAAAAAAAGTATATATTTCTTTTCTCTTTCTTTCATTTTCTACTATTATCTCGCTAATCAAACAGACTCACAGTGTCGCATCGCATGTCATAATAGACATGCACTATGCAAAAGGTTGCTAGTTTTGTCAATAATCAAATTTAGTGACCCCTCTATTGTCGTCCTCCTTTCCTTCCTCCGTTCAGCCACCGGATTCTACATCTGAGAGTTTCCGGTTCTGTGCTTAATGGCTGGTGCGGCAGTGGTTGGTGGTTGGGCGTCGCATAGGGGTGCAACGACCCAAACCGAACCGAGCTTCGGCGAGCTCGAGCTCGACTTATTTACTAAACGAGCTAAAAATTCGAGCTCGGTTCAAGCCTTAACGAGCCGAGCTTAGTCATTTACTAAACAAACCTTTTTAATCGAGCCGAACCTCCCTTAACGGGTCGAGCTTTTGTCGAACGAGCCGAGCTTCGCTTGATTCGTTCAGTAAACGAGCCGAAAATTCGAGCTCGGCTCGTTTACTAAATGAGCAAAGCCAGACCATGCCGAGCTCGCGAGCTGCTCGGTTCATTTACAGCCCTAGGCCATCGCGTGGATCCTTGCCACCGAGAACCACATCGGGGGTTCTCGGTTTTGTGCCTAACGGTTTGGCATTCGTCCTCGCAGTTCGATTCATTTTTTCATTCCACGCAAATGAGACATAGTACAATTAATCCAATATTATTCAATCTTATCTTTAATCCAAGGGCCTCACGTGTTCCCTTCATTGTAGTACTCCATCTAAGTCCAGCAGCTTTCATTAATCCTTCGAAAGCTCAAGCATCATATACGACATCAGCGTCGTATCCATCTAATTCCACGCTTCAGCGTCGGATTTTGGGTGGCAGCTTTTGGCCGGTGGAGGTTGAGTCGTCGTAGTGGTGGATTGATGCTGTGTTGGGTGGTGTTGGTGGCTGTGGGTGGGTTGTGGTGGGGAGGCCTGTGATGGGGTGGTCGAGCTGTTCTTCGGAGTAGCAACAGGGGTTTGTTTTTCGGGCTTCGGGGACGGTGGTGGTAATGGCCCGTCTCACTCCAGGTGGCCACGGTTGGTGGTGGGTAGAGTTGCTTTTTAGGCTGGCTCATGTTGTCTATGGGTTAGTCTCCGGCCAGGTCTATGTTTTCTATGGGTTATGCCTTTTAGTTTTTGGATTTCTGTGTTTTGGACTTAATTGTTGTATTTGGATTTTAAATTTCTTATGGGCTTCATTGTTATATTTATACCTATTTTTAGATTCCTTTGGTGTTCTAAGCTTGGCCCCTTGGGTGCTCTGTTGGGTTCTTGCTAATTTGAACTTTGCTTTGTAATTCTTTTTTCTTATCAATAAATTTTTTGGTTCGCTGTTTAAAAAAAAATAAAAATTTGGCAAGAGTCCTTTTGATCAGTCTTTCTCGCTTTGTGTTTTGGATAGAACTTTGACTAAAACATGAGAGTTTTTTGCGCATTTTTTCAATGCTATGGTATTGGCGTGCATGTATCATCTCAAATTACAGAAAATGTGATCTGTATTTAGCCAATTACGTCAAAACAATTAGGTAAGCTTGGAATTAGATGGATACGACACTGAAGCGTGGAATTAGATGGGTCCGACGCTGATGTCGTATATGATGCTTGAGCTTTCGAAGGATTAATGAAAGCTGCTGGACTATGAATTAGTACTACAATGAAGGGGACACGTGGGGCCCTTGGATTAAAGATAAGATTTTGGATAATATTGGATTAGTTGCACTTTGTTTCATTTGCATGGAGTGAAAAAATGAATCGAATTAAGGTGACAGGATTATTTTTTTTCCCAGTCAATAAAGAGAGATAATTTCAAATTTCTAGATTAAATAATACCACTGGGGAAGATATTATTATGCATGTAGTCTCTTGTATTATATTATGAGTTACTAAATGGATTCACAATTTCACCATGACTTGGTTCCATATAAAATTCTCACTAATCACAAGAAGGGTAATGTTTATCATCTTTAAACGAGAGCAAACAAAATTATTCTCGGGTCTACATGGGGTAGCATGCGCTTCCCACCGGCCTAGCTAGCTAGTCAGTGTGTATTATCACTTTCAGAAATTCAAAGATTGTAACGTTCACTGCAATCAACTTCCATAAATGCCCAATCACACAAGGAATGACCCTTGCAAATGTTGCTATCCAGGGATGGAGCCAGGGAGGGGTCAGTAGAGGCGGTCGCCCTGCAAGAAGAAAAAGAAACACTGTCATTATATGTAAAAAAAAATCTATGAAATTAAGTATATAGGCTCGTCCATGTGTAGAATTTTGAAAAAAAAATATAATAGTAACTTTTGAAATACGAGGATACCAACATTAATTACTAAAGGCTAAGGTTAAAATATAACAAAAAATAGAACTATAGGGTTAATATTGTGAATATTCAAGTAATAAACTTCCACCTTTCGTTAGATGGGTTTAGCGTTTTACAGTTTTATTTTTTTTTACCCTAAAATCTCAATGGCACACCAAATCCCCCCTCTCTCTCTTGGCACAAACATCCCCAAATGTTAAGACTTCAAAGGCAATTTCGAGAAAATAGTGATGGATCAAGGAGAAGAAATTTTGGAAATCCTAAGTAATTTTAGTGAAATTTAAGTTGTAGGTATGTCTTTCCCCAATTGCTATTCTAGACTTCTACTAATTCTTTATTTTTTGACTGGTAAAATTAAGTAACATGAAAGCCCATGTACCGAATTCGTCCAGTTATGATGAATAAAAAAGAAGAAGATGAACAATTAATAAAGAAAAACAAGACACATACATCAAGATTGATCCCATTAGTTAAACTGATTTATTTATTTACGTTATTTTGAGTTTATTTGTATTTACATGATTATGCATGCGTATTTATATTTTTTTCTTGCATGCACGGTCGCCCCTGCATGATGAAATTTCTAACTCCGTCCCTGCTGCTATCATAGGGGAATGGTATGACAACGGTCCTGCTATTTCTGCAGATCTCATTTTGGTGCAACCTGCTGGTCCTTCTTTTTTTTTTTGGTTGGAAAGTAACATATATCTTGTTTTGGCATCTGTGATACTTTTGTAGCCCATGGTCGGTGATGAGTCTGTGATTTCTCTTCTTCTTCTTTTTCCGACGGTTAGGGGTGTCAGAGTAGCTTACGCGCACTTCAATTAACCAATTTTCTTATCGGTCCGGTCAAAGGCAGGCCATCCATGTCAGAATTAGAAAATTCACGAGAAATTATTTTCTTGCAGTCTGACCCCAAAAATTGAGCCCTAGACAATTGTGTAGAGAGCAAACTCACCGACCAATTAATCAGATTAACCTTTGGGGCTTGCGTTTTCTTTTGTTATGGTCCTGCTTAGGTGTGGGTATTCTCTGATCGAGGCTTGTATTTGCTGGATACTTAGCTCCATTTTGTCCATGTGGGTGCCAACTCAGTAGGGGTGCGTTGTTTTTCTCCCGTTGTGATGCTATCATGCTCACTTCTCATAAGTCTCTCTCTCGGGGCTCTCTCTCTAAAAATCTCAAAACCCTAGCCGCCAACAGCTAGGAATGGCAACGAGGCGGGGTGGGGCAGGTTTTGATGTACCCCGACCCCGCCCTGAAACCCAGCCGGGTAATGAAAAATTCCCCCATTCCTGCCCTGTTAGGTGACGAGTTTACCCGCCCCGCCCCTTTTTTTTTCCCCTCAATTCTCAATCAAAACTCAGTAGGCTGCAAATTGACCAACAATGCAGATGAAAATAGACATCTAGCCCAGAAAAGAGCTGAAGAATCATTTCCCACACAGATAAACTACAAGCCAAGCCACTGATCAAAATAGCAAACAAATCACACAAGAAGAAGAATAAGCCTTGAAACCAAAAAAGAAAAACTCAGACATTTCCTGCAGAAAAGAAAATGGAAACCAAACCAAATAAGAAGATTCAGAAGCACCACCACCATCAAAGACTAGCACAGAATCAGACTCTGAAGTCTAGACTTCTTCCCCTCTTGTATTAGTTGTATACACAAGCCATTCCAAAGATAAATAGACATATAATACGTGTCAACCTTAAGCAAGTAGCTACTCCAAAGTATCCGAACATAACAACAAACAACAACTCAAGTACTCGACAAGAGATCTTACAACAAGTTCATCCAAATTAAACTAGGAATTTCAGGAAACTAAAATAAAACCCCAAAAGGCTCGTTGACAAATTAAGCCATTTCGATCCACAAAAGCGAGCCATTTCAGATGGTGGAAGTAAGCCTAAAAAAAAAAAAGAGAGAGAAACACAAAAGTGAGCCATTTCAATCCACAAAAGTGCTATTTTATTTTAACAGTTTTGACAACTAATGAAAAAAAATATTTCATAATTAACTTACCAAATCAATCTTCAATCACCGTAACACAGGATTGACAGCTATCAACATCCACATCATCAACAACCGAGGCAAACTCATTTGAATTATCACCTTAAAAGGAAACAAAATAAACCATATGTTCTTCAGATTAATATCTATCCAATTCAATTGCACAAAGTAAAAACAAAACACTAGAAAAGTAAACGGAATTTAGTATTACCTTTAGATTCAAGAGTCAATAACCAACTATGAGCACACATCAATGCCTCTATTGTCTTCAGATGGAGCATAGTGCGATGTGGAGACACAACCCTCCCACTAGTGCTGAAAGTAGATTCGGACGCAACAGTTGAAACAGGTATAGATAACACATCCCTAGCTATGACTCTCAAAGTTGGGAATTTCATGTCATTTTTATCTAAACTTTTAATTGCAGTCAATATTTTAGATAATTCATTCCATTTCTTTATGTGTATAATTTATTAAAAATATTTGAAGAAATTTTTTATAAAAAAAACCCAATAAATATCAATTTTTATTTCTTTTTTAAATTCAATTAGTCTACTGGACAATAAAGAGACATCATTTTTTCGATTAATGCTAAAAAAATGAAAGGACATGTACAAGTATATATACATATATACACTGAGACGGGTAATTTCGGGACGGGTATTCGGGGCGGGGTACTTTCACCCTGAACCCTACTCGAACCCGGGCATGTTTGAAATTTTTTACCCCGACCCCGATCCGATACCCCAAAATGAGGTGGAAAACCCACCCCGTTCGGGGCGGGGTTGGGCGGATTGCCATCCCTACCAACAGCCCTTCCCCTCCCCCCCTTCTCAGGTGGCAGGAGGGGAGGGATCCTTCCCCTTCGATCTCTCTTCCTCTATTCTCTTCCCCTACCGTCGAACCGTCTTCTCTCTCAATCCCACGACTGAAGTTCGGGCATCCATCGGGAACTTTTCAGCCAAATCGTTTTCCAGCGACGTTCCGGGGCTTCGATTTTAATGGTTGCAAATAAGATGTTATCCACCACCATTCTCAGCCTCTATCTTCTTAGATCTGTGACCTGACACCGTCTACCGCGTTTGCTAGACGACCACCTCCCAATGTTGTGTTCCTATTTTGTGAAGCAGAGGTGGTGGTTACGAGTCTATCAAGGTGGTTGCGAAAGAGTGACAGCAGATGTCTCGGCGGTGCTTCTTTTATTTTGTTATTTGTTTTTAATAATGTTCTCTTTCGGAGTGTTTTGTCCTTCTTGGGTGGGTGGGAGGGGGGGTTTGTCCTCCTTCGGGGGGTTTCTTCTCATTTCGTAGAGCAACACATCTATGCGCTTATACACTATTTCTATTGGAGTGTCTAAACTTTTTCCCATGGGAATCTTTTTATGAATACTGCCTCTCAACTTTTAACAAAAAAAAAAAAAAATGCTATCGTGCTCTTATTAATTCATTTAATCTTGTAACTGCATATTTCAAAGATTAATAAATTTTTTTTGGGGAATTGATATTCGCGCTCTCTTTTTTTATGCAGGCTCTCCACTGTGTTCATAAAGTTACTAGTAACTTCACGTTGAAAATGGAGTGCCTGCATCAAAGAAGAAAGTGCGAATATCAATTCTTTTTTTTTTTGTTGCTAATACAAAAAAAAAAGGAGAAGAAGAAGAAGAAGAAGAAGAAAGGGCATGACCTTTTGTGCAAAAGGCAACGAGGCGAAAATGCAACGAAATTTCATCCGGACAAATATCTAATCTTTTGTATCGACTTTTTGGGCGCTCTCCAAGTCAAGAAGCAAGCGTGAAACCAGTATTGAAAACCTAGCTCGATCAATAATTTGATTTGAAAGATAGAACCCCAATACTTTGAATTTCTCTCCTGAAAAATAGTGGGATTTTCATCCGATTGGATTGGTTTGATTATTATCCTTTACGAATTTGGCAGCCTTCGTTGCTCCCGACCACTTTTCTTCACAATGAATGGAGTACATCTCAAATCATCAGTTTAAGGAATTTGTTCCAATTAAGTACGGAATTCCACGCGATCATATCTCTGGAAATCTCTCATTTTTGTTTCTTTTCAGGCAGGAGAAAGAATGGAGTTGTGCTATGAGTACCGACGGCCGGGGAAGGATTTCATACCAACCGGCCGCGTCGGGCGTTCTCCCGCCACCGGACGGCCGATCCGAACCGTCCAAAAATTCTAAAAAAAATCCCAAGGGGCCTATCGCGGGAATCAACAGCATCCGTGGTGTGTAGGGTGCTTGATCCGAGCACCTCTTTTTTGTGTATATACAAGTATATACATATATACACGAAAAAGGGGTGCTCGGATCAAGCACTCTACACACCTCGGATGCTGTTGATTCTCACGAGGGGCCCCTCGGTTTTTTTTTATAGAGTTTTTGGACGGCTCGGATCGGCCGTCTGGTGGCCGGAGATGGCCCGGCGCGGCCGGTCGGTACGAAATCCCTCCCCGGCCGTCGGTACCTATATCATTTCTGGAAAGGATGCCAGGAAACCCTAGGGGTTTTTTTTTGGGTAAAAAAGAAGGAAACCTTAGGTTTACTTACATCAAATGGAAACCAAACTGCTGAGTCCGGAGGCAGAGTACCCTATTTTAGTAGTAATCAAACGAAATCGATTTTCTATCGGAGCAGAGAACAATTCATCAACTCAGGAATCCTCTTTTCTCATTAATTCAAATTTTTATCTGAGGAGCCTAAAGATCAGTTTTATTTTTCTGGTGAACTTTTTTTATATAAGTATCTAACTTTTGGCAAACCCGGTTGGCTGAATAACTGGGCCACACTAGATCAAGTTCGACGCGAACAATGCTTGTGAAGGATCAACGTCAATTGGATGCCGAGTGGCAAAAAAATTGAAGCCCCACGAGAATATTCGGAGCCGTTCAATTTGGTTTTTAAGTGTTTTCGAAAAAAATTTACTCATTCCGATCTCAGTAAAGTTTGATCGATTCATTTAATTTTTATCCTGTCAAATTTAGTGATAAATACTGATTAAGTTCGTAATTGTTATGCATGCTCGGCCACGTGGGGCCCGCCTACATGTCTTTCAGCAATTGTTATGCAGGTACGACGTAATTTGTGAAACAGTAATGATTTCCACACAGATGTTTTTACACATATCATGTATATACATTTTTGTGGGGCCCGTATCGGGGTCCCACAAAATGATCTGAGCTGCTCATCTTTTTTAAAATATTCTTAGAGGGTTCCTGTAAAAAATCAGCTCCAACGGATATCGGTAAGGGCTTTCTCAGAAATCGTAGGGTGAATTATTCTGTTTTGGCGTACGAATTATGAGAAAGCCCTTACCCATATCTGTTGGAGTTGATTTTTTACAAGAACCCTCCAAAAAATATTTTAAAAAGATGAGCAGTTTGGATCATTTTGTGAGACACCGATATGGGCTCCATAAAAATGTATGTGCATAATATGTGCAAAAACATCTATTCAAGTAGCACGGTTGTTTGTGAAAAGGGTAATGAGTGATGCCATGGGGGCACGAGTCTCACGCGGATTTGTTTGGAGCCCTACTAAGGTCACTCCAAGGTCAACTCCGTGGTAAGTCCCACAAGTCCTTGGGCTTGGGCAACCCCCGAGTTAGGACTACCAAAAAAAAAAAAATTCCATGTAAATATATATGTATGTATATTACTATTGATTTCGACACAATCCTAGCATGAATGATTCATTTGGTCTGCTGGTTAGTATGCCATGCTTAAGTTTTCGCACGGATAAGGCGCCAAGGTTCAATTCTTGTGCCAAGCATTGAGAAATCATTTTTTCGCTCAGGGCAATTCTGCTGTTGATGACGTGGAACAATCCACAATCCGGAGTAGCTTGGAATGAGTAATTCTGTTAACTCTTCCCATTTGTCTAGGATTCTGTTTCTTTTAAGTCCCTCCCACTCATCTTCGCTAATTGTAGTGCACCCACTTCTCTTTCTCTCTTTACAATTTGTCCATAAAGTGAAAGGGTATTTGTTGTTGGAGTACACCACAAATGTATGGTATCTTAAAAGTAGGGGTGACAAATTGAACCCAAACCCATTTATCAACTCAAACCCATCCACTAGAAAATAGACCCAATCCAGCCCATTTATTTATTGGGTTATAACCCATCTAACCCATTTATTAATTAAGTCTTAGTTGGATCTTAATTGGATCAACTTAAATGAACCAATAAGTCATGAACATGACCCAGCTAATTTAAACCCTTTTCGGTCGATTAGTCGATCTCCTGATCGAGTATTAATGTGCGCTAAGGACTTTCCTCTTGTCATTTGCTCCACTCTCTCTTTCTACTTTCTAATTCTCTCTCTCATAGTACAGAACAAATTAACAACTCAAGCATCTAATTCTTACGTTCTCTCTTTTCCAATAGTACAAAACAAACCAACTTTCCAAATGTTACGATCTCTCTCTATCCCTTCGAATTGGTAAAAATTTGGTGAGTCAAAAGTGATACAATGGAATACTTATCATTCCACCGCTGAATCTGGAATACATAGCACAACTCATTTTTGAGATACCACACATCAAAATACTTTGGCGTGCATATGTACATACTAGTGCATACAAATGACTCACAAAGGTTATTTGCATACGTATATAGGCAGTCAGACACTAATTTAAAAAATTCAATGAAAAAATTAACCATTTTTAAAGTTTTAATTTCTTACTTTTTTTGAATAAGTTTTAAATTTATGTTTGCTATAGTGGAATTGAGATTCCAACCGGAAACCATAGTTAACTGGTTTAGTTTCAATATTTTTATGGGTCAATTTGGTTCTCAAATTTCTAGTGACGTAAACTACATATGATTTGGTTTTTGTTTACTATAGATTCAAATCAATCGAGTTCATGCTTACCCCGAAAATATAAAGAAGTGTTTTATGAAATTCTAGCTTATTTTAGGTGTATATCATATGCCCTTAACTCTACCTCATCGTAATTATTTTTGATGAGTTCATTACATGCGTATAATAATACATACCATTTATGTAACCCAAAAAAAGAGTACATAACAGTGTTTGATTTTTCACTCAATGGTGATGTATATCACATTCTAACAGGAAATGTCAAATGAATAAACTAGTATACCCATTGTAGCACGCGTAAGGCGTAAGGAATTTGATCTCTATATACTCCGGCCTCTACAATATTGTTTAAGGAGTTATATTTTTGGTAGTTGTCTCTGCCTAATTTTTTGACTTTTTTTTTTTTTTTGCACCAATTCAAAGAGCGAATTGAGATTTTTAAATGGTGTGGAAAAAATCAAAGAACAATTACGCGGAGAGACATTGCAATGTAACTTAAAAATAGTATGGAATTTTAAATAGAACAAAGAAGATCCGGATCCTCTCCGGTCCATGTTTTATATAGGAAGAGACAATCCTGATCTGGACCATTCATTGGTAGATTCAATGGTTCGAATTTTCTCATAAACTCTTCCGGTAAGAGTTTAAAAATACATACAAATCATTGATATATTACAATAAATGAACAACCCCGATCAGAACTGTATCTTGCAACCCAAAATATGGACAGGAGATGATCCATTTCCGACAAAGAATACGACATGGAAGGTTATGTTTTTAGATTGGGAGGATTATAATATGGCTCATGTGGCCATCTCCATAGTTTAAAAATGCCAAATATAATTTGCCAGCAGGGCTACAAACGAACCAATTAAGTTGCTCGCAGGCATCTTGTGGTACGGCGTGCTAAGGCTCGGTTTAGCTTAGCTCGTTCAGTAATCGAGCCGAACTCGAATTTTAGGCTCAGTTAACAAATGAGCCGAGCTCAGCACTCAAAAACTCGGCTCGGCTCGCAAAAACTCGACTCGTTTTTATAAGCTCGACTTGTTTAAAGAGACTCATTAAGTTAATTAGTCAGACTCGACACATTAGCTTATTTAGCCGAGCTCAAATTTTAAGTTTGTTTAGTGGACAAGACGAGGTCAAACACTATAAAGCTCGATCGACTCGTTTGCACCCTTGTTAACTAGGGGTGTTACAAAACCTGACGGACCGAAAAAATTGACCGATCAATTCGGTTTTCGGTGGGGGTGATGTCGGAATTTTTCTAGACCGAACCGATTCGAAATCGGCTAAAATTTTCACCAGACCGAACCGAACCGACCAAGTATATATTTTATATATTTTACATATACATACTTTAAATTAAATGAAAATTTTATATTTCGGTTAGACCGAAATCCCCGACCAGATCGATCCCATCCCAAATAGAACCGAACTCGATTCCGATCAGAATCGATCCTTAAAACATTTTGACCGAACCTAATCGATTATCAAAATTTTCACCCCAAACCGAATTGAAATCACCCCTAGACAATAAACCAGCAGCTAGTCACCATCCGTAGCCAAACTATAAAACGCAAAGACTCAGCTGAGCTGGCCCAGACATGGGCCTCCACATGTCTCGCCTCTTTCCGAAAACTTCCCAAGGCTAGCAGGGCCCCACTGTCCCCTCTCCTGCGAACAACCAGCCAACAGCAAAATACCTGATGTCGGCCCCAAACAAAACCACGTCAAAGTCCTTCCCAAACAGACAGAGTATTTACTCAGTCCAATACCCACCTAAGCCCTCATCGCTCGTGACATCGAAACTTACGTAACTGCTTTGAAAACCAGCTCCGTTCTTTCCCCTATATAAACCCAGCAATTGCTCATCAAGTGTTTAAAACCACATTGCCATCTTCAAATCTTAATTCTGCAAATTAAGCTAGCCATCAGATTTTTCCCATTGATCGTATGGCCATTGAATCGGGTCTGCCTTCGCCAATGGGCCCGCTGCCGGCTTGCGAGAAGCACGCCAAGGCGCTTGGGTTCATCGAAGAGATGACGAAGAACGCCGGCGCGGTGCAGGAGAGGGTTTTGAGGGAGATCCTGGGGCGGAACGCAGAGACGGAGTATCTCGGGCGGTTTGGGCTCCGCGGGGCGACGGATAGGGAGACATTCAAGTCGAAGGTTCCGGTGGTTACGTACGAGGATATTCAGCCGGATATTATGCGCGTGGCTAACGGTGACCGCTCTCCCATCTTTTCTTCCCACCCAATCTCCGAGTTTCTCACCAGGTAAAGACTACTATAAAAATGCCTACCATTCCAAGGTTTTACAAATTGGCGTTACGTAGAGTGACGGTTTTCCAAGCTTCTCATACCGTTATACCCCAATATATTGTTGAAAGGAGAAAATCACTTGCGTATAGGCTGATTATCGTACCGTAACGGTCCGTTTTTTATATACAACCATTACAGCCGATACTCGACCTTACAAGTGATTTTGCCATTTAATTATTTTTCTCTTAAAATGAGTTTCAAAAAGTCATGACCATTACAATCGAATCTTGTTAACTGTTAACGTATCATTTGATACTTCCGATACCGTGACACGAGTAACAATATGTGTTCTGATACCGTTATTTAAAACCTTACATCATTCTAACTAATAATTTCAAGAAAACATCACTGTGCATAATAATATTATTATTTTGTATCGCTTTTTGCATTTAAATTTTCTTGAAAAACATTTATCGTTTGTTAATTAATTATGGAATTCGAACTTTTGCAGTTCCGGCACATCTGCCGGTGAGAGAAAACTGATGCCCACAATTCATGAAGATCTGGACCGAAGAACATTACTATACAGCCTTCTCATGCCTGTGATGAACCTGTGAGTACTTAACACTTCCTGTTTTTATATCCACTTAATATTATCATACCAACTGTTCTTTAGAAAGAAAAAAAAAAAAGTCAAGGTGCGCACAAGTTAGCCCGAACATCTGGTTATTAAAAAAAAATAAGCTGTTCTTAAAAAAAATTATTCTCATAAATGATTTCGATTTCCTACAGATATGTTCCGGGCTTAGACAAGGGAAAGGGCCTATACTTTCTCTTCGTAAAGGCTGAAACCAAAACCCCCGGCGGCCTCCTTGCACGTCCGGTCCTCACTAGCTACTACAAGAGCGAGCACTTCAAAGCAAGGCCGTTCGACCCTTACAATGTGTACACGAGTCCTAACGAGGCCATTCTCTGCTCCGACTCTTTCCAGAGCATGTACACTCAGATGCTTTGCGGTCTCATTATGCGTGAAGAAGTGCTCCGGATTGGCGCGGTGTTCGCCTCTGGCCTTGTTAGGGCTATTAAGTTCCTTCAACTCAACTGGAAAGAGCTCGCCGAAGACATCAGCTCAGGGAAACTTAGCCCTAGAATCACTGACCCTTCTATTAAGGAGTGCATGGGAAATATCCTGAAACCTAACCCGCAACTCGCTGAGGTTATCACTAAGGAATGCGAAGGTGAGAAGGTTCAATCAATTTTAACTAAAGAAATTTTTATGTGGCTCATATACAAAAGGAATTAATGCTCGAGTGGGAAAAATCGTAAAAAAAAAACTTTTAAAAAGAATAATGATACTCCGCAAGCTAGTGGTTGATCACTTCAAATTAAAGGATCTACCAAGATGACCTAATAATTTTAAAATATTGCCAATTTCATGTCGTTTATATCAAGGTTATCAATTCCGTACTGTACGGGTTGATACGTACCGGTATTGTCTAAATCTGATACTGACACCTCTAATTTCACTCTATCTCAAACAGCGGTTGGTACCGGCAAATACTAGATGGTATTGAACTACTCTAATTTCACAAGTACTGAACAATACCGGTCAGTACCGGTCAATATCGGATAAATATCGGATTAGTTTTTATTTTTATTTTTAATAAATGTGTATATTATACTCATAAATTATTTTATGTGAAAAAATAATACAAATAGCGATAAATCCGTAAGGATATCCGGTATTTCACCGTTACATACCGTACCAATAAAAAATTTGGTACTCTAACCAGTACGGTCTTCAAAACCGTAGTTTATATATTTGGATAGTAACAATATTTAAAAAGTTTTCTTTCCAAACATAATTTGCAGGTGAGAATTGGGAGGGCATAATCACGAGAATTTGGCCCAACACGAAGTACCTGGAGGTGATAGTGACTGGGGCCATGGCTCAATACATCCCAACTCTCGACTACTTCAGCGGCGGATTACCCCTGCCATGCACCATGTACGCCTCTTCCGAGTCCTACTTCGGACTCAACCTCAAACCCATGTCCAAACCCTCCGACGTTTCCTACACCATCATGCCCAACATGGCCTACTTCGAGTTCCTCCCCCACGACCCCGCCGCAGCCCCGCCCCTCTCCTCCCGCGACTCTCTGCCGCCCAAGCTCGTCGACCTGGCCGATGTCGAAGTCGGCAAGGAGTACGAGCTCATCATCACCACTTACTCGGGGCTGTGCCGGTACCGAGTCGGAGACATCCTCCGAGTCACCGCGTTCCACAACGCGGCACCCCAGTTCAAGTTCATAAGGAGGAAGAACGTGCTGCTCAGCATCGACTCGGACAAGACCGACGAGGCCGAGCTGCAGACGGCCATCGACAGCGCTTCGTTGCTCTTGAAACGATTCGATACTAGCATCGTGGAGTACACGAGCTATGCGGACACGAAAACGATCCCCGGGCATTACGTAATTTACTGGGAGTTAATGGCCAAGAATCCGGCAAATTCGCCGAGCGAGGAGGTTTTGGAGCAGTGCTGCTTGGCCATGGAGGAATCGTTTAACTCGGTGTATCGACAAGGCCGAGTGGCGGATAACTCGATCGGGCCGCTCGAGATTAGGGTGGTGGAAAATGGAACGTTTGAGGAGTTGATGGACTATGCGATCTCAAGGGGCGCCTCTATCAATCAGTATAAGGTTCCGAGGTGTGTTAGTTTCACTCCTATTATGGAACTCCTCGACTCCAGGGTGGTGTCGTCGCATTTTAGCACGGCTCCGCCACAGTGGACCCCAGGATGCCGTCATTGATGGCACAGAGTTGGCGTCAAGGAAACAAAAGTACCAAAAAGATATGGTTGACTACCAACCAACCAATTAAGTTCCAACCAAACGTGAAGACAATTCTCTCTCTCTGTCTCTCTGTCTCTCTCTCTTAAGTTCCAACCAAACGTGAAGACAATTCTCTCTCTCTGTCTCTGTCTCTCTCTCTCTCTCTCTCTCTCTCTCTCTCTCTCTCTCTCTCTCTTGTTTAATTGTGTCTTGTTAGCTATAAATAATAACTTTGGAAAGTGTCTTTGTTTTCCGTTTGTCCAAGTTTGGAAACAAGGCAATTTGGCCTTGTGTAAGAGTTCATATATATATATATATATAATCTGTACGCAATGATGCTTGTGTTGAAGAAATTAAAGGTTGAATATTATGTCTTGTTTGATCTCTCAAGTTGCATGGATTTTGGTGGTGAAAAGGTTGTACATTATTTCGAGTTTCCTCCTGGATATTAATTAGTACAGTACTCATTTTACATGTGCACTTCCCCACATGCGTGTGGACTTGTATTTGTGTTTTCTTTATAAGTATCTCTGTTTGAAAATACTGCTCCACACCGTGTATTTGAGTGTGAACATTACGTAACTCTTAATTTCTTCAAAAAGAGTAAATTAAACAGGGGTCCTAGTCCTTAGTCCTACTTCTGTATTCATCCTTGTAATTTAAATGAGTTATGTTTGTCATCCTAACGTTTAAATTTAAACCAAAAAAAAAAAAACGCATTACTACCCCTGATTTAAAACAAAAACCATTCCCTATGTAAACTTAAATTATCACCACCACAAAACCCCAAAACCTCTCTCTCTCTCTCTCTCTCTCTCTCTCTCTCTCTCTCTCTCTCTCTCTCTCGCTGAGACGTGATCAGATCAAAAATAGTAGACGAAGATGGATCAACAATAACATGCAGTAGGATAAGACGATGATAGATTTTGGAGAGAGTTCCATGGTTCAACGCAAATGGCACGAATAAAATAGTAGTAGTTGTATCTCTCGTGGGCGTCTTAAATGATTTTTTTTTTTGCCTTTACAAAAAAAAAAAAAAACCCAACTCCATATCCACTGAAGGAGACTGCATCGTTAGCTTTTTACAACTCCAGATTTTGAAATTTATCATCATGATCCCAAATTTACTATTTTTGCAATTTGTGTTTGATTGAAATGTGGAATCGACTATTATTTGTGCCCTTTGTCTCAAACATGATAAATTCACATGGGAGCTTGTTTTTGTTGGGTTTATGGTAAATTTATTGTATTTTAGAGAATTTATTATAAGTAATTTATTGCTTGTGTTGCGTTTATGGTAAATTTATTGTATTTGGAAGAATTTATTATGGTAAATTTATTGATAAGTTTTGAAAAAGTGATAAACTTAATGTTGGTGATAAATTTCAAAAGCGATGAGATTAGAGACATAGGAATACTAAATTTTGAAATTGGTCTTACACTAATGAACATGATAAATTTCGAAAAAATGATAAATTTGATAGCATTTCGGAGAAAATGCTACTCCCTTCATCCCTGAATAAGAGTCCGGCACGCAAATCTATGTCTTACAAAAGATGTATATTTTTTGTTAAAAAATTTAATTTCTTTTCACAATCTAATAGAATTCATTGCTATCTATTCATTTGTGAAAAAAATTGATTTTTTTAACGAAACAAAAGCATTTTTTAATGGCTTAGGTTTGCACGCCAGACACTTATTTAGAGACGGAGGGAGTATGAAACAAGGGAAAATGACGGCCCATGATGTGTTTTGATAATTAATACTTGCCAAGGATATACTGAGAACTTTTGTTAATGCTGAAAATGTCCTTAACAGGTATTAATTATCAAAACACGTCATTAGCCGTCATTTTCCCATTAAACAACACTATTGAATCCATTATTTGTTGTAGTGAGTGGGGCTTCGATTATTTTTTTTTGTCAAAACTTGTGTTGTCGCTGCCATAGTTCAAACATTAATTAAATTTGATTTTTTCCCTTTTGGTAAAATCTATGACATCTTACTTTCAATTGAAGTACAACTGATCCTGCAGGCTGATTGATGGGTAAATACTTAAGACATGGAGTCCCTCTTATAAAAAAAAGGTTAGGTGGTCAGGGGTTTTATTAGTTTTTTTTTTTTTTTCCTAAGACTACATATAATTTATAAATCTTTAAAAATGATAGTAATACAAAGATCAAAAGTATCAAGAGCACAAACAGCATCACACATGAGTTTTATTAGTGTCACCAGTGATTACAATGAAGTAATTTTTAATGAAGACATGGCATTTTGACAAATTTTGAGATCTTTATCATTAGCTTGTCATTTCGCTTATTGCCCCAGGGTGTTCCTGTTATCTCTGAAAAACACAAACCATACCCTGCTAGTGGTGATTAAGATGCTAAAATTGAGTGAAATTTGTTAGCATGATCTCACTGAAATCGTCATAGGTATGTTCATCTCCAATAGTCTCACTAAAATGGAAGATATGAAGAACAAGAAAAACAAAACAAAAAATCAATACAGATTGCAGTGTAGAATGTTATGACTTAATTGCTACATGTTCTTGGTCTCTCACTATGCATGCACCCAGAAACAACTTGCAAATGGAGTAGTACTTTCAATCATATAGGCCGTCCAGGTACTTCATTAATTAATTGTACTTAATGCAGGTATCTGTCCCTATAGCTCCTTTGGTAATAATCAACTAATAATGCATGTGACTAACTTTGATTAGTTAAAGTGGTTTGTAGCCCCACTTGATATATATGATCACATGGTCTTAATTAATTAAGCTGTCAATTGACGTTTCTGTTTCTGGATTCTGTATCAATCAAGACTTTAAAGCAAATACGTACCTACTTAGTTTTCAATAATTTAACAACTGTGATCTTCCAAATATGATTGATTAATTATTATCTGGCGAAGGGAAACGTCAAAGCCTCTTTTTTTCTTTTCTTTTTCTTTTTCTTTTTTTCTTTTTTTTTTTTGGACGGGGGAGGGGGGCGGGGGGTGTGTGACATGGGAATCGAGGAATCCCTTAAAATTACGGAGTATTTGCAAAATCAAAATGATCAGCATCACCCATGACCCAAGCTAGTATAGTGACTTGGGATTTGTTATGCTTTGTTGGGGCAGGAAGCAGCAAGCCTGTCCTGGCTTCGATTCACATGGCTCGCCTTTGGTTTTATACTTGTTTGAAAACTTAACAAAGAAAAACTAACACTTCGTTAGTTTCGGCAGAAAAATATTATTTCAATAAATATTTGTCAGATCATGTTCAATAAGTATTTAGCTTTCACTATTGACGGACATCTATTGAAGACGTAGTTCACTATTGACGGACATCTATTGAAGACCGACATCGAAAGATCAAAAAACAACTTTGCTATGAATGCTTGGATGCCACAAGCCAGTTATCCCTGTGGTAACTTTTCTAACACTCTAGCTAGCTTCAGATTCCGAATGAAAGTGCGAGAATCATAAAAGTCAATCAAGGTTCGTATCGGTCGCCATAAGAGTAGCGGGTGGAATGATGTGGTTTTAGAGTGCAACGTCATAGCATAATGGTAGTGGTTACCGTGCGTACACTTGATTTTATTTTATTTTTTTAATCTTGCACAACCTATAGAGGAGAAAACAACTGATCGAAAATCTTATTTGTTAGGGTTTAAAATGGTGTTTGACAATTTTCCGTTACCTTCTACACCTGCTCCTGTGTAGATTTGTAGTGTCCTAGATTTAGTGTCTCATCCTAGCATAAACTTCATGTTACAAAGCATGATAGGGGCACATGCTATTATGCCCAAATTAAGATTTTTTTTTTTTTTTGTAATTTACGTAATGATTATAGGGAAGAACATTGGGAAATCTCAACTCATACATGTCGATTTTCATTAATTTTTGGAACAATATAAATACAGAGATTAAAGGGAAAAGGATATAACAGCATCATAATCCAAAGTGTTTGACAACAAACTGATGGGAATGACTTCGGTGTCCCCGGTCATTTTGGGGACACCGTAACTTTTGGCATAACAAAGCCATTATAAGTATAACCAAAACCTATTATGAACATAACCAAAACCATTATGAGCATAACAGAACTAGAACAAAACATAACTTGTTTGTTATGTCTTGATTGGGTTTAGTTATGTCTTGGTTGATTTTTTGGATATTCCTTGGTTATACCTTGTTTGGGTTTGGTTATGCTTGTAATGGATTTTAGTTATGCTCATAATGGTGAAGTTATGCCAAAAATTATGGTGTCCCCAAAATGACCGGAGACACCATAGCATCATCCCAAACTGATTATTGAAAGAAAGTTTTTTTTTGATAACTTAGATGTCCAAGTTAACTTACACACACCTCAACTAACCCACTTGTAAAGAGCTCAATTAAAGCCAGAGCTCAATTCTTGCTGTTCAGACTACAATTGGTTACTACTAGTGCCACCTTCATCCCATCCGCAAGAATTTGTAGGAATTAAATACAAAAACAAAGACATGTTACCATCTCGTTTTTATTGCCTCGATTGGTGGACCGATTGGAGATATATATGGATATAACACAAGATAATTATGATCACATGGACAATACTGAGGAGGCTAGGGCAAGAATAGGTGTGGCTAGCTATCACTTGTTTTATGAACATCAATGGAGAACACAGAGGGACATAAGCTAGGGTAGTTGTAATGTCGCTGCTGGTGTCATAACCAGAAGACAAATCACCAAAACCTCCAAAGTTATATATGCCCATATATTCATTTTGTGCCGGGTCTTTTAGAAAAGGTGCAAACGGGTTCTCCGATTTTGGAATGACATGCTTGAAAATAATATGTTGTGTGGTTAACGGAATTCGTATCGTTTTGACAAAACAAAAAAACCTTCACTCCGTTCATGACCATTCTCCTATCTCTTTCAATGGCCCCAGAAATGCCACCACCGTTGAAAGTGAAATTGTGTTGGCTCTGTGCATCGTACGATAAAATACAATTACGATTTCAAATTGATCTCATCACTATATCGGTCGTATCGAGACTCTGCCCACCGTAAGTCCGAAGTTGTTAGGTAACGGACTATACCCGTTATGTAAGACTGATATCTGAAACCACATATGCTCGAAAGCGGCGCTCATGAGGAAAATGCATGGTGGTGGTCCTCTCACTAATTAATCTGAAACCACTTGCAGAAATTTGAACTCGCCAGCCATTACACTATTTCCCATTGCAGGTATCCTGTCCCTCCTCCGGTAATCAACTACTACTGAGATTGCAAGACTTTTGGTTAAGGTTTTTGTAGCCCCACTTGATATACTTGTATAGTCCTATAAATAATCTTCTAAATTAAATACTCCTATAGGTTTTTTCTGTCTGTTGATTCGATATCAAGAATATAAGCAAAGGAGTTACATTAGTTAGAACAAATCTATCTGCGATCTTCTAAAATTATAGATTATTTTTTTGAGGAATTCGAGACAATTAAAAAGATTCCAAATTAAACAAACATTTTTGTACGACCAATTAAAGAGCTCTAGTGGATTTTGGTTGTGCAGCACTTGTACTCTAGGGGGCAGGGAACAAGCAAATTAAGCTGTTCGATCTCATGACTTGCATGTATTTACAACCTAGGTTGAATAAATGTTTGACACTAACGTCTGTTTGTCAACGGATATAAGAGGCGGATATGCTATTACCCCAGATAGTACATCCAAAATACTTATATTCGGTGTTTGTCACCAAAATATACATAGATTATGGATATAATATCATCCAGATATTATATATGTCCCCCTACATGCAGATATAATAAGGATAAGGGATGAGATAGTTTATTATATCTGTCTTCTTAATTACGAAAATGACACCGTGCTTTTTTAATTCTATATACATGTACTCATATCCACTCCAAAACAAACCAATTAAGTGTATCCATATCTCCTCTTCTATAAATTACTCAAAACAATCATCTATATCGTATTCTCACTATATCTATACATCTTCCGTTTTATCATATCTCCCCTCATACTATATATATATATATCCATCCAAAACTAATCCGGTCGGAAAACGACCCGAACATTTAAGAAAGAGAGAGAAGATTAAAAAAAACTCTAATTGGTTAAGCATTTTTTTTCTGATCGATAAAAGAAAATTTTTATTGAGAGCTCGATATGGGTACATCGAGAGTGATTTATATTTTGACATCAATCCTGCAAACGCAACAACTTTTTTTGGTGTACCAATTAGCCCCATCCATAAAACTAAGTTGCGTCAACAATATATTGGATGTTTGACAGGCCCAGTATTGTGCGCCTCAATTCTTACGGCCCATGTCTTTGGGAAATTCAGCCCAACCAAGCATAGGAGAATCCTTACTAAATCTACGGGTGAGCAAAATAACCATGAAACCGTAAATTCAGTCCAAATTAATTCAAACCGAATAATTTGGTTGGGTTTTTTAATGATGTGGTTAGGTCTCGGTTTAAAAAAAATAGAAACTATGTTAAATGGTTTGGTTTATGGATTTACGTTAATGGTTTTGGTTCCAAACCGATCCAAACCGTGTGATATATATACATATAATTTATTTAGATATACTTAATAAACTTAATTTTCTTATCTAATACTCTATTCCACCACCCTATTCTTTTCTTTCACTTCCAATATTAATTTCCTAAACTTCATATTCATACAGTTTCATTATGCTAAACATACACGGTCTGGGCTTAGTAAAGTGATTTCCTACTCTTTTTTCTCGGTAACTTATTTTCTAATGTATTCTATTATTATTTAGTTGGTTGATATTAGTGAGTTTTGATGATGTTAATATACTAATTTCTATATAACTTTTAGTTTAAGTTATCTATGCAATTTTAAGTACTTAAAATAGTTTATAGTGATGATATCTCAATTTTAAGCGAACCGTGGTTCAAAACCGAAACCAAACCGTATTTGAATGGTTTGGATTTGTTTGGTTTTATGAATTTTATGGGTTGGTTTGATAATTAATACTCGCCAATGACATTTTCAGCATTAACAAATGTATTTAGGATGTCCTTAGCATGTCCTTAACGGGTACTATTAATTATCAAAACACGTCCTTAGCCATCATTTTCCCCTACAATTACGAGTACTTTTGGTTTATGGCATGCATATTTTTTTGGCTCAATAGTTACACATTTTTACTATCAGTTACGCATTTTTCGGTAACCAAAACTTTTGTTATCAAAATTTTTGGAGGGTTGTACCATAGTCTTCTCCAAAAAAGGAAGAATATCTTTCTCCAACATTTGTAAGGCCCTTTTGAAGGTTCTTTTCAATTCAGCTAGTGCAAGGGTTAGGAATATGCTCCATCAATCAGGTTGCCCTAACCTTTTTGGAGGCTCAACGGCGAAATCACAATGTGAAACTTTTGCTGTGTATATAAGTGCTCAACTAGTACCATTGATACAATTCTTGTTGCCTTTAATGTCAAAAAATTGCAAAAAATACATTTTGAAGGTTAAGATATAAACTGCCAGGTTAACATGATTTCATGTTCATGATATGAATATGACAATCGTGTATCGAACGAGAAATGTTGCCATGGATTTCAGATTATACAAACTCTATAGATGAGAAAGAGCTTGTGTAGTTGTGTGTTGCTCCGATTTTATTAATTTTGCATCAAGAGTAATTAGTGAACCGTAGAATCAAAGGTCTTAATTTGGAAGATTTTTCATAAAAGCATTCGTAAGTTCGAAGCCTACTCACAAATTCAAAAAGTTTCACAATTTTTGCGATCTTGAACTATAGTTTCAAATTCAGAGGCATAGGGCAAAGGCCTTAGCACACCATTGGGTGCTTTAGTACTTCTATCGCTTTTTGTTTTACGACACTGCATAACATTCTCAAAAGTTCGACGCATCCATGCCCTAAGTACATACTACTTTAGTAAGAACTCTATCTCACATAAATTTGTGGTTTATAAGTATATTATTGGGGCATTGCACTACATGTTAGTGCCCCAAGACCACAAAATAATTTTCCGCGAAACAAGAGAGATTTTGCCTTCTTCGTTCGATCAGCACTACTCTCTCTAGTGAGGGCTATGCTTGGGGCTAACGGCGAAACTAGAGTTTCGCAGTCATCTATAGCCATGCCATGAGTGGTATTGGTGACGACTGGGCAATCAGGCCAATTTCTAAGTTTTAATAGCGGAATTGGGGATTTTATTCGGGTATCAACTTTCAACTCAAAGAATATATGAAGCTGCCAAATCCTTCCCACAATTGAATAGTACTAACATTTTTGTATGCCACTCGAAGGAAACTCAAGCTCACGAACTTAACTGACCGACGGAGCCCTTTGTTTTTCACACAAATAGCGCAGAAATGCTGCCAGAAAACAAAAACAGTTGTTGTGCCCGTGCAAAAAGGGAATGTTATTATTGCTATTGAAGCATCGACTCTCCCACACCAAACAGAAATTAATAATGCAGTCAGAACTCCGCAAGTGGGCGGTGGGATTGGTTTCCGGATTAGTCGAGGTGCATGTGAGTTGGACACAGCAACTTTGTTGCCGATATCCAGGCCCGGCTCATAAATTTTGGAGGTCGGAAGCGAACCTCTTGAATGAAGCCTCCCTATATTTTTCATACAAAAGTGGTCTAAAAAAGTCTCATAAAAAAAACCTTTACAAAAGATTTACTATTATGAAATAGAAGCATGTTATCCAAAAAGGAAAAAAAAAATGCAACTATTACAATACCTTAAAATTCATCATTTGAAAATTAGTCTTCTCGCACTTTTTTCTGCAAACGTACTAATTAATTAAGTCTCCATAGTCCTCAACTCCTCAGGCGTTTCTTTTCTCTCTCTTTTTTGTGATCGCCCAAGTGCTTTTAATGAGTAATTCTACCGTTTGAGCCTATTTTGTGGCTCTTAAATTTTAATTGGGCTTATTTTGTGTAAAAAAGGCTCAATGCAAAAAAAAAAATTTGGACCATATATACATATATATATAAGAATTCTAGAATTTTGGAGGCCCTCGTTTTTAACATTTTTTGGGCTCCCAAAACACGTGCTTCCCTGGCCTACCCAGCCCTGTCAATACCCAACAACATTTTACCCAGCGACTTGGTTGCCGACACCTGAGTTACAAAAAATAATGCAATCGCTGTAAATCTCTTTGCTTTGCAATAACGGTAGAAAATTGCCGCCTCATGTTTGAATTGAACCACTGAATAGTTATTGAGGAAGGTCTAGAAGTGTACATATTTTCTGGAAATTGATTCGTGAATATTTTTCAAGAAAAAGAACGATAGCAAAGGGACCATTTTGAAGAAGACTTTGGAGCTATATTTAGACGTCAGAGACCCCTTATAAATCGCCCAAACTCTTTTACTAGCATCTGCCATGTTTCGAATTCAACCCGAAGCCACACCCAATTGCACTATAATCAAGCAACAAACAGCGGAAGCACAATACAGAGATTTACATGGTTTTTCTGACTGGGTAATTTTCAACTATATATGTATCAAGGGAGCAACTAGACCGAATCAGGATTCACAAACTCAAAAGAAATAAGTAGAAAGAAAGAGACAGTAGAAATCGTGTAGAGCAACACACATTGAATTACTTCTCGCAGTTTTCTCTCCAATATATTCTTTACTACATCTGGTTTGCTTTCCTGGTTGTCGCCCTCACAAAATTTGTGCTTTATCAGCTTCCGTTAAATCTATCGAAAGCATGTATATCTCATAAGACTTAAATAATGAAGTGCAGCGGAATACTACGAGCTTTCCAAGATCAATAAATCGAGACCCGCTCTACAAGCATAAACCGCGAACACGAATATAAACACCGTCTTCTAATCTCGCCGAGTAGAGAAGACTACTAGAGTACTCTTAATATCCACACCACAAATCCCAGGGTTCTTAGATAAAAAACCTGGAGAGAAGATATTTGACTGATGATTATCTTTTGAGGAGAATGGGGAGATAGAAGTCTAATAATTGCTTCTAGTGTGTGTTTCAAATATCTGATCCAAGAGTTTGAAGTCTCGTAATAGATAAAAATAAATAATCTATTATACGTAGTTTAAACTATCTGTTAGTTTGAAATCTCCTAATAGATAAAAATAATTGGAAGTCTCCTAATAGATAAAAATAATTTGAAGTCTCCTAATAGATAAAAATAATTTATTATACTTTAAACTATCTGTTAGTTTGAAGTCTCCTAATAAATAAAAACAATTTGTTATACTTTAAACTCTCGTAACAGATAGAGATAAGGAGTACTCTATCTCATTTTTCTTAACCAACCCAATCACATAATCCATGTGGACGACACATGTGGGTTGGATCCGGTCCAAACCAACCCATTTACTAACAGCTTCAAATTCAAGACTCTTGATGGTTTCCACTCACAGAATTTCTCCAATCAGAACAACCAAAATGCAAATTTTTGCAGCAACAAACATCAAGTTTAAGAAATCCCAAATCTACTGGTACGAAAATTATGACGCATATATCACAATCCTAGATTCAAATCAAGATTTTTCGGATCAAAGGATAGCTCAGGCAGTTTTTCCATCCGAAAACTGCCCGGCCACACCTCTATTGCTTCTTCAAAAGGTGCCCAACCCAGCCCCATCATCCCTGTGGTGGCAAGAGCATCGCTAAATCTTGCCACCACAGAAGTCTCTCCTCTGCTTGGCTTGTGCACAAGTGAGTGGGGCTGGACACCCAGAGACCTAGCGGCCACTGGAGAAATGAACGGAACTCCAGTGGCAGCTGACTGGATTCTCTGGGACTGGAACCTTCTATTTGCTCCTCTTTCTCTTTTGTGTGCGTTCTGGTGACCTCCCAACGCTTGTGAGCTGAAGAACTTCCTCATGCAGAAATTGCATGAGAATAACTTGTTTTTCGCCGGTTTTGAATTGCTACAACCCTCTAGAGAACTCGAGGGATCACCGGAGTTGAGGGATAGACTCAACCAATCACCTAAATTATCAAGTTGTGGATCTGTTTGATCATGATCATGGTCGACATGTGTTTCTGACTCATGACCATTTTGGTGTTTGACTAATCTATCATGATCTTCTTCCTCCTTTTGGAAGACCATTTTATACGTTGATCATATGAGGGTATAGAGGGTTGAATCAATGGAAGGCTATGGAGTTATAACAAGGATATATAGGTCAAGTGGGGGTTTAATGGACAGAAATGGGGGTATCTATAATGTGAAGGAAGTGGAAGATATTGTTATCTATATTTGTCACCCTTTTTAATGTGTTCCCACCAACAGGTCTTTCAACTCCTGTCAAGGTAGGGAGTCTCTACTTGTCTTCTTTGTTTTGTCTTCTAATTTCAATGGGGTTCGGTCGAGTGGCATAAGACAACAATCAAAGGGCTTGCGCCCAAAGAGGTTGCAAAGTTGAATTTATCAAGTCCAAACATTTCAAATCTTGTGGCCACTGGAGTTTGCCTCGTTCACTTCAAAGCCGCCTTAGAATTAATTATAGTGCGCACACATTGACTCCAACAAATTATAAAAAGAAATTACAAGGAGGGGTAATAGAAAGAGAAGCTAGAGTTACAATTGTAGTATGAGAAACCAACCAGAGAGATCATACGCAGTACTAAGTGAGTGTCCAATCGTACGTGATTAGCCTAGTTGGGGTTGCAGATAACTTGTCACACCATGCTTTTTAATCTTGTCTTCTATAAATAGGTGATTTCAAATGTTAAGTACTCTGTGTTTGTTCTTTTCTTCTTTGGCCTTGATCATTTATACTGTACTACTACTATACATTGTGTGATCTCCTAGTCAGTTAGCTTATGAGGCCTCTAGTGTAAATTGTTGATAGAAACAAGAGAGGGGCGGCTATAGACCCGACTTTCCATATAGAACTAGCGAAGTACTAGACTAATTACAGTTTCATTCATTCATCTACACACAGTAATGTAAAAGCGATCGGTGGTTTGTTTTACGTTTGAAACCTCTCAAGTGCTATCAAATCTTTTGGGGTCAGTTTATGCAGAGCTTTTACTATAGTTTTAATTGGGACTCCCACAAGTGGACAATAGAATTAGTCTCCATGATTAGTCGAGGTGCGCGTAAGCTGACCCGAACACCTGAGTTATCAAAAAATGTAGGCCACCTACGTACATAAAGGTTACTTATATACAATTCTAAAGGGTGTTGGGGTGCGATATATGCGTGCTAGCTCCATGACTATGAATCGAATACTCATAAATAAATTGACCAATACTCCTTGGATATTTCATAGTCCATAGAGATTGAACGACAAAGAGATCTAGCTGAGGGTCTGATTGAAAGAAAGAGGGAGAGAGAGAGGGACAGGAGGACATGGTGCAGCAACAAATTTTTCCCAGCTCCATCCAAGATCTTGTCCAGTAGAGATTGATGGACAGGAGGACCATTTGGTGAAGTAAAAGCAAGGCATGGACTAAAAAAAACAGTTAAAATAGGAAACTATCAAGTTCATTCTAGTGTAGTTTCTCTTACCTTTTTTTGGGCTTTTTGATTTGTCTTTATTCAAATTTTTTTCGTATTTATTAGTCTTGTGTCAAACGGAAGGTTTGTGAATTCAAGGTAGCAATAGTCAAGCACTAAATGTAGTGAACGAGATTTCAACAAGTAGAACCTAGGGCGATCAGTGAGAATTCATAATCGTAAGAAAGTTTTTCTGTAACTACACAATGAATACATACATATATATATATACATACACACACAAAAATCCACATATCTATGAAGATGTATATAGAATTAATAGAGGGGAGAAGGTGGGGACAGAGAACTGATAGAGGCAATAATGTTGAAGAGAAGTATAAGTAGGCAAATCAGTGAGGCTGTTCTGTCTTTGGATTTGTTAACAAGAAGATCGATGCGGGCCGGTCTCTTCTCGTAGTGGGCTATTTATATGTACAGTACTATGAGACATTCACTCACCAGTCACAACCACTTGTAATTATTCTCGAAATCTTGTCCTCAACTCAAACTCTGATCAATAATATACTACTCCAATAGCACTTCTGCATGTGTTACCCACAAACTCTCTCTCTCCCTCATAATGGACTCACATCAACGTGCTTTGCAGACAGGGTTTGGTCGTGTGGATATAAGAAAGCAAACAAATGTTTATTATCCATATATGATTCGTAACTTTTTAGCAATAGATTCGTAACATTTTGGAATTCATAACATTTTGATGTATTTTAATAAGGGTGCATATGATACACACCCAAATAAGGAATGTATATTGTAGCACTTTCCTCCATAAAATCGCATGTTGAAATTTTACAAAAGCCAAACACGCAAACTTCGGAGCCACTAGAAGGTTTGCCTGATCGTTAACTTTAGGGTCCCGGAATTAATCGAGGTGCGTCCAAATTAACCCGGATATTCAAAAGGAAGGGGCTTAATTTGCAGATGGAGCTTCTTAAACTAGGAAAACGTGGGTAATGATTATTATGGTGTTGGATTGATGACTCACAGCTTGAACATCATACATGTCTCGATCTCCTCATCAATTGGTTTCTTTTAGTGAGGCCAGCCAATGTTGTAACAACTCCTGTTATCCCACTTAACAATTTTGAAAGAAGAAGAAAACGAAGTTGTGATACCAACAAGACATGTTCTACGTGCTACGACAGGCGCTAAACCGATGGGTTTTTGTAGAACAAAAAAAGAGAGAAGATTTTCACTGTCAAGCGGGTACCACGTGGTACCCGCTCGGTGCATCCGGGCCGTCTATTTTAGTTTTGGATGGCTCGGATTTGGAGAGAGAAAGAGAAGAGAGAGAGTGTTGAGGTGAGAGGAGAAATAGTGTTTCAAACTGGACCGTTTGTTTGTACCATATCTGTAATTTCTTATATTCCCCGTCGATTGAGTGACACATGGCATAAATGAGAAGATACTATTGAAAAATTACTGAGACTTATGGTTAAATTAATTAATCTGATTATTGAGTCATGATAAGGTTTATATATATTAATTAAATATAAAGTTTATTTCCTCGACTGATTATTATCAATTGTTTTCTTTAACGATTGAATCACATGTAGCAAAAGAGAGTGTTTTCAGTTATTTACAAGGGCATGAAAGGAAACCATCACCCTGAATTGGGAGGGAGATTCAAATTCAAGCTTGGGCAGGCCTATTTTTGCTTGAGATCGTGGCAGTTTTGACAACACAATCAACGCCAACAGGCCTTTATCTTTTCTTTTCAATGAGTAATTGTAATTTGTAATCGTTCACTCGACTATCTTAGTCGGTTGTACTTCTACTTTGGAGATTAATAAAGTCCATTTATTATTCTTCTTTCACATTTCATTCACTTCATTGTTTGTTTCTAAAGAAGTCCTAAAAACAACAGGGAACCAAACTCCACCTTTCATACACCACATTCTAGCAAAATTACAAAACAACGTCCCGTCGATTGGCATTCTCCGTCGATTGGACTGAAATCAGAAAATTTGGTAACACCGTCCAATACACTCTTAGACAACTCGAATGTGGCGCTCGAGTAGCCGGGGTGACGTGGTACCACCCAGCACCCAAAAATTTCTCAAATAAAGGAGTCTTTTTATTGCCAAATGCCAAATAAATAGTGACACTTATCACAAGGCTTTACAGTTGTCCTATTTTCGCCAAACTGAGGACGGGTCCCTGTCTTGGTGGCATTGCCATATTAGCTTTACAGACCCCATCACTTAACACAACCACTAAACACTCTCTTTCTCTCTCTCACAACAATTTAAGTTGAGCCAAATAGTGAGTTGTGCTCTTGATCGGAAATTAAATGAGTTTCAAAATTATCGAGGTGAATATTGAATTGCTTAACTTAGTTGGGATGTTTAATTTTCTCGCGTTGTGATGCCTTTATTCCGGTCCTTTATTCTTTTGCAATCCTTATCTTGTCAATGAAATTTTGCAATCCTTGTCTTTTTTTTCTCGTTCAAAAAATATATATGCAAGTGAATCCCACATACGTCTTGCATTGATCACGGAACATTCACTTTTTAAATTTCATCAAGCACGAAGTTTATTAAAATCAGAGACCGACTTGCTAGTGAGTACAGATAAGCTTCTCTCATCGGCTACAAGGGCTTCGAAAATGAGGCATTGAATATAGAATAGAATTGAAGCCACCTTCCCGTGGTTAGCCAAAAGTTTTCAGTTTATTAAGAAGGGAAAATTTCAAAATGGCACCTGAACTTTGCACTAAATGTCACAGAAACACCTGAACTTAAGTTTATTTCAATTAAACACATGTACTAACAAAATTTCCAAATTTAGACACCTGAACTTAAATTTATTTCAATTAAACACCTATACTAACAAAATCTCCAAATTTAGACCCCCGCCGTTATATTTCGTCCCAGAAATTGCTAACATGGCATCTCCAACCTGTTTAAGTTGCCCCATTGCACTGTTTTCAACAGGGGACGATGAAGTTTGCCTATGGGTTTCGCTTGGGTGCATCGTCCCTTGTTAGAAACATGTGCAATGAGGCAACTTAAACGGGTTGGAGATGCTATGTCAGCAATTTTTGGGATGAAATATAACAGCGGGGGTCTAAATTTGGGGATTTTGTTAGTACAGGTGTTTAATTGAAATAAACTTAAATTCAGGTGTCTAAATTTGAAAATTTTGTTAGTACAGGTGTTTAATTGAAATAAACTTAAGTTCAGGTGCCTCTGTGACATTTGGTGCAAAGTTCATGTGCCATTTTGAAAATTTCCTTATTAAGAATGACTCACCAAGGCCTCTTCTAACTCCCAAGACGCGTGGCAATCTTGTTATTTGATAAAAACTTTTATGCCGGTCATTCTTCTTCAACTTCCTTAAGGGCTTCGGATACCAATAAATACTTAATCATATCACATTCATTTTTTTAAAATTGGTTCGATGTTGCGGCTCTTTTTCGTTAAGGTTAATGTTTCACATGCAAAAAATTATCGGTATTCAACCAACGTTCTCAATGAATTCCAAAATGCAAACAGTGCCGATTATGAAAATGCACTCATCATAGGTCCCAAAATGCGCAAACTGCACTCGTACTGCAGTCCACAAACCTCCACTAGTAGATAAAGGGGAGGGCCCACTTGTCAATCACTTGAATTTGTTTATTTTCTAAGGGCATGAACTGATTGATTATTATTGTTATTCCGTTTGGGTGTTTGGGATATCTCTTATCTTATAAATTTAATAAATAAATAAATAAATAAAACAATAAGTTGTTGATATACTTGAATATTAAGTGTTGCTAATTATGAGGAATAATATCAAGCCCCTTCAATGATTTCGCATCTGTCCTTTTCAAAGCCAGCACATGGCATCAAATGGATTTCTTACGACAAAAACAAAGACAAACCACAGTCCAGTTTGGCGGAGTGAGAAAACTAATACTCCCTCCGTCCTAAAAAGTATGACAATTTTTGAAATTTGTGTCATTTTTCGTTTCTTATATCTTTCAATTCATAATATTTTTCATGAGTTTGAAAATTTTGTATAATATGACTAATCGAGAACTTTCAAACAAAATCTATATTGCATATTTTTAAAGATTCATATTGAAATATATAAGGAATTGAAATTGACACGAATATCAAAAATTGTCATCTAATAGGGGACGGAGGAAGTAAGTGATTATCCTCTATGATGTAGCTTGTTTGAATTCTATAGAGGCCAAATATTTCAAACATCGAGTCTACTAGAGAATTTGCTTGGTCTTTAACTTTAACGTCTCGGAATTAGTCGAGGTGTGCTCAAGCTGGCCTGGACAATCAATTATTATAAAATAGTTTTATAAAATAAAAATAAAAAGGAAGACCAACCGCGAGTCGGCAGTGTTGCATGCCACTCCAAATTCTTAAAGTGGCTTTAAATAACAATCATCAGAGTTGCTTAGAACTCCCATTCAGGGACCAAAAACAAAAAATGAACTGCTCTATCACTTATTGCACGATCGACAACCGATCCACATTGTGTTGCCACGTTTCGAAAAAGTTGGGAGTGGGACGAAATTGGCCTTGTTGGTGTGGGACTGTGTGTGTGGACCGGTCCTAACACTCACATGTGCTGAAACGATAAACGTACAATTCAATGGGACCTTTTTGAAGTCCCCAACCTTAACAGAAGGACTGGAGAATACAAGTACCTGGTGACCACAGAACTGGACTTGTTGGGCCATTTCTCTCCTTGATAAAATGATACTATAAGTAGTTACCGAAGAAAGAAATTCTCATGCATAAGTAGCGCTATCGAAATTTCGTGCAGCGTATCGGCTTTAAAAACAAGCCTCTATCCACGGACAAAGACGGGAATTGGATTTCGGTAGTGTCAAGATTAGTCTTTCATAGAAAAAGAAGCTAACTTATAAGAAATGATATTTTCGTTCATCAAACATTGTGAAGATTACTTATACCTAAGATTGAAACTATTGTGTATGATGAGAACTAGTGGAGTGATTCCATGTTTTTGGAGGAGTACTTATAAAACTTAGAGAGGATCAAAGTATGTTTACAAACACAGGAAGCTATATTTTGTGAATCCAAAACTTCTGCCATATTCAATCAAATGCTCTCTCCTCCATGTTACTGCCAAAAGTCAATCATATATATGCCTAAAGGTAGGAAATTGGGAATCGAGATTTGAAGAGGCATTCTTGTAACTTGTAAACCTCTTTAAAGGAATTTATAATACTGAGAAGAGGTAAATGCATCCTCAACAAGTCAGCCAAACAAAGTTTCGCCATTGAAATGAGCAATTTGTAGACTAATTACAATCCTTTACAGGAGCAAAAAAATTGCGGCCACAGATGGAAGTGCACAAATATGGACGGAATGGTATTCGGAATCATCCGATGTGTGGGGCACCATTTCCACCGTGTGAAACTCATGCACACCGGACAGTTCCAAACACATCTTTGTCCGACTCTATGCGCCTTTTTCTGTATCTATAGCATTGCAGAGAAAATCCTTTCATTCATTCTGCAACAAATTTTCATACCATAAGAATAAAGCGACGTCCCACATCGCTTGGATATCAAAGTGATATGAAGTATGTAAGCATAATGACACCCTCACTTTAATAGCTAGCTTTTAGATTATGTTCTACCCAAGACCGTGTGACATAGAATTGAGAATGGTAACGTTCGTGTCTCTAGCCTGCACACGGCAAGTGCTGCTGAGTGAGCCCAATGCGTGTGAGGGAGAGTGTGAAGCGAAGTCCCAGATCGTCTGGGTACCAAAGTAATATGAAATACATATGCAAGAGGATGATACCTTTACTCCAATAGCCAATTTTTGGTGTTGAATTCTACCCAAGACCGTGTAACAAAGAACAGTGAAAAGAAAGCATATTTACTCAGCATTTCCAACTTCTTGTCCAAAAGAAAATACCACCCCTCATCCTTAAATTACACATCCATAATAAATAGAAGCATTACCAATCATTCCATCTCAAAACTGGCAGTACCAAACATGGAATAAGCAATAATAAAAGGGAAGGAGCCAAACGGTGCCGTTTCGTTGGGCCAGCACCTATGCTGACCCTGCTGGTCCCCCAATCCCAATAAACCATGCTACAATAATGACACAAGCTGTTCCGCGAAATTCAAGACAACATTCTGCAAGTACAAGCACGATACTATCGTATACCGTCAACAAATAGTCCTATTCCACTTTTGTCAATTCAAGTAAATCTGTGCATAATTAACTACCTATCTACCTGATCAGAGCAGCACCTTGGCCATCATTTAAAGTTAGAACTATGAATGCCGAAGTAATATCCCAAATAAAATTAGTCAAAGACCTTTATTCACAATGGAAATATAATCCCCAACATCCAATGCAGTAGAGAAAGTTCCAAGTCCCTACAATCTAATGTCAGAGAAAATTTATTGGGGACCATGCGCAGGGGTTTTGAGTACCTCAAACGAACAAGCCCAGAGTGTTGTCAGCAAAAGAGGCAGCTATCTTGTCCCCCTGCTTATACCAGAAGACTTCAAAAATACCCCCATTGCTGGTGCAGGTTTTCACGATCTTGTGCTCTTTCAAAGACCAATAGTGCACGGCTTTATCAAGAGATCCACTGACTAAATACTCACCATTGGGGCTAAAAGCAACGGAATACACAGGATCGCTGGTAATTTCATTTACATAAGCTCCAATCAGTGCAAGAATGATTTTACAAGAAAGCGAGGGATTATCTGTAAGGAAATATCAACAAATATTCAATCATAAGCAGTTGCAATGACCAAGGGTCATCATGCGAACCATTGTACGAAAACATAGTTCAGAATTCATAAGCATCACAGTAACTCTCTATTCTGGACATATGACTGTTGCAACATCCACGAATCAAATGAATGCTGTAAAATTGGATTCAATCAAATACAACATGCATGCAACAGAAGTATTTGTTTGGATCTCTTCATTCCAGTATTGGCATAATTGGGTTTCATCACTCTAGTATTGCATTTCCAAAAAAGGATTATTTTATCACCCATTTTTTTCTACACTCGCCTAGGGTTTCAGACTGCCTCTTTCATGGAGGAGAGAAAATCTGAGAAATCCTGGCGCTTTTGGGGAATCTCATTGGAGATTTCGGTTGGTTTAAGAGAGTTTTTTCTACTTCTATTTTTGTCTTTATTCATTTGTTGTGGATTTATTGATGCTTTCTTTCACTTTGGTTATAGAGTCTAACCAAACTTTGGGGTGACATGTTGCCTTTATCTTAGACAGTCACCATACCGAAACTGGTTGTTAGTTTGCCGTGAAACTTATGAGTTATGAAGCAATGCAGCACGTGCTAAGAGAGCATGAAGCTCGCCCCGAGTTAAAAGGCATAGGTGTTACAATGCCATGGTTCTGTAGTTTATGTTATATGATTAGATTGGTTGTGTAGGATTTCGCCATTGTCTAATTTGTCTTGGTGCTGAAATACCTTTTCGAGTCGTTGGGCTTATGAATGAAACTGCTCCATGTCATAAAAGAAAAAAATAGCATTGCTGACATTTGAATGAATTAAGAAAATCTGGAACAATAGCACCCTGGTAAAGACATTTTGGACAGCTAATTACAATCTAGCAATAAATAAAAATAGAGATGATGATACTGGAGTGGATTTTCCTACAATTCAGAGACCTAGTAATGCAGCCCTAGGTCTAATGGCATGATTTACTATGAATATGAGAGAAACCCTAATCCCATTCGAGGTCTCACCTTCTCATTCGCTTCTTCGAGACATCAAAAAACAAAAAATCACGTGCATAGTAGCAACTAGCATGTGACGTCTTCAAAGAAATGAGAACCACCCAACAGATAAGTTAAACACACAACTTTTCAATCAAATAAAGTAAATCCTAAGCTACTGCACGTAGAATCTCTAAATCTCTTCGCAACAAAATTACCAATCATGCTAAATTCTGATAGACTTCTGATGTACAAAATGAAATTGAAACCGAACAGTGGCTTACTATGCCAACAAGAAAGTGACAAATGATCCCAATTTGCTAATCACGGATCATTATTCGAACTTTTACATGCATTCTCTCTGAAATGAAACTTGAAAAAAGCCATGTAAGTTCCGTACCTGTGGCCATTCAAGCTACAAATAAGTTTCCTCAGCTCAACATTCGGAAGCTTAACTGTTGAGGAAAATGATTCACTGGAAACAATGTCAAAACAAATAATCTTTAATAGACAAGGAACAGAGTGTTACAATATACAAGGAATTAAGGCTCCATTTGTTTCGATGTAAAATGTTTTTTCAGAAAACAAACTTTAAACTTTTATTTTCTGGTGTTTGATTGGCATTTGAAAAATATTTTCAGAAATTGACAAAATAGCGAGAGAGAGAGAGAGAGAGAGAGAGAGAGAGAGAGAGAGAGAATATTTTCAGAAAAATTGACAAAATAGTGTAGGAAGAGGGGGGGGGGGGGGGGGGGGGGGGGGGGGGGGGGGGTAGGATAGATAGATCTAAGAATAAGAAAATTAAACATGAGTCAGGATTGACGATCTAGGGAATTGAGCAGTGAGAATTGCAATAAAAAGCAACGGATTCATTTCAGAAAATAACTTACGGAAAATTTAAGGGTAAGTCATTTTCATCCCATTAATGAAAAATGTTTTATGTGTAAAATGTTTTCCCCATTTTTTTATACAAACAAACACCAGAAAATAGGTATTAATTTTGCCACTCCCTTTTTTGTTAATGTCACTCCCCTTCTCTCACAAAACAAATCGTCTTATATAGACACAAAGGGGAGTGACATTAACCAAAAAAAAGAGTGGCAAAATCACTCCCCAAAATAATTTACCGGAAAATATTTTACACCCAAACAAACGGAGCCCAAGTATAACATCAGTTCAACAATATCAATCCTCTCTTAGCCCAAGCACACAAGAGCAGCACAATAGTAAATTGCAATCAAATTTTTCCACCAATGGTCAATAAGACCCAAAAGTGAAGCAAAAAAGACCAGACTAAAAACTCAAGCAATTTTTATTTTTTTTTATCGGCAAAAAAAATACTCAAGCATTAATTAGAAGCCCAAAACATTTTCCATCAACCCAAGAGACCTAACCTTAAAAAAAAAGCAGAACATAATGACAATGAAAACCCACAGCAATTAACACCAAAAACTGATTATTCGCCGAAACGAAACACAATCTAAGAAGAGTCCCGCAAGAATTTTCTATTGCAGTTCGAGTTGGCAAGTGATAACTTGCTTGCCCAAAAATGTAAACAGAAAAACAAAATGAAGTCAAACTACAACTTCAAATAACAGTGGAGTTGGAGATTAATGCTCAAGGAAAACTAGTGAGCTTAGTAAAGTAGCAATTTATGATATGCAACATACCTTCCCAATAGTAACCGCTGGCTAGGGTTGTTTGTGCCTGGTCCACTAGGACTACACCTCATGGTATGTATCTCCTGAGAACCAAATTACATATGCTTCAAGCTCCATATCTGCACATTATTTCGAGTCAATAGAAACTCAAACACAAGATATTTACCGTCCCTTGGAAGCAAATAAACAAAAGATAAACAAAAAAAGTATTGGTTAGGAACCAAAATGCAATACAAGGAAAAATCAACTTAGAAGAGGACCCGTAGGCTAATAGCAATTATCAACAATAACATGCCACTTTAAGAAACAAATAAAGATGAGAAACGGTAAGCAAACATACCGCATGAAGCAGGCATTAGCAAGAATCAACGGTACCAGTCCTCTTTAAGAAACAAGTGGAAATCTGTTTTCCAAAAATAGGGGGAAAAGGTAACACAAATCACCTTTGCAGTGTTGTCAACAGAGCAAGAGGCAAGTAATGAACCCGATGAATCACATTTGACACAGTTAACTTCACCCTGACATCAAACAAATTGCAAAGATCAAGTATGAATCTCTTAAGATACTACAAGTCTACAACTAGATAGTATCGCCGCTAACTTGCCACTACTACAGCTAATAGTCTAATTATCTAATACTACATCCACCGCATAATATTGGTCTATTTTGGGAATCCAAATATTTAAGGAGACAAAATATTTTGACTTTAAAAGTTGCAACTTTTTAAAGAACCGTTTAGTCAACCAGTGAGTTCGAAATTTGAATTTAATTTTCAAAAGGGAACGATAAAATGTGAATAATTTCAAAATTGACCTTTCAAATTGGCACAATGTCATGGGACCTCCCAAATCAGTATAACAAACGACAAGTAGACGGAGGAAATATTAGAAACTATCAGAATAAGTATGCAAAACAACAGGTAAAAGACCCCAGCTAACCCACCAACCGCAGCGAACATGGAGCATTCAACCAACCTCAGTGTCTTCTGATAAACAGCTCCATCAATCGCCAAGTCCTCCTCCACCTCGACCGTATCATCGGAGTTCTTTTTATCTTCATTGCTCCAAACCTGACCTGAAACTCTTGAAACCCTGGAGTGTTTGAAACTGGGCAGTTGAGGTTTAGAGATAGAAACTAGATTTGGGGGAAATGGAGAGAGAGTTGAGGCAGAGAGCGGTACATGGGGAGTTGGGGAGACGGGTAGAGACAAGTGATTCTCAAAAACAAGCAGTTCATTAGAAGGGTAACCAAACCAAACCGAACCGAGCCTTAAGTCCCAATCACTTGGGGTCAGCTACATGAATCCTTTTCCTCCATTGAGCTCTGTCAAGAGCCATTTGTTCACACAAACCTACTATACTCATATCGTTGCGTACCACAACATCTGCGTCTCCTGGTCTACGGTAGACATGTCCAAACCATCTTAGCCTATTTTCCCTCAACTTCTCTTAACTTCTCTTTTATGGGTATCCTCTTGTCACACAGTACACAATTAGAATTGTACACTGAAATTAAGATAAATAGATCTTCTATAACTCTGATTATCTTTATAGTCCCCAACCACATGTGGATCCTACAACACCCTACCAAAACTTGGTTTCATCAAATAGCCCAAATACACGGCCGGCACCCCCGTATTTGTCCTGTCCAGTCAGGGGTATACTTCTTTACATGTAATTTGCATCCAACATGCTCTATAATCAACCATGTATATAAACTCCATTGTCAACATATTAATGTTGTCTAATACCGTTATTTCTCTATAAATGTTGTTTAGTATGCTCTGATACATGATGCATTTGGAGGCCTTGGTGATTCTGTCACCGGCCGGTCACGTGACCCTTACTAGAGTTGGGTCATGACAATAGGGCACTTAGATACATCTTGGACTCTACACATTAAATCCATAGATGTATCTTCACACTCCCCAAGATGCATGAACGTCGTACTTTGAATATGCCCATTTATGCCTCATGATCCTGAATACATGAACTGTGTTATTAAACGAATCTAACCTAAATATTAGATTCTAAATTATCTCCTACATTCCCCCCTTAATTTATAATTTCCTAAACCATGTTCTGGCCATACGATTCTTCACTTGGAACAAAATCACTAGAGATGAAAAAACACGAATGACGAATGACGAAAAGGTCACAAATTTTGGAGATAAAATTTTTGAGAGGAGAACCAACACGGTGAAAACACCCTGATAATACGCAAAGCTGGCCTAACGCTAGAGCAACCCCGTCGAACATGAACAATTCAATCAAGCAAAACCCAAGGTCCCCAACCTTCTCTTCCACAAGCACCAGCAGACCTTAGGTTAAACTAGACTGAACAAAATTCACTAACCAGACTAAAAAGGACATTCAGCTGTAACACATACACAAACTGCAATGCTGCTACTAAAACCCGAATTACTATAACCAAACAACAGAATGCGAGCTCGCGAATCAGAATTACTGCAAAAAATTGATAATTCCCATGAATGCTGAGAGTATGGAGGTAGAGGAGGGAGAAAGAAACCTGATTCTTGAAGGTAACGAATTTCGAGAGGTCGATGAGAGTGGAGGAAGCGAGGAGCGTTCGGCTCACGTTCCAACGCGGCGCAGAAGCCGTGGGCGGAGCCGAGGTCCTCGAGGGCGCGAACGACGTCGTAGAGGTTGGAGTGGGTGCGGCCTGAGCATGCGGCAGAGGATTCCCCCAGGGCGCGGATGTACCTGGCGGCAACGTCCGTTAGGGTGTCGAGGGCCAGGCGGTGGGAGGATGTGAACCCCACCGATTGGACGGATCAATTTCCGCTGCTTCTTTTTCCGTTACCGGTGGTTGGGATTCCATGGTGGGCGAATGTCCCTTTTCTGCGGTTTTTTTTGTTTTTAAAGTTTTGTTTTGTATAATAAAGCTTGAGACCACGAAGCGGCGGCAGCGGCAAGGGGAACGGCAGCGATTTGAGGCGTATGTGGGCTGATGTGGAGTTTTGCGGCAGCGGCGGCTATTTGTGGCGTTGGAGGGCAGCAGCTAAGGGGCCGAGGTTTTGAGATTTTGGTTAGCGCCATGTGGGTTTTGTTTGAAGCGGGCCAAATAGAGAATGAAATGCAGAAATAGGGTTTTGTTTGAGGGTTACGATGCAGCTGAGGAAGGGCTGATTTGGGCTGTTTCCGGTGTTGGTTTGCGGTAGCGGCATGGCGGCAGAAGGTGAGCTTGGTTGTATTTTGGTTTGAGCATTAGGGCATGTTTGATTGGAGGTTTGGGAGGGGGATTAGATTAATAATCCAGTGGGACTTCTTAGAGCAAGTAAGCTAGATGAGCTTAAATATATTTTTTATTATTTTATCTAGGGGTGTGCACGGGTTGGATGGGTCGGGGTTGGGCCCGATCCGATTAGTTGGTTATCACTTTTTTGGGACCTGAACCAGAACCGAAGGAGGGGAGATACCCGTCAGTGTAACCGATTTTTTTTGTCGGATAGGGTTTTGGTCGGGTCATGTCGGGTCCGACCAAAACCGAAGTAAACTACATGAATTCGTTGCCTTTTTTGTCTGGTTGGTCGGGTCGGGTCGGGTAAGAAAAAAACCAGCACCCCGAGTCCCGAACCGAAAACTAATTTTTTTGGAAAAGTGTACCCATACCCGATCGAACCATATGTTCAGCCCCGCCCGAAACCCCTCGGGTCAGGTCAGGTCAGGTCTAGTCCGTCGGGGCTCGATTTTTTTGCACACCCCTAATTTTACCTAAAGAGTACCATAAAAAAAATAATCTAAACCAGATGAGTTAAAAAGAGAAGCTATGCATTTATGAATAGTTATTCGCTATTTTTTCTACGCACTATTCATACTTTTTTTCTTTTTTTTATTACTATTTCTTTCTATCTCTTCTCCCTCCTCTCCTTAAACAATAAAGATAATAAAAAGTGAGTAAAAAATATATTTTTTAATTGGAGTTAGGTAAAATAAATAGTATTGGTGTAGTGTTGAAAAAGATGTGAATACGTAAAATGAAAAAAATGCACTGTTAATCAGCATTTTTACATTTTCATTGGTGTACATACTCTTAATTCTTTGTTTGGCGTGGGAAAAAGGGCTTGGAATTGTTAATTCCATTAGATTGCCAATCATAGGGTTGCACACGGTCTTAATTCTTTGTCTGGTTCTCTAAAAGATCAGTTATCAAACCATTTTAAACAGTTTTAGAAAATTGATAACCAAAACGTAACCAATATATGCGTAAAATCTAACCAGAACCAAACAGCAAGACCGGTTCGATTCCGGTTCTTTCCATTTAGCATCCAAACATTTACTCATATGAACTCATAAAATTAAAATTTAAAGCACCAAATAACTCATGGGTAAAATAAAAATAAGAATTTTATTAAGAGCTTTCCTAACAAAAAAAATTTCATCCGTAAATAAATTAACTCTAGTAAAGAAAAAATTAACCTACCAAATCCAAATACATATTTAACTACACATACACATATGTATTTTTATATATATTAGTTCTAAATGGTCCGGTTCGATTCTAATCATGGTTCTTTAATTGAGAACCAGTAACCGAACCAATATTAATGGTTCTTATTTTTTGAAACGATAACTTGACCGATTAACCGCAGAATTGGACTAAATAGGACGGTACAATCCGAATCAAATCGTTTTTGCAATTCAAACGATTTGCTTAAACACCCCTAGCAAATCCCCCAAATTGGGAGTTATCAGAATACCATGGGGAGGTGCTATTGTTAATCCCATCCCATGGGATTGTGTCAGGATTTCAATTTGAACGATGACACCCATCAGCCATCAAATAACTTCACCACCAACCATACCAATTCATGATTTCAATTTCAATTTCGTTTTTCGGCCCCCATCAGCCATATACGCATCAGACACTTCACCAGCCATACCCACCAGCCACCAAATAACTTCACGACAATGTACAACCGCGGGCAATGGTGAACGAATCAAACACTGCCTTGTTCTCTTTCCTTTTCAAAAAGAATTTTTGAAAAAATTCCCCCTAGATTCTTCTTACTTTCAACATTTCTCTCTATCTCTCTCCACTTATTACCCCTACTATTTTTCAAAACACAAATCAAACAAAGCTCACAATTTCAATTTCGTTTTTCTGGAATTGGTGCAGTGAAAGGCAAGGGGAAAGGGAGAGAGACGCAAGCGAGGTTGGAAACCCCGCCACACCGCATTTTGGTGGCGGATAAATTGGCGATGGTCTTCTTTTTACATCCATTTCTCGCCATTTTGTCCGACGAGGATTTGGTTAGGCTGCTGGAGATCGGTATATCTCATCCTCTCACGTTGCAATCGTCCCCACTGCAGCGGACCATATTCTAGGATGGGATTTATACCTATTACATGAAATAACCCTCGTGGTAATGAGAGGGGTTGCTTTGTTTACCGGACTCCCAGAGTACCACCCGGCGTCGCCTAAGTGGCTACGTGGTAATCACAACCACTAACAAACAAGGAATGATCCACATTATATGGTGACGATCTTTTATTTATAAAGATTACCGCTTGGCAATGCAACATGATACTTCATAAATATTTAATAATTGGCAGATTACAAAAAAATACTAGTATTAAAAGAAGAAAACGATATGATATGATATCTAGCCAAATCGCTCATTGACCATTTTTGTAAAAAATACAGATAAATGTACAAGAATAAATTTTTTAAATTGACTGTTCTCGTTTCTCACCAAAATTGATGAGATTGAGTAAGAAATGGCTCTCCTCTCTCATTTCACAATTTCTCACCATTCAACGAGACTGTCACAAAATTGATGGGGATCGATTTACCCAGTTGATTTTTTTGGACGTCACTGTAGAGATCTCAAATCGTCCCAGCAAATTCCAAATTCCAACCTACCTTTGTGGAGAGGCAAAATTTTAAACCTCTATCACCTAAACCATTTTAGAGTAAGCTATGATCCATTTATCCGCTATTGCTCTGGTTGGTAGAAGAACAGAAGAACGAGGCACATAAAGTGATAGATATTATTGACATTCAAAAATATTCCTTCTGTTTCGATTTGTTTGTCTGCTTTTTTATTTAAAATGTTCCAAATTATTTGTCTCACCAGAGGTTGACTAAGAAAAATATGCTTAATGCCCTTTCACTTTTTCAAAAATTATGTATTGAGAAATGTACACTCTCATTAATTGCCCGAAAAGTGAGGGTATTTTTAGAAATCCAAAACATTTTGAGTGTAATCATTGTACTTCCTTAATAAGTTAGAATCTCATATTGGACAAACAAATTGGAACGAAGGAAGTAAGAGAATTAATTTATATATTCTATTTTTTGATAACCACACAATTTTTTTTGGATTTTAGTATTGACAATATATGTATTGTTTTTACTAAAAGACAGCAAATAAGGGAGTGTGGATATTAAAGAGGGAAGTGTAGAAATCAATTTCCAAAAATTATACTAGTACTAAATTCGATGGATTCAATAAAATTAAAATCAAATTGATTATCAACATTTAATACTCTAATTGGTGGGGGGGAAACCGTAGGTTTTTGGGTCACTTGCTATTTCAATGATATTTCAATCATTTATTGGTGAAAACTAACTGAGTTTGTGTCAATTTGAATGAAGCAAGAAGTCTTGAGAGTACTTATTAGTAAAATATAAGATATGGCAGTACATTTATAAGAAACTCAAGTGAGATCACAACAATGGTTTTTTTTTTTTTTTCTAACATTGTAGAACTTTTATTAATACTAGTGTAATGCCCGTGCTTCGCACGTTTTCGCGTGCTCATTGGATGTTTTTGTATCAGGAAGTGTTTTGGGTTCTCGTTGTAATGATAGCAGAAAAATATTGAGGTGTTATTGAACCAGAAATGAGTTTTAGTTTTTTGAAATAGTAGGCTTGTTTTTGTTGGGCATATCTTATGCGTTTCATTTTCATAACTGCAGAAACTGCAAGTTATTTTTTGGGCTAACTCTTCAAAGAAGAGCACGGCATGAACTAAATCAAGTTCTAAACCAAGGGCATAATGTTGGGAGTAAATCAAGTTCTGAACCTAGAGCATAATATTGGCACATTCCTATGGTGGATCTAACTTGGAAGCATTTTTTTGGCTTTAAGGCTAGGATTACTTTTTTTTTTTAAGCTTCTAAATTTCAGCCCACCATTGGCTTCTTAACTTCGAGCACAAAAGTTGGATACGCAGAAGCAAGTCTTAGTTGTTTAGCTTAACACAAGGAATCATAGTGCATTGAAGGCTTTAAAAATCTACAAGCATGCAGGCAAGGATACCTACCTTGAAAGCTAGGAGTGAGTGGCAAACCAGCAGACTGCATGATTTTTTTTTGTTGGACTTGGAAATCGCATGATTTTTTTCGTTGGACTTGGAAATTGTTTGCGAAGTTGAGAGAGATTGTTCTGAAGGTGTAATATTTGTGAACACCAGAAAGATTTTCCAAATTCAGACATCGAAACATATTAGGAAGTAGCATTCATACGAAACAGCTCAATTGTCTTGTCTATTTGAATCAGAAAACCAGTACTGAGGACGCAGAAATTGGTCCTTATCACGTGATCACAAAAGCTTGCCTTCAAGATTTAACAAACTCAGAGAATGAGGAAGAATATTTCTATGACGACATAATGACATATGTGAGTTCAATCTCAGGCACAAAAGGATCATCAGCCGTCATTTCGTATTTAGCTCTGTCAGTCTTGTACGTATGGGCAATCTCAGGCACTAATGGATCAGCAGGTTTCGATTACGTAAGCAGCGAACAGATTGATAGCAGCACCTGAAAAACAAGGACACAGCATAAAGTAGTGGTGAGAGATTTCTAAATTGAGTGGGTATTACTCATTCACAATAGTACAAAAGGACAAATAATCCCAAATATACCACATACTCTTATAGAGCACAAACAATAAGCACATTACCTTGGATATGATAAGAAATGGGCTCTACTGCTCCTTAAGAATGTCAAGGCAAATGCTACCATTGCTGTTAATGTTAGGGTGGTACACTTATGTTTTGAAAGAAACCTCCTAAACACACAATCATGAATTTTTCATGACTATCTGACCAGCACATAAGCATCCAACTCCAAGGTTGCAAATGGTAGTACAAAAGGTATGGTGAACAGTGGAATCATGCAATTAGAAGTGCGCCCCAACCATTGGAATATAGCCAACCATGGTTCTAAGGCAAGCCTAAACCAACACAAACATAACTGCATACTTAGAATATACGGAAATAGACATGGATACAAGGAGAGGTTTGGGAGAAGGAAAAATACACTTCTAACTTTCTTCATTGACTAAATGAACATGTTATTACCTTCGGCGGCTTAAAAGGATAATCTGGAGGGAAGTGGATCGTAACAAGTAACACGCCACCAGTAAATGGGCTGTCTGCAAGGCCCATAATTGTTCATTGCCAATGAAACATGCCTTCACCAACAGGACCTGTACAAATTTAAACCTTTTCCTTAACACCATGACTGTACATTTTTCTGATGAGATGGTAAAAGTCAAAGAGAATTAGAGGACAAAATAAAAATATTAATTCCAAATTTCCCATATACACAACTTTCGCTAAAAAAAGCGGAAACATTCTCTTTTATGCTAAGTTTGGTAGCAGCCAGATTACCAATCTTTAAGGGGGATTACTTGAATCCAAACTAAACTACCTTGGTTCAATCAAATGATTCCACCCAAGAAACACACCAAAGTTACTACATACCAACTCACAAACTCCAACACAGCAGTAAATATAACATTCTGCACCGATGTGTGCACCCAGAGAACCAAAAACCAAACGGAAAAGTAGGTACAAAGTAAATTGCCCAATTCTTTTAAATCCCGACCCGTTTTTCCTAGAAATGTGATTAGGGAGAGCAAGGATCAAATGAAAATGTCTCTAAGAGAGAAGGGACTGAAAGTTATTGGAAATTCAGAAAGGTAAGAGATCAGATTGGAGCTCAGCTCAACCACATGCATGCAACGAGGTTATATGAAGAAAACAACCAAATGAAGCACTCTCACATAGTTAACACTCCAGATAGAAGCTAACAGTGTAACCCACGATCCTACTGCAAAACCATTTCAAAAACAACCAAATGAAGCACTCACATAGTTACACTCCAAATAGACACCAACGCAGTAACCCCTGATCTTGCTGCAAAAACATAATCAATTAAGATCATTCATGAAAACAACATTGTTTGAAGTATATAAGGGATGTTTCGGTCAACCATTAAAATGTGGGGTAAACGAATGAACTTCTACGTTCTTACATCAACCGAAGTAAAGGACGTTATGCCACTGCAAACATTACAGTAGCATTCTGGATAGACAAAACATTGCGTGACTACAGAAAGTGTCAGGTGTAGAGCCTATATCTGAGTAATAATATTCAATGTGACTCAAAACCCAATGGTGAATTTTGCCCATCACACTCATCCGAATGAAGTAAGTTTGAACCCAACCAAACAATATAATAGCCCCAAAACGAATACATAAACCTCGAAACAAACCAACGACGCGATAATGCTAAACCAATTGCTCAGAGAAAATGAAGGGGGAGGAGCTTGGAGAAGAGATGCTAGAACTATAAGCAAGCAGTGGATTACCATGTTGAAACCTCCCCAATGCCAGTACAGTGAGATTAATATAGTCATACATCACACTAAATTCATACCAAAAAATGCATTTTCTGGAACATATCAAATAGGAAAAAATTATGCACGCACAAGTACGGTTCATAACAACAGAACAAACCAGCACTGCAAGAAGCAGGAGAATCCTTTTGCAGGTCCTTCAGTTCCTTCTTAATCCTCTTTGAAGCCATAACCAGTACACAATCAACGCCAGCACAGAAATCTCACTGCAAAAAATTCCTACATCAAATTCAGGAGAACATGAAAGATAGCACATGATATGGATGTCAAGTCGCACCATAAAATTCATGGGAACCATCCAATTTGTAAATTCACATGCAGTAACATAAGGACTCATAAAAGCATCAAGAGAAGAGAGGAAGATGATACTCAAGTTAGATTTAGAGCTGTTTTCCAAACGAAATACTACTGCAAGAACGTAGAATTGCAACTTCATTTCCTAAAAGCCCCTTTGGATTGAGGATTTGGTGAGAAAGGAAACGAATAGCAAGTAGAATCTCACCATTTGTTTAGATAAACATGTGAGAAATGTGAGTAAATGCAAATGCAAGGTCTATTTTGTTTCTACAAAAAATGATGAGATTTGGCGAGAAGCCATAACCCTTTCATTCCTCTTAAAATCACTCAATCCAAAGGGGCTGCAAATATTCAAACATTAAAGGTACTTGACAGAGCGAAAGGAAATGAAAAACCTTGATCCAAACATAGCCACATGAAATGGAACTTCTTTTTTTCTTTTTTGCTTCCTGATTTCCATGTAAGAACGCAATACAATTAGGACCATTACAAATTCAAAACTCAAAATTTTGCTTGAACCTTCTGGGTTCAAAAAACGCACTGTAAGACTTTGACCTTGCAATCACAATTGAATTCAACCAAGCTTCAAAGTCCGCACATTTTTCCCACTGAAACTGCTAACCAAGCTCAAATAGGACTGAATATTTCTTTATGAAAGGCACGTCAACAATGTATATGAAGTTGTGTACTTCGCGACACTGCTTCTCCGACGTTTACAAGCGTGTCATTTGAACTCCTCAAGTGGTACACTGCTCCAGGTTCAGTTCCAATCTTTTGAAGGCACACACCCAAAACTTCGACAAAGTATTCGCAGGTAGATGCCAATGCATCTTGAAATCTCATAGCCATACTGAATTAAAGAGACCTTTATGGACATTTCAAAAAATTATTAGATAGGTTAAAGATAACTAATATGATGTTAGTGTCCTAGTCAAAAATTAGAAGCATAAATCCTTCAAACATAAAAAGATCGGCCAAGACTTGCAAGAAATGGACAAGGATAAACTTAAAACAGGACTACACAAGACCTTTAAAGCCCAATCAACATGTTCAAATACTGCACATATAGAAGATGACAAAGCAATTCGAACAAAGGAAAAACGGTATCCCTACTACATATAAAATAAAATTGAGGTTTGATCGATAACTTAGAAAATTGAATCATCAAGTCTAATCAATTGCACATATCTGATGGTCCTATTTTACTGGACATCTAATCTGTTCCTCAGTTCCATTTCCTTAGTTTATCCTTTATTAACATTGTAAACATTCAGCACAATTAAAGCATAGCATATCTTTCTAGTAAGCTTAAAACAACACTACACAAGAGCTCTAAAGGGCAATCATGTGTTCAAATGGTGCACACATAGAAGATGACAAAGGGATTCGAACAAGGCCAAAAGGCCCAAAACTATATCCCCTACTACATTTAATGTATCCTCTTGAACAAAGCCATATTCTATTGAACATCTAATTTGTTCCACTACCTTAATGTATCCTTTATTAACAGTCTAAACATACAAACCAAACCAAATCGAGCCTTATGTCTCAATACTTGGGGTCGGCTACATAAATCTTTTCTTCCATTGAGCTCTGTCAAGGGCCAAAACTTAATGTATCCTTTATTAACAATCAATAGTTCTATACATATAACACAAACAAAGGTATTGTATCCTTTTACTTAGGCTCCATTGTCAAGATAGTGTATCCATAATCTAGGAAAACTCATCACTTCATGAAACCTCCATTGTCCCACCAATTAGTATATTTTTTGTATCATTTACCCATTTTCTTTTTTTCCCCTCTGCTTTTTTACTCTATCTTTATAATCTACAAAACTCATCACCTCATGAAACCTCCATTGTCCCAAGCAATTAGTATAGTTCTGTATCATTTACCCTTTTTTTTCTTCAGCTTTTTTCCTCTTTCTCCTTCTTATTCCTTCATACCTCATGAATGTTCATATCGTTTTATAACTTCTAATAGTACATGGCTTCTATTATTAGTTCTGCTATTCATGGTTAGAAACTCTTTTACTCAAGTAAATACAATTTTCCTGAACCTATGTACCTGCTTACCTGCTTTCTAAGTCGCGTGATTAGTGACATGTTGAAAAATCCAGTAGTTTTGAGTTTTTTTAACAATCATAGCCATAGCATAAATGGAATACATGCATCCTTGAAAGAGACAATTCAAAAGCCAAATTACAGCAATATTATCGTATCATATCACACAAATCATCGAATCGAATGAAACTTGAAAACTAACGAAAATTTACCTTTGCTCACTTGTCTTCTTTGTTGTAGCCCTAACCAGCCCAGGAATGAATGAAGCAATAAGATATCTCGGCTCTCCTTTAATGACGGCAACAGCCGCAAAAACAGTGCTTTGAGCATGAGATAGTACAGATTCTTGAGTAAAATAAGGAGACCAATCGGCTGAGCAATACGAGATTTCAGCAAAATGAAATACAGTACAATTTCAGCGAGTAAATTCCGGACAACCAAACATTCGTCTCTTTCATTCTTGATCGATCGCCGAAGGAAGGAGATCGATCGGCTGAGCAAGTACATAATTTCAATAAATTCTGGAAAGATAGTACAAATTCTGCGAGTAAAATCCGGAGAAGCAATCACTCAGTTTCTTTTGCTCTCGATAGATCGCCGAGGTAGTACAGATCAAACGGCTCAAAAAGCAAAGATTCCATTGAAATTGGAAACGAGTACAAGTTTTGCGAGTGAAAGCCGGAGGACCGGCCCTCGTCTAAGCGTTTGCAAGTAAAATGCAAAATACCAAATCTAGCCCTAGCCCAAGACCAACACATGAAGGACCAAGGACAGTAGGAAAAACTTCAGAGGACAATAATGTAATTTCAATACATGTCTTGGCTTACCAACTTTGGTTCTTTTATTACAAGTGTATGATAACTAGATCAAAACATAAAAAGAGGAAGATTATCTCGCCCCAAAAAGCTCAATAGCAATGGTTAGAAAACTTCAAAGTTTAGTTTAACCTTTTAAGCACATGTGCAAAAATCAAAATTTGAACAATGCAACCGTAGAGCATATTTATAAAGAATATATATCAGTGCGCATATCACAATGTAACGATGCTCGACATGAGGACTTGGTGATTATAAGTTCAATTCAATTCCAGACTTTCTTGTTCTTCAATTAAAGCATGATGTTGTAGGGTTATCATATCATGGATCAATTCATCAACATACTCCTCACCCTTTTATTGTGCAATGCCAAGGACCGGAACTGTTCATCTCTTAGAATCCATGTAGTTAACTGTTTTCGTGGAAAAAAAATCTAGATTCATCAGACATTTATAAATGAATAATCGTATTTTGTTTCACAAAATGGAAAGCTATGTGACTATATAAAACTTAAGCTTCCAAGTTTGATTCAAAATATGAGATTTGTTTTCAAGTTTATAAATATTCATGAATCTGATTTTTTACCCGAACGTACCTAATTGCAAAATTCTATGAAATGAACACTTTCGATTCTTGGTGCCAGCTAAGGAATGGGAGCCATAAAAGAGTATGTAGAGAACAGACTTGGGGTGGGTGTTGTGCTGCCTTGCCAGTATCGGTCTGATGATCGGAGACGTCCATTGCGTAGAGCTCGTCGAGTACTACAAGTGTCTAAAAATCAACTCGATCAAATACTGTTATGTGTCATTGGAATACATATAGCTTGAAAAAAAATTTGAATCCTAATGCATACGAAACACCCATTCTTTTCAGGTTATATGTATTCCGATGAGGCAATTAACAATATTTGATCAGGTTGATTTTTATTACACTAGTAGCACTCAACGAGCTCCACGCAATGGATGTCTCCGATCGTCGGACCGATACTGGCAAGGCCGCGCAGCACCCACCCGAGTTCGGAGAGAACACAAGAGAGCAGAGTTCAAAGCAAACACTGTTCTAACCACCCCCACGCAGCAAAGTCCAACGCTTTTATCATCATTAAATAAAGTTAAGAAGGCAAACCCACATTGGGATTATAAATTTATAATGGACAAGAACATCATTTATTAAAGTCGGGTGACTCGGTGCTTCGTAATTAATTACTTAATTAAATAACACATCCATTCATTGTAATTCTTTTAATCATTCCACCAAACTCATCCTTATCCCTTAACCCGTTGCCTTTCCAATAATGCACACAACATTAATTAATACAGTAATTATTATTATTAAAAATAAAAATGACACCCAAGTTTGATAGGAGCACGACAATTCCCATCTCTGCCGGCCGGATCTAACCACTCTCGCTCCGATTAGGCTTCGCAGAGGAACAGGTAACCCGATCGTCTTCTTCGATGTTAGGAATCCAGTCGTTGGTCGCAGGGTTTGTTCTGAAGTAAACCATGTCTCTCACTCCACCATTTTTATAGCCATTGAGTAATTGAAGATCACACCCATCTCCACCTCCTCCGCTGCTACTCACCCTTATAAACCCAGTTCCTATCTGTTCAATACGCAAAATCTTGAAAAAATTAACACAGAGACACATACGCGTGCAGTATATTCTGATCAGTATACATAAAGATACTAGTACAAGAAAAGCAGAGTAGAGTAGATATATAGATACCGTGTGATGTTCTTTGTCAACGGAATCCAGTTGTTTGTAGTACTGGGTCTCTACAAACTCGTCTTGGCCAGCATTTGCACCTGAAAATATAACCTGAAAAACGAAACATACTCAAGTAGTATATATTAATATTATAGCATCATGAAACAAGTCCAGTTCAAAATAACAGAGAGACTGTGTAGGATTAATTGATGTGTGTGTAAATCGACCCAAACATCTGAGTTATCAAAGAGAGAGAGAGAGAGAGACGAACTTGAGATTGGGATTGGAGGGATCGGAGCTTTTCGAACTCGGGAAGTGGGACGTCTTGGTCGGAAGGAGGGGCGGGTGGTGCGGTTGAATCGGACTCGCTGCGGTTGGGTTTGGTGGGTCGCTTTGGGGCGATGGCATCGAACTGGGCTTTGACCTGATTAGCTATTCTGGCTTGTTCGTTGTCGTCCAGAACGTCGTCGCTCCGGCTAGGTTTGGTCGCCGCCCTCTGTCCCGCCATGGTGATGGTGATGGTGATTTGTAGTATAACGCACAACTTCGGTTTTTTTCTTCTGGATCTAGGCGAGATGAGACGATTGGTTGATGCTTAACAAGTTGGGAAGACTATTTATAGCAGGAGAAAATATTGTTTACATACCGTAAATAAACACTTGTTTAAAATGATCCGTACAGATCTCATCGTCTATACGAAATAAAAAATTAGTTAACTCTGTTAATAAAAGTATAAAAAACACTAAAGATAGGTACACTATCTTTTTACGCTACATAATTATACTATATCTTATGTGGAATCTATTTTGAGTCTCAAAAAAATCTAAAAAAATACCGATAAATTTTAAAATATTATTTTATGGGGTCCTATAAAAAATTAGCTCCAATGAATGTCGGTAAGTACTACTTTTGGATTCATAGAGGTGAAATTGTTTAATTGCGCAGTTTCGGCACTACGAATCTAGAAATAATACTTATCAATATCCGTTGAAGCTAATTTTTTACAAAGCTCTATAAAATAATATTTTAGAATTTATGAATATTTTTCTCGATTTTTTTAAAACCTAAAATGAGCTCCACATAAAATATAGTGTAACTATATAATATATGTAGCATCCCCATAAAAAAATGATAATTTTACCTCTTAAAATTCGCACATACTGACCCCTTCATTGATAAAAATTGTACATGCTGACTTCTTCGTATTAACGATTTTTTTTGACAGAAATGAGCTAATTAATTAATAATTATAATTAAGAAAATCTGTATAGTTGATGGGTCTCAATGTACTTTTACCTGAGTAATAATAGTTGTACTAATAGATTCCCGAACTTTCCGAGTTGGTACGATTGAAAAACAATGGGCTGGGGAAAACCACTTGCGGAATGTTTAACCATTAATGTTTGGAATGTCTTCGAGAAATGAACTTCTTGTTTTTTCTTTAAAAAATTATTTCTTGAATATTGATGGCAAATCAAAAGTTCAAATTTTCCGTGCTGGTTCTTACAAGGAGGTTAAAATTGTACGGGTTTATGATGAAATTAGAATTCGAAGATGAGAACTGAAAATTAAACATGTATTTTTTCAATTTCTCTTGTGAAAACGAATAGAGTAAATTTCACTGACCTCTTTTAAGGTTTCTGAAATGACACAACCTCCCCTACCAAACCTTTTGGGTCATAGTGTTAACAGCAGATTGATTTTTTACTTCTTTGCCCCTGGAATTCACATTTATACTTATATTTCTTTAAACTAAATATCTTTACATTGTGATGGACCTCACCTCCCCAAATTTACCCTATCCATCCTTTTTTTCATTCTGTATAAATCACCATATCCTATAATTAAAAAAAAAAATCACCATACCCTTCTTTACAATTTGAAATATGAACCTCTATATTCAAGCCCTAAAAAAAGGAGGATTGAACCCTACTGCAGTAAGTATGAAGCATCCCAAGTTCCCAACAACCGCTGAGCTTGGGGCTATCAGCGAGTCGGGGTGATTTGGAAAATCGAAGATGGGTCCAAGCTTGCTTTTTACAGAGCCGAAGCCATGAATAAAAATTGCTTGGGGATTTTTGTTTGTGGCCCTGATTTGTGCTATTTCCCTACAGCTTTTGGGTTGGTGAAACTGCGTAATCTTTATAAGTTGAATCCGTGATTCCTTACATCCACCTTACCCCACGCGTAAGCATGTGAAACAGTTGTGGAAGGAGCAGTAGGAATTAGTTTGATATGCGTGCAAGCAAGCCCAAGACACCCTACATTACCAAAAAAAATCTGATAATTTGATCATTTTCAGATATTTGCTTGTAGTGGGTGTCGAAACCCAAGTAGTGTTTTTTTAAGAAATTTATCTGTCTCTAGAATTTTATTCCGAGTACTTGATTGTATGTCTTGGTGGTGTTTTGCTTGCTTTGAATTACCGTGAAACAGTGAAAGTACACATACGTACATATAGCTAATTGTCACAGCGCTATTTTTCGCCTAGAAATCTGCCCGTGATGGCACCAAGTTTGTCAACAATTTGGTATCAGCCAACTAGTATTTACTCACACACCCGATATGTTTCAACATCTAGAAACACACTCAAGAGTTACGGGAACCGTCCCAACCTTTATTAAGCACCAACTTACAAAGGAATACACTCAAGAACCTAGACAGAACAACCCTCTTCTTTAGTCTACGAAATGTTTGCCTAAATAGGCTTACAATCATAAAAATGTGGCCACTAAGTACATAAGATCATGGGGCCAACCCATGATCTTGTAGTTGACACCCCCAACTGCCCTAGAGCTGTGCTGGCACTGCCAGAATCTGCCAGCACACTGAAACATGAAACTACCTGGAGATAACTATCGATAACTGCCCGTTTCTGCCTTGGACACTTGTCCCATGCTGCTAGCAACGCATGCAGCCCGTTTCTGCCTTGGACACCTGTCCCATGCTCCTAGCAACATGTGCAGAATGTTGTTAACCGTCAATAACCGTTTTGCCTGAGCCAACTCAAATCTGCCTCCATTTTGCCCGAGCCAACTCAAGGCTGCCTGGCCAATTTCGTGATTCAACCCCAGCTCCCAATACTTAGCCTTTTTTTCTCGATTGCATTGTCCCACAAGTCTGCTTCCCGTTTACCATCCCTACCTCGATATCATCGGGCCATCATGTGTATCACGACTGCCACTTGCCTTAGGGACTAGTGCCGACACCAACCGACACCGTCAGGTTACCTTGTAAAGACATGCCTGCCTCATGCCTTTGTTTCCACCGGTTGGCTAGGGTGCAAGGTGCCACCGCTAGCCAAGCTTAGCAAGCCTTGAAATTCAATATGCTAACACTAATCCACAAGCAAATCCATAAGCATGAGGCCGGGTGAGTTTATACTTTTAAATTTTGTATTCAGATAGATGCCAAATACCACTTGTTTCTATTAAAAATATTAAAAATACCATTTAGACAACAAAGTTAGTTAAGGGAAATGAGTTGTACTCCCTCCGTCCCAAATTATTTGGATTTTTTCGATATTTGTGTCAGTTTTCAATCGTTTGTATCTTCCAATATAAATCTCTAACAATATGCAATATGGATCTTGTTTGATAGTTCTCGATTAGATCTATAATACAAAATTTTCAAAATTATAAAAAATATCATAAATTGGGAGATATAAGAGTTTAAAGAACGGCGCGAATATCGAAAAATATCAAATATTTTGGGACGGAGGGAGTATTGAATAGTGAGTCTTTCTGGACTAAAATATCAAAATTATCGTTTAGACACTAGCGTGAACTCACTCCAAATAAGGATATTCGCTCTTTTTTTATACACTCCTAAGCATGTACTTCATCCGTCCATTTTTAAGTGTTCCCTACGATAGTATATACAATTTTTGGATCAAAATGTAAAGCACTTTTGTGCAAAAAAATAAAATTCAGTTTCTTTGCACCAAACTAAATATCTCAATTCTTTAAATTGGTGCAAAAAATTTGTAAGAATTATGCACGAAAGTACATTATTTTTTTATCTTGAAATCGCATGTTTTCACTTGGGCAACCTTAAAAATGGACTGAGGGATTATCAATTTGTGTTAAAAAAAAATTGTAATGAGGGATTATCAATTTGTGTTTAAAAAAAAAAAGTGTAATGGGTTGGGTTGTAGGTGGATGGGTTCAGGATTAACGTCTTTATCTTCGGTGCAATTGCTAAGAGCATCCGCATCAAGATTGCTACTCTACCTTCAAAACTAAAGTAACGAGCAAAACCAAACAAGTGGCGTTGCATCAGACTGGGCTATTTGCTCTTTATTCTAAAGATTGGGTAACTTTGCTACAGTTCATCGCCTCATCCCACGAGGCACTGTTCACTCTTTATTCAATAGTTTATTGTTTTAACTGTGACCTTAACCCTTTTCTCGGAGAAGATAGGGCCTGATACCAGACAAAAAATTGATGATTTTTTTTTAAATTTTCAGGATACATTACGGGTCCTATAAAAATAATTTAAATAGTAAGTCATTTTTAAAATATTTTTTATGGGTTCTTTTTAGAAAAAAAAAATTGCTCAATCCAATACCGGTAAGAGCTGTTTCAAAATTCGTAGGGTGCCTTATGAATTCTGAAACATCTTACGAATTTTGAAACAACCCTACCGATATTTGATTGAGCTAATTTTTTTATAGAACCCATAACGAAATATTTTTAGAATGACTTGTGGTTTGAATCATCTTTGTAAGACCTGAAATTGGTCCTGCAAAAATAAAAATAAAGGTTTTCTTGCCCAAACATAAATAGTTTCAAAAAGTGGAAGTAGAAAAAATGAATAGTTTAATATAGTGCAGTTAGAATAGAGAATCTGATTCTATGTAATTTTGAAAAAGTGACTCGCTAAATAAAAAAGTGATTTTTGAGGATTAATTTGATCTAAAATTTGGTGAGGCTGATGCGGATGCTCTAAGGGCAATGTTGGTATTAGATGTAGTCAAATTGATGATCTCAGCCATTTCCATTTAGTACTTTGACAGTCCGTTAATGAAGGGGGGATTCTTGCCTGTTGTCAGAAAAAAGCAAGGGAGGTTAGTGTTATTGCAGAAACCTCAGGGGAAGTTTCTATATTTGTCAGAAACCTCATGGAAGGTCAGCGAAATTTACCCAAACGAATAATGTGTAAAAATTTAAGGACGTTGCTATTCGCAGCCCTTTATTTTCTCCCATAGCCCGTTAAAATTTTTTAATTATACTCGACAGTTAGTTACCGAAATTAAGATATATTTTCAGAATCCAATTACCGAAATATAATATTTTTTTCAACAACTATTTACCGAAAATGTATATTCGGCAATTGTTTATTGAAAGTTGAACATATTTTCAACACGTAGTTACCGAAATATAATCTTGTTTTCAACAGCTATTTACTGAAATGTTATGTATGATTTTCGACAACCATTTACCGAAATGTAGTGGACTATGGGAGAAAATAAAGAGTTACGAATAGTTGCGCCCAAATTTAATTTGAATTACGTATGAATATTATAAAAAAAAATACTATGGGAAAAAGACATCAAATTTTAGTCCAAAGGTTGGTAATAAAATATGAAGAGAAAGTAGACATACTAGAATCTACATTTTCGAACTTTACGAGGTGGAGCATCTCTAGTGCATTCCCAATACATTTGCTCCTAAATTGAATTCTAATGCTTCGTTCAGTTGTCAGGAATGTTGTACTGAAAAGTAATTCTCAGGAAAAGTTAAGTAGAATGAAGTAAAGGAAAAATAGATCTATTTTCCTGTGAGAGTTCATTTGAAATTTTTTTTGCAGGAAAACTGAAGTTTAGTGGTTCATTTGCAGGGAAAAGACACTAATGAGAAACTTTTTTATTTTTATTTCCATGGCTATTTTTAAATAAAAGTAACTTTGAGAGCTAAATAATAGGCTATCATATTTAAAAAATGAACACATACGAAAAATGTATTTTATCTAATGCAAAGTCTTAACATGAAATGAAAAAATCGACTTGCAATTTCTTATTCAATTTGCTATTTTCTAAATGGTCATGCAAATCTCTCATTTAAATTGACATCATATAATAATCAACCGTACAAATAAAGTTTAAAAAATAAACAGATGATAACTAAATAAACAAATGTTAAACAACCATGCTTGGTTAGTTGCTGATACAAAAACTCACTGATAATTAGTTAGTACAAAACAAAATTGAACACTAATGACAAGATAAATAAATACTTTTCAAAAAAATAAACTATCAATCTTTTTACACAACAATTATCTCATAAAGCACCATAGTAGTCGAAATTGTTGTTACTTACGTAAATCTCGTATTTTTTTGGTGTTGGCGTTATTCATTTTTTTTCTTATCCACCAATTATTTTAGCCCCATAATGGAAAAAACTTTTTCCGTGACGCAAAATCCTATACTTTTGGCCGGATCACTTTTGCAAGAAAGTAAATCTTGCAGAAAAACTTAAAAATCTGTTTCTCACTACTTTCTTACCAACTGAACACTATAAAAGTTATGAAAAAATTGATTTTCCCATCATTTCCTAATAATTGAATGGAACCTAAGGTGGACATGTAAGCTTAAATGAAAGTCCAATTTTGTGTGCCAAGAATTTGTGGATTTAGGGCTCGTTTGTTTCAAAGTAAAATATCAGAAAGTCTATGCACACAGACTAATTGTGCAGACTAATATGCATAGATTGTGCACATATATTAATGTGGGGGCCACCATGGGTCGTACATAAATGATTTGAGTCGTTCATTAAATTCAAAACATTTTTTCAAGAACCTTCGCAAAAAATTAGCTCAATCCGATACCTAAAAGTGCTCGATCTAATCATCTAATTTTTCATTCGGGCTCGGACCTAAATGAAAAGATAGATGACTAGATCGATTACATCTAGGTATTGGATTGAATTGATTTTTTGCGGGGGCCATTGAAAAAATATTTTGAATTTAATGAATGGCTCAGATTGTGTTTCGTGGGACCCATGGTGGGTCCACGTCAAAATCTGTGCATAATTAGTCTGTGTCAGTAGCAACTCTCATAAAATATTTTCTAACGTAAAAAAAAATTTCGTGTAAAATAATTTTGAAAAAAATAAAAATTTCATTTTTATTTTTTGATATTTGGTTGATAATTGTTCCACACGGAAAGTTTTCTGAAACAAACCCTATAAGTTAGAGTTCTAGTTCAGATTAATAAAAAAATAATTGTAAATTAGCTCAACTCCCTCTCTCTAAACGTCAACATACATACATATGTATATATTACATACAAATTTTTGTCGTCTTTGATGAGAAAACACAACATTACGTCATAGGTAAATGAGATTAAAGCTGGCGGGGAGCTCACTGACCGCCTCATTTCGAGTAAAAAATAAATTTATAAAAATTTGGAGTTAACTACTACTCCGTAGAATAGTGGTCAAGATCGAGTGTCGATTCTCAAGGACAGTATGATTAAGTTACGCTAATTCGATTAACTTTTAGATTAATTCGGACATAAAAGTTTGATTGATTTGATTTTGAGAATTGATTAAATAAAGAAAACAATTAAAGTAAGAGTTTGAAAGTTGATAGGAAAAAGATTTATGGTTTCGAATCTCCTCCAACCATGTAATAACGATATACATAGGCTAGGTTTAATTATTCGAATCAGAATAGATTATCGCTAGGACTTGCAAACCCTTTCGATAATCATCAAGAAAATAATTGCGTTGTTAAAAAGCATAAATTATCTCATACCACGGACCGTCTCAGTAGCACGATTAGGCCGCCTAACTGCACGATCCGTCTTACGAACATAATCTATCTCAGAACTTCAATTACAATCAATGAAAACCATTGTATAACTCGTATTTGAAAGCACGCATACAAATGCTCAATAGATTAAAACCATTAAAAATCATTCCGTTTGATCAAAACAAAACGGATTCTTAGTCATACAATCGATGCAAATAATAAATCAAAATTCTTTGCATAAATAGAGTTATTTGATATGAAGTTTCATTTTGTCCCTAGACAAAGGATTTAGCCGGTCATGGAAATGAGAATCGTAGAGGTATAGATTGATGAAGTCATAATTGAAATGCTAAAAAAAAAATTCACTGATCCAGTCGAGAGCCCCACGTCCATCAACTGCCGCAGCCGAGAGCATCTGAAAACTCTTTTCGTCGACTTTTTAGTACATGTCGTGCCAGACTTTTCTTTGCCAGGTCATAACATGGCTTAATAATGGAGTTATTACACCCTAGGTCCTTGGACTTTGAAACATGCTACAAGCTAGTCTCTAAACTTTTAAAAGTTTATACTTTAACTCATTGAAATGTCAAGCCTTCAAATATCTATAAACACAAGAAACGCATCATTAATCTCCAAATAACAATATAAATGGACTTAACAAGGTATAAATTAGAAGGATTAAATAGGTGTTTTCAGCACCTATAACTCAGTAAAATAACATAATTATTAATCGAGTAGCAAAGCAAAAGTTCAAAAATAACTTACAACCTTTTCAAGTTAAAAATATTTCAACCATATGAAATAAAATGTTTTACAAGACTGTGTCATTCCCTCGAATGTATCCTTGCTCCACTGAGAGTGACCTTGGAATTTTTCTTTTTCTTCTCCTTGGTCTGCCAGCCCAGACCACTGATGCACTCTTCATAAAATCCATGGACATACACATACACACATGTACGGCATCTCCATGCCACATGCACACATGCCATCATCATGACCATGAGCATCCATACCCATATACATGCCTGCGCTCTCTTTTTTCTTCTCCTCTGAGAGCACACATACACACAGTGCTTTTTCCTTTCCAAGGGCCTAACACAGCCGACAAGCCCATTTTTCCAACATTTTCTTTTCTTTTCTTCTCTGTGTGTGATCTGCCCAACAACCGCAGTCCGGATCTGCAACCATCGACTGCTCTACTTCCACTGTTGCGTCTCCACCATCCAGATCGCACATTCAGCTTTTCTTGGATCGCCAACCATCGAATTTTCCCAGAATCACTAACCATTAGCTCTGATACCAGTTGTTGGGATCGTGCTCGGTAATCTCATCCTCAATAAAAGCGCAACAAACAAAAACAAAAATCACACACAATAGAACACACATAACCAAAATACGTGGTTCCTCAAACTCGGGTACGTTCACGGGAGAGAGAGAAATCTTCCACTATATGAAAAATAGATATTACAATGTGAGATGTAAAACCCTCCCGAGCTCCTAACACACGGCTCTATAAAATGTTTTACACTTACCCCTACAACTCTATTTTTCCGTCACATCTTTTCTCTCTCTCATGCAAAACCTCACGGTGGGAGAGACCCCCCAAAGGGGTTCCCGGACTGCCTCTCCTCTTTGCTCAATCTCTCTTTCTTTCTCCCCACACACACTCTCTCTCTTCGCACACGGCACAAACCCTTCTTAAATATATGCAGCACAAAGCCTTTGAATTTGCCTAGAATATTCTGGAGCCCAACACCAAATATCTCACACATGCTGGCTTTTTCCTTGAAATATGCATTGACCAATGGTCCAAAACCTTTCCAGATTTTTCCTTTGCCCAAAGGAAAAACCAACCGATCTTTCTTTTTTGGTTTTTCCTTATTTGTCACATAGCAAAAACCCAACAAAACTATGTGTACCAATTAAGAGTCAACCTAGGAAGCCATTTTAGGGAGTCTATTGAAGCACTAACAGCCTCTTTGGCAATGGAGATGAGAAAATAAAAAAGAGATGAATGGTCTCCCTTATTAGTGAGAAAAGAGAAGAAAGAGTTGTGATTTCTCACTCACCCATCCAAACAAATCGTGAGAAATCAAACTCTCTCCACATCTCCGGCGACTTCAACTCCATTTTCGGCGACCTCAACTCCATCTCTGATGATCTGAAACTCTGTTTCTCTCTTCTCCGGCGACCAAACATCACCTCTGGCGACTGGAACTTCATCTCCGACGACTGATCCGAAATCAAAAGTGTTCAAAACTCAGTTTTGATCATAGAAGTAGCTTCTCCTTGACGAGACGAAGACAACGATGCAAGTATGACGACGATCTGACGAGAGGGTGGACTACACATGCTGCTAGAAGTTGCGCGAGTGAGATCTACTCTCACCTACGCACCTCACTCGCCTCACTCTCTCCCTTTCTCACAGAATCTCGCCATTTTTGGTGAGAAACGAAATTGAGGTGTGAGGGGTTCCCGTCTCCCTCATTCTCTCACCCTTTCTCGCCTCCTGAGCCTTCCAAACGAGGGAGAGAATCCCTTCTCCCTCCATCCCCTTTATTTTCTCTTGAAAACCCTTCTTCCAAACGAGTTGTAAGACCATCTCCAAACACTTGCCCCAGCCCAAAATTTGACAAAAGTGGCGAGAAAACCGATGAAAATCACATACCTAGGAGGCTTGCTTTAGCCACGCCAATTTGCTTGGGAGCTACAGTACCTCGCTTGAACCAGCAAGGTACGGATCACTCGCCCCATATTATTTTACTATTTTCTACTTTGCCGGACTGCTGGAGCTTTCAAAATTGATGGATTTGTGGGTTACGGAATCGACAGAATACTTGCCCCAGAGGTATGAATCATCTCTAAATCCGATTTGTGGGATTTGAAAGAAGATGATTTGTGGGTTCCAGTTTCAGTTAAAGAGAGAGAGAGAGAGAGAGAGAGAGAGAGAGACGTGTGTTTCACTATCATGTAAAACACAGAAGTTTCTACGTCGATGTCGGAGTCGGAGAAGGGGAACTGTGATGGCGGTGAGATCTGGGTTGTACGCATATGGAGTATTAATATAATAATTAGCCTAAAAAAGCTAGGCTTGGATAGTGTAAAAACTTAGGCTAACTAAACAGAAAAATGTCTAACTAATTAGCTTAAAATTTGGTTAAGGCTGTTGAAGATGCTATAAAGAAACAAAAAAATAATAAATATTCCAGAAATTCTATTGGTACCGACATTACCCATAGGGAAAATACACTGACGGCCACCGGACGGCCGATCCGAGCCGTCCAAAAATTTTAAAAAATAAAACCGGGTGGGCCGACGGGAGAATCAATGGCATCCGAGGTGTGTAGGGTACTTGATCCGAGTACACCTTTTTCGTGTATATACACGTATATACAAATATATACGAAAAAGGGGTGCTCGAATCAAGTACCCTACACACCTCGGATGCCATTGATTCTCGGGTCGGCCCACCCGGTTTTATTTTTTAAAATTTTTGGACGGCTCGGATCGGCCGTCCGGTGGCCGTCGGTGCATTTTTTCTACGCTATCGTCGGTACCAATAGCAGTACTCTAAATATTCACTGCTATCTTTTGCCCATCAGTTCATGGCACCTAGCCATCTAGGTGCCATTTAAGGAGCTTGCTTTTGTTCGTTTAGGTTTTGTTTCGAATGTCATCGAAAAATGACAAATCAAAATTGAAAAATTTTAAAATAAATTTAATGAGCTGACAATAATAAATGTGTGAATGTGAATTAAAGGGTATAAAGAAATATAGAAATACGTGTTTTTTTTATTTTTTAGTGTGCTTATCGTCAGTTCAGTAGACTGACAATAGCAAGATCGATCAAAATTAAACTTTTGGAACCAATTGATAAAGAAAGGTAAAAAATGTAAGGCCGGCCACTTCTTTTCCATTCCACCCCATCTATATATGCGATGGTCCTCTGACTCCTCACAAAAAAATTTGATATACAAATTTTGACACAATCACTTTGGAGTCCAATGCAAACCTTCAGAAGCTGTTCAATTTGTTTAAAATATATTATTAAGAGTTATCGTGAAAGTTAACTTATTCAGATATCGGTAAGTATTTGATGGTATATGTCCTTAAATTTGACAAGATAAAAACTAAATAAATTGATTAAGCACTTACTGATATCCAAATAAGTTGAGTTTTACGGGAATTCCTAACAATACGTTTTAAACAAATTAAACAAACGACCTCAATTATTTGTGTGAAACTCCAAAATGGGTACAATGCAAAACTTGTGTCAAAAATTGTGTCGACTTTCATACGTGGGAAACCAGCCCCATATATTATATTTATATGATGCTAACACATAGTTTGACACATAAAATGACACTCAACTTGTGTGAAAATCTATTTTGAAGTCTCACGCAAATGATCAAAGCGTACAATTTGTTTAAAACATATTTGTAAGAATTCTCATAAAAAAGTAAACTCATTCGAATATCGATAAATACTCAATTGGTATTTGTCTCTAAAATTTACAGAATAAAAACTAAATAAACCGATCAAGTACTTATCAATATTTGAATGAGTTGACTTTTATTTTTTATGAAAACTCTTAACATTATGTTTTAAACAGATTGAATGGCTCTGATTATTTGCTCGGGGCTTTGAATGGAGCCCGGCGCGAATATATATTTGCAAATGCGCTATGCGTATTTTAAAACATTAGAGATAAATTTTGGAGTGCATCTATATAAACAGTGGAGGAACAAAATTATTTTCATATATATATATACACATATATACACAACCATCGATTCCTCCGGAAATCCTTGAATCAGTTTTATACGCTACTCCTATTATTCAACATTAACCCACGCCCGTACCCCAACCCCATCGTCTTCTCCGTCCGCCATCGCCGCCGATCATCACCACTTCGTCTGTCATCGTCGATCTCCCTCTGCTGAGTTTTCCGGCCGTAAGTTTCTCTCCTCTCCCTCCCTCCCTCTCTCTCTCTCTCTCTCTCTCTACGTTAGCAATAACTGTTGTATAAATGGGATTCGTTTCTTTTTGTAGATAATTAGTTGGTTGTTTTGAACTAAGAAGAAGTAGGGTTTGCTCTACACCTTTTTCTTAATCTGATTGTGCTTCCCTAACAGTATTTGTTGAGATTTTGGTTCATCTTAGATTTTTTCCTCTCTGTTTTTCAGTTTGAGATGAAACTGTTGTATAAATGGGATTTAGTTCTCTAGATGTATTGTTAGTTGGTTGTTTTGAATTGGCTGGCTTGTGAATTTGGACAATCAATAACGTTGTTGCCAATAAAAATAAATAAATAAATCAATAACGTAGTTCAAATGGTTCTATTTTGGTTTGGTCTATCAATTTTTTGTTGCTTGATTGGTCTTGACTGGACCGCTTAAGGGAGAGATTCGGTTACCCGTTCGGTTCGGGGAATACTCGAACCCTGTTTGATTCAGTTATGCTAGAAATCCCCTCCCCCGTCCGGTTATCGGGGCAGATTCTGGTTGGGTAGTCATATCGGGTACGGAAATGCCCATATCTGCCCAATTCGCCACGTTGCCATTTCTATACATATAAAACCATCGATTCCTCCACAACTCTTGCAACTTTGTTTCGAACGAACCCTTTTTAATTTCTTCACAAAAAAATTCCACCTGATCAACTATTGCACGGAAATTGTTTCCCCTCCAATCTGGAAAAGCAGCTTTGAATATTGATTCAACGATGAGGACGATTTCATCATCAGTGTTCACCATGTTGTCTCCACCCGTTATGCCTCCTCTTCAAAGGCGTTCGTTGAATGGTTTCAAAGGGAGACAACCCATCAGTACAACAATCGATGCCCTTTCCAACAACGGCGCCGTTTCTTGTGGCACGGCTTCGTGTAATGCAGTTGAAGATGCTCACAAGCGAAGAAGCAGTCTTGAATCGCTGTTTTGTTATGATAAGGCTATACCGGAGGAGATAATTGAGACGCCAATAGGTTTATCTTTAGCAAAGAAAGTAATTGGAGATAACCCCAGCTGCCCTGATTGCCAAGCCAAAGGGGCTGTCCTTTGCCGCACTTGCTCTGGTTCTGGCTTATATGTTGACTCTATATTGGAAAGCCAGGGCATCATTGTCAAAGTCCGATGCTTAGGTTGTGGTGGAACTGGTAATATTTTGTGTTTAGAATGCGGTGGCCGTGGTCATGTTGATCTTAAATGATTTCCAAGGTCGTGGAGTTAGTGGGATGATTATTTCCGCAGTGGCCTAGGTCATCTCAGCCCGTATTGGACTTAACTGAGTTTTGAGAAAGCATGAAGGAGTTCCCAGCATTGCAGCCCCCTTGTTGTTTGATTTCTGCTTTCTTGCTCAATCAGTCCACATTTGCAGTATTTCCCTTATTTAACTTGTAATTTTTCCTGTTCTTGTTTGCTTTGTATTTAGTATTTGGGTCTGTACTCAGTTATTTCCTGTATTGACTCTTTTATATATCTATGAAGCTCTTTTTTTTATGCAAAAAAGAAAAAAGAGCATCCACACCAGTCTTCCTTAATTTTGAACTAAATTTGGGAGAAAAAGTTACTTTTCTACATAAGCAAGTCGCTTTTTCAAATGTCTTCTACATCTCTATAATAAAACAGCACATTTTTTTTTTCCCTAAAGTGTGTATGTGTCACTCTCTTATTGGTTGAGATGGTCTCTATAAATCTCGGCTGTTTATTTGCTCCTTCTCATCTAAAGAGCAGACCCAAGTCATCCAATACGATTCAACCGTGGAGATTCACGCGTACAAATCTGTTTATCCTGAAACAGGATCATGCTTTCAAATTTCAAATCAAAACCCACGGCCATGAGTAATAAAACAATTTATTTGCTCTCTCTCTATCCCTCTCTCAAACCCCCCTTCTCCCATCCCCCTTTTCCCTTGGTCTCCCATGGAACCCACAGCACCACAGTACCATCTTCAGGTTTCCGGAACTAAATCCTTACATTTAGTTCTGTCTGGATGAGGGAAGGCAACTCTGTTCCATCAATTGTCCAGGTACATATACCGTTAATATTGAATGTTATTCGAATTTTCTTTTATGGGTTTCCTTCTCTGACTTATATTTCTAAATTCTAATTGTGGTCTTCTCTCTTTTTCCAGTTAGGTTTTGGTGGTTGTACAAAATTCTGATCATGAATCCAGTTTGATGGTATGGTCCTGTTTCCTATGTCTTCTCTTCTGAATTATCCGGACGACGACTAATTTGAAACTGCTTACTACACCATTTTTTATTGTTATACATTTATCTTCTCAACATGCTAAATCATCTATTCTCTTATAAGTTTTCCGGCATATTTCCATGGAGTGTTGCTGGTTTTAGGCCAAGAACCTGGACATTAATTGCTTTGTTTCTAATTTTTGAACTTCGTTACTCAAAAAAGAAATTAAACAGTAGGACTGAAAAATAAGAAAATCATTAAACCAAGAGAGGGATTGATGTTTGTGGTAGTGGATAAGTAGGTTATACGTTCTACATTAACTCACACAGTCATATTCATGAACCAACATGGTGATTTTTGTCAAAATTGGATAATCAAGCACTTGATTCACGTGGATGGACACTTAAAAGTTGATGAATAGTTTCTTAGTCTTATAAGTCAATACATGGAATGACAGATAGATGGAGTTACATATCTTCATTTTTTACCAAGTGTTCTGTATATGCCCCCAGATGGAGTTATATATCTTCATTTTTTACCAAGTGTTCTTTATATGCCCCTCTTTTTTTCTTGGCAAGGAGGGTTAGTGTATTGCTTGGTAGCAACCTTTCCATTTAACAATTGAGGCATTATCATTATAAGTTTCTCTTTTTGCTTTATGTGGAATGATTTTTATTTTGGATTACGAGTCCATTTTCTTGGTAGCGATCTTTGCAGAGTAGCATAAATTGCATGAGTTAGTAAAAATAGAAGCTAGCTACTAGCCTAACAAATTGTGGCAGCATATAGTCTAGTCCATTGGTTGTTTTCTTCCTTTAAGATGGATAGCATTGAGGGTTTCGTATATCTATTCGTTATTGCCGATTATGCGGATCATGCTAGGTTCATGTTCTGTTGGAAATGCTTGAAAGGTGATCGAATGTTGTTAGGGTCAGAAATTGGAGAGAGGGAGCATTTACCTATGTTAAGTCTGGAAATCCTCATAGCACAGCTAGTTTCTTTAAAGCAGGTTGTTATTTGTGGGTAACACATTCACTTCCACCATGTTGCGCTTCAAATTGCCCTCTCATGGAAGTCACCGTGTTTTTTCCTTCAATCTTTCTTCTCTGCACCTCTTGAATTTTTTTGAGACTGTTTCTTTCTTATTTTTTTTCCCTCCAAACTCATTTTCATTAGTGTCAAGAAATTGGGAGAGAGTGAGGGATGGGGGGATTTTTCTGTTGTTGGATAGCCAAGGTCCCTAATTTCCTTGGCTATGGTTAGCCATCCTATTTGGTCGTTTCTTATGTCTTGAAAACATGTTGCTTTTAAGAGATTGGTCAATACAATTTCAATTAGCTTGCTCTATGTGTTGAATATGTTAGAAATCCCTTTGGTTTTTTCACTTTTCAACTTCTTACTCATGTGTCCCTTTTGTCCTCAGGTCTTCGAGGGGATCTATCCGGAGGTTTAGATGAGTCTTTGATTCAAGGACTAAAGGTAATATAGTGTAGCCGGCATACTCCTGTCAAGAATTCTAGATCAGTCTTTGATATTGTTAATAGTACACCATTACAAAAAATAATTTTCCTCTTTTCCCCCTTCTTTTGTATAATTGGCTTCCTACAGCCCATCCTTGGCAACTGCCTGCCCTCTGACCAGTTAGTTGAGACCGAGCAACACCCTAATCACTTTTCTTTGGCTTTATGCTGATATTTACTCTTCATAATTTCTCCTCCCAAACTGACACAATTACATGAATGTCGAAATTCGTAAACTCTGAGGCACAATCGCACAACTGAGTGTACATTTTGGACGTGGGGAAACATACACAAAGTTGTGAGGCAAGAAATGTTAACTAACCCAGTTTTGAGGATTGATGTGTGGTGTTTTTGTTTTCAATTTTAGCAAATTAGAAGTGTGAAAACAGAATCACTATGCTTGCATTGGGCCAAGCAGTTTTGTAACTTTTGTTAACAGACTATTTCTGAGCTTTAGCTGCGAGGGATTGGTCTGGTAATGCAAATTTCTTAAGTTTTTGTTTGTTAGCGATTGGGAGTTCTTTTTCTCGAAGGAGTTCGGAATTAACACAGAAAAAACAGAACTGCTCATCTTTTCTGGTAAATTTCCACAAGTATTGCTTTTGATTTCAGCTGGAAACATCTCCCATACAAAACTACATGTAATTTCCCTACAATGTACTAGCCTAAACCTGTAATCACTAATATTATTACAAAACTACAGGAATACTTTGCCTCCCAATAAGTACATATCCACAGCAAACAGAAAAATACTCGAAACGGATATTGAACTTACTTGTGGCCAGTTCCTTTGTCGCTTGGTCCCGAAACTAATACATACACTTGATTTTTCACCATAACCTGCCGCCTGTCTGTGCTGCTCAATGACTCAAGAGATGAAGATGTTCCAACAGATTCAAACCCATGAATGGTTTCATCAGATGTATCGATCTGATTCTCGGCCATTGAAGTGGAAGGCAGTAGTACTCTAGAGTTGATGAGAATTGGCTGAGTAAACGCAATGATCACCACTATCAAACCCATGACCATCAACATCGAAGCAGTGTTTCTCTTCTCTCCCATTTCTGGTTACAATACACCTACATGCGAAAACTAGTGTTTTCTGAATTTGGTCCTTACAATGTGTATATATAACAAGTGGAGCTGGAAAAGAAAGGTGGTTGCGGGGCTGCATGAGCATCTCCATGGCCTAAGCTACCGACTTTATTTTTAGGATTTGCTTTGGACGGTGAAAAGTGCTCTTCAAAAGTGGAGCCTAGCTTATTTGTTCCGGCCATTTGACTGAATCTTCATTTTATATCTTAGGAGGTGGGATAAAATATGTTTATTAACTCTTCACCTCTCTTTAATTAGCCATTCACATTGCACTTTCAATGCTATAAATTAACCTGCACTTTTTGGTATTCCTTTTAGCTTTAGACTTTTAGTTAAATTTGTATATCCATAAGACTCCTGTTTAACTAATAAGGTCACTGAGTTTAAGTTCCACGGGGAGTAGGTTTGGGTTTTAGGGCTATAGATAGCCTCTGAACCCCTGTTGACTAACATACTAATACCCCTAACCCCCGTTGATGTATACCGTATGTCAAAAAAAACTAATAAGGTCACAAAGAGGGGAGGGTATTTCCATGGGATGCTTAAATTTTTTTTTTTTTGGTTCTGTTTTTGGAATGGATTAGCTGGGCAGTTTAAACTTCCATCTTCACAGGAGCAATTTTTTTTTTTTTTTTTGGGTCGAGATTCTTTTTCTTCTTCGATCGTCATGTCAAGAGATTGATTCCTCTTAACTACTAAGTTGAACATATAGCTTCTAAAGGTTATTCGTGAGAACGGAACGGAAGTTTAGGAAAAAAATTGGGAAAGTTGTGAGGGGGGAATGATAGTGCGTAAAATTTTACGTGTTCAAATTTGTCACTACTCTTGGCGCCTGAAGAAAAATAATTACACTATAACACTAACATCTTATTGCGAGGAAAATACCATTTTGTTAATGGATTTTTCGTCAAAATGAAGTGGCTTTCTAAACCTGATCAAGCAACAAATTCTTGTGAATGATCTAATGAACAAGTAGAACAAAATCAACAGTCTTGATCGTTATGATTGTGTCGCACTCGTGTGGCTACTTTACATTTAATTACAGCACAAGACTTAGTTTATTATCAAGTAGGGTATTCAAAATTGGATAGAGCTAAAATTTTACGTGAATGATGCGATCAACAAGCACAACGAAATCGATAGTCTTGATTATCATCATTGTGTCCTGGTTGTGTGGCTACTATATGTTCAACTATAGCACAAGACTAAATTAATTACTAAGTAAGTTGAACATATAGATTCTAAAGGTTATTGACGAGTCTATTATTCAAATGGAAAAGCTAGCCAAGGTCGATCACCCTTTGTAAAAGGCTTTTCCTTGGACACCAATCTTTCTATATTCTTCCAGCATTTGAGGTTCTATTATCGGGCAAGGGTGTGTGTACTTTTTTAGAACCATAACAATCAATGACAAGGAGAGTAAAATGTTTCTTTTTGCCTTTAGTTTTTTCTCTTCCTCCACCCTTTTGACTGCCAAAGAATGGAGCCAAACGAAAATGAATCTCCACATGTAATGGTTACAACGAACCATTGTGTATGGGAAAAGAACGAGTGGACAGGAATATAAGATGCCTTCCCTGAAGAGAGAATGAAAAGCAAGGCACAAAAACATTTTAATTATTCCCCCACTAATAGGAGCCCAGGACAAGGGATTATGACTTCAAGATCGAAAGATCAATTTGTCTGACAATCACACAAGGAAGAATCGCTAATGGTCTTGATGCTGCCAGGTGTTTGGGCCACATATCGGGACCATTTTTTTATGATTAGGATCATTTGTTTTATAGAGTTCGTCAACACTTCAAATAACCGCGTTATTCGGAGATAAAAACCCAACCATCGATACATTGCTTTTCAAACTGAAGAGGATCTATTTCTCTATATGAGACCTATTTTGCTGTTTTGACAAATAATTATACGAGGGATCTTGTTCACCCACACGGGACATGCAATGAACAAAAGTGTTTTCCCGGTATTATTACTATACATAAGGGTAGAGTCATGACACACCCAGGGATTGTCCCAATGGTTCGGCCGGATGCCCAGACTTTGGGAGTACTCTTCAAGGACTGGGGTTCGATTTCCCATCGGGTGAGTACCCTGAAGTAAGTGAGGGACCGTGACTGGTGTGGCTGTGCTAGCTCCCCGGAGGTGTGGGTTGCACAGTTGGGTCCATTTAGTGGTCTGGCTGTAAGACTGTTCCTCCGTTATAAAAAAGAAAGAAAGGGTGGAGTCATGATTTCAACTTGAGGGCAGCCAATTAGGAATAATATTTTTTCGTAAAGGTGATATTTGAAAACAAACTTTGATTTTTCAACTATAAATGTTGAGAAATTGTTGATGTACTATTTATCCATGGCAATGGCAATTGGTGTCGTAATAGAGTAAAATTGGTCCATTTATCATACATTTTTTAGGGAGGGTCAGGCTTCCGCTTGCTCGTTAGTACCTGCACCCAATGTTCTAAAAGTCGTTAGGCGCTAGTCGGGCGGTCAGCCACCTTTGAGCGATTAATCGGTGCATATTAATTAGTAATTGGCGATTAATCGTTAGTCGGACCTAATCGGATAGATTCCGCTAATGATTAATCGGGGATTAATCGCCCATTAATTCCTTATTTTAGAACATTGCCTGCACCCATGTACATAGATGCTCCGTACGATGAAAAAAGTTTTGAGCTATGAAACTTGTAAAGACTAGATTGTGCAATGGGATGAATGGTGATTTTTTGTGATGTAGAACAAGTAGCTGTTGAATTCCTTGATCAGTTGGACCGTCGTAAGTCCAAAAAGGTCTTAATTGAGGACTGCCAGATTTGGCAAATTAAGGACAAGCTCGGATTGGGCCCAAACTTGGTGGGCTGAAGTAAAATTGCGCTCCGGCCAATTCTCTTCCTATTTTCCGTAGGGGCTGGTTCCAGTTGGGAAAGTCTTATTTTTGTTCATATTTTCCAATTTTAATAGTTTCCCTAATTTTCGGGATTCTTTATTTTTCGGCATGTTTTCTAGGGTTTCCAGAGTTAGGCCTTATAAAAGGGGTTGTAACCTAATTTCGTATTTAAACTTTTTATCCATAATATTCTTTGAGTTTATCTCTCTTCTTGTGGATTCAAGAGCTGCTCGTATATTCAAGTTCTTATTCGTTTGGATTAGTATATTAACTAATCTCTTGTTAATTCCATTGCGTCATTTTGGCAAGTTTTTTTTTTCATCACATGCATTGAGATATACGTTATTAGAGAATTTTGATGTCAATTCTATCATGAAGGTCATTAATGATATGTAAGAGCGTCAAACACACTTCAAACTACTTATCACACTTTAATAGATAAAATTGCGTTCAAATTAATGTTATTTTTGTCCACTCTACATGAGAAACCTCATTTATCATATAGTTTTTCTGATATGCTAGCTATTTTGATTTTCTTGAAACCCAGAAATATTAATTATGTTCTAATCCAATTTTCTATTTCTAATAGCCACAATATATATATACACACACAGAGAGTACATGTTCGGCACCCTTAAAATAAAATTCTGATTCCATCTCTGCTCATAGCCAAAACTGCAATGAGTAGGAGTCTTATGGCTATTCTTTAGATGTTAACTATCTGAAATATCCAAGAACTCCAAGAAATCATTTTGCCTTGCACTGCACTGCACTCTGTATTGGTCCAAGGTCAAATTTCCAACACTAGCACGGTCTCTGGTCCCCTGCTAACCAAGACATTTTCTTCCCGTGAAAAAAGGCCGCCATTAGAAATTAACAATTCAATACCAAATGTTTCTCCATTCAGGCATTCAACTTGGACTCGCAATATTTCTCAATTTTTTCCTTTGCACATGCCTTAATACTTTCCTGGGAACCAAGAACCTCCCTCGTTGCTTCCTTCTTCACAGTCACTTTCGTTTGAATGGCGCATGCATTCTCCCTCCATTTCGATATAAATTCGGCACCAGATCTTCCATTCTTCATCACGCTCCAAATCCCAACTCGAACTGAAATTAACTCTCCCTCTCTCTCTCTCTCTCTCTCTCTCTAAAATGGCCAGAGTGCACGCCAAGTGTCTCGGTTTCTGCTTCCTCGTTCTTTCGCTTAGCTTGTTTCTCTCTCCAACACAAGCTCGCCCCTTCAATGTTATGATGAAGGGTACGCATAATCTTGAAGGGTTAATGTTATCTCTTGGTGGGATTAAGGATTCAGGCCCAAGTCCCGGCGCCGGACACCATTTTACCAACAGTTACAGCACTCTTGGAGGAATTAAGGACTCCGGTCCGAGTCCTGGACAAGGAAACAAATTTGTTACTGGCACAAATCACTGAAATCAGTAACTGTACGCGTTTCTGATTTGTGAAAAGGCGGTGGGCAGGGCTGCAGGAATTAGTTCGATGTGATGTTATGGTCTGTTTTTTTTTTTTCTTTTTTTCCTTTTTATTCCCATTGATTAATTTCAAGTTCTTTCATTTATTTTATTGGGACATTCATGTACTTAAATAATACTCCGTAATTCTTTGGAAGGTCCACCCTGTATTCTTCTTGTGTATGTAATTGGATGTATGATTCTTAATTCTGAGGTGCTTGGGACACTTCGATTTATATAGCTCAAAATATTTGACAAAAATTGAGATGTTTATGCAAGATACGTGACAATTAATTCAACCTATTGCTTATGGTGAAATGAATGGGCCAAGCTCTGGACTAATAAGTGATATAAAACCATTTCTGTGCAAGGCCCCTCGCGAACGAGTGCAACTTTTATTCCTGAGAATATCAATTCTTGTGATACAAGTTCATACAGGTTTTCTCGTGGCTTTTATCCACCCCGGCTAGTGGATAGGAGAATTAGTCTTGTAGAAATTTTTTGAGGTGCGCTTAAGCCACCGGGAGTCATAAAAAAGCAACAAGAAGCAGTAGCAAAATATTGTACTACCAAGTATATATTGTTGGACAGTGGTTCAATTTGTTGCATGGAACAAAAGCCCCATTTGGATGGTGAAAAATGCGGGAAAAGAAAAGATTGGGAATCCTCGCCAATTTCATCAGTGCGGTAAGAAATATTGGAAAATCAAATTTAATTGTTTGTTTATCAGTTTTGAAATCAATTTTTAAGATAAAGTTTTATAGGGTTGTGTATCAATTATTTTAACATTTTTTTTTGAATAGATGTACACTATATATACACATTCAAAAAGTAAGATATAAATAGAAAATTTGGTAAAAAGTCACTAAAAATGGAAAAAAAAAAACCACGAATCCCAAAATAGTCAAAGTTTGGAGATAATATTTTTAAGAGGAGAAAAGAACAAAATTGTATGACCGTAACCGTCCTTGCAGATTTTAGTCACAACAAAGTACCAGTGCTGAAACCATCAATAAGATCACTACTTAGGTTAACCAATGCATAAGCAAATGATTAAAGGGACAAAATAGCGATCAGCGGAAGCACAACCCCATATACTAGTATATAACATAGTACTAACAAATAAACGTGCCTTTGTATCTCTCTTCATTTTTCACCTCTTTTATTCATCCACCCTAGTGAGATTCTCTGCCCTTTTTTCCCTCATCATTTCTCACAAATCCAAGTGGAATGAAACCGAAAAATGGGTGAACAAAACGAGAGGGGCGGCTTGAGATCAATGCAGTCGGTCAGTTTATGAAGATATAGCTAACTAGCTAGTTTGATTACAAGAGGAACTTATATAATACTAGTACTAAAATTTTGATGTAGTCAATTGTACTAGCTAGTGCAGCGCACATGTTGTACATGAAACAGATGTTTAATAGTGCTCAATATCGCCAAATAAGACTATGATTAATTTTAGTATTTTGTACTACATGAAAGACCACATGAAGAGCCTTCGTACGTGAATATCTTGATCCTTGTGTTGAAATTGAGAAGACATTATTTTAAAACTAACTCCTTAAACGTGGTGTTTGGGTGTTGTCCCCACCTATAAACGTGGTGCTCCCATCCCTGTTCTGTTAATTTGAGTTTGTTTGGTCAAAAGACGATGTTGGGTGTTGACCTCACCTGTTGACAAATGAGAATTTGGGCCGTAAGCAGGGGAGGATCGAGTAAGGGGCACGTGCCCCCCCGGCCCCCTCCCCTCCTTTTTTTTTTTTTTTTAATTTATAGTTTTTTTTTAAAATGTAAAAATGAGTGGTTTTTTTGGGAAAAATGAGTGGGAGAACGAGAAACCCACATAGAAAACTTGAAGGGGAGAACTCGCTCGACGCTTGATTTACTTTGTTGTTGCCAGTTGCTCGTCTATGTGGTCGTCACCCGTCACCTCACTGTTTTGTTTAAGGTTATTAGTATAATGTGCCCCCACGTGAGACAAATTCTGGGTCTGCCACTAGCCGTAAGGATATGTTTTCGTTGGGTTTCATTCTCATTTAGGGTGTTTTTTGTTTTTTGTTTTTTTTTTTTGGTATTTAACATTTGGTTGGTTTCCTCTTCCCTATTCCTTCTCGATGTAACATTTGTTATAAGTTTTCTGAAATAAAATGTTATTTTTGCCAAAAAAAAAAAAAAAACTAACGGCTTAAACAGTAAACGTATAAAGCCAAGGATAGGCAAAAAGAATGGATTTGTATTTTGTGAAAAAAAAAGGAAGACAACATGTAAACATTTTTTTTAACATGGTGATAAAAAATTAAAAAAAAAAAAAAAAGATTCCTCTGGCAGGCCCATTAGCTTGTGATTACAGTGGCCAGCCCATGTGGGCTAAATAGGGCTGTTTTAGGAGGCCAGTCCATTCCCAAGGCCCTCAAAATTTTGAACTCTTTTGCGATTTGCGAACAGGGCAAAAAGTAAAATCCCGCTCTCCTCTCGTTTCAAAAACCCCATCCCCCTCTCTCTCTCTCTCAAACACACACAAGTACACAACCCATACCTTCTCTCTCTCTAGGACGGCGAGACGCTGAGAGAGCAAGGGAGATGGCCACGAACACCGGGACGATGGAATCGGCGTACTTCGTGGGCAGATCGGAGATCTTGTCGTGGATCAACTCGACTCTGCAACTCAACCTCTCCAAAGTCGAAGAGGTATGTTTCCCTTTTTTCCCCAGTTCCAAGATTTCAATCTGTGGTTAAATATCAATTTTCCAACTCTGTGCCGTGCTTTGCTTCTTGTATAAGAGGTTTGGATGTGTTGATTTTCTTGATAGGCGTGTTCGGGTGCGGTTCAGTGCCAGCTGATGGACGCGGTTCACCCCGGGATGGTGCCGATGCACAAGGTCAACTTTGACGCGAAGAATGAGTACGACATGATTCAGAACTACAAGGTCCTTCAAGACGTCTTTAACAAACTTAAGATCACCAAGGTTGGAACTTTATTCACCCCCAATTTGTCTCTAATTTTACTACTACTACTACTACTACTACTACTACTACTACTTGACGTTTTAGCTTCTGGGGCACGACTAATCTTTCTTGTTTCTTATCTTATGCTTTAAAAAGAACCCCAATTTTGCTCGAGAGTGATCATCCTTACTGAAATTCCCTTTTCAAAACGGGTTGAATTCGCTTGGGCGATTCACTACCACTTGGAGCTCAATGCTTGATGAAAATACAAAGATTAAGCACACAAGGGCGGCTCCACTAGCCTCTGAGGGGGTTCAAAAAATGTGCTAATTTTTTTTTATAATTCTGCAGAATGCAGATAATTTGATTTTTCTTAAATATTGTCTGCACTAGATCATCTGTAGAAGTCCATTGTAAATGAAACTTCACTTAGATCTATAAGAAAGTTGATCATATAGCTCAATAAAAACAAAGTAAATTAGGACCAATAATTTTTCAAGAAAAATTAATGATAAATTTAATATTAGTGTTTTGTGTCATAATTTTCTTTATACTCCTACATTTTGGTCACCGTTGAGTTAAAATCCTGTAGCTGCCCCTGTAAGCACATCTACAACCATAAACACTAGAGTCTAGACCCATGACTAACTCTAACTGCTTGCTCAAGTAAAGAGGCACACGAGGAACACCTCAATGGAGTGAAAAAATGTGGGACATTACAATACAAGCGGGATTCTTGAGAGGAATTACAGGACTAGGACCCAACAATATGAGGCTATTGCCAACTTACAGAAGGAGAACTTTAGTGGACTAGTACCCAACAATAATTGTTTCATATGAAGATTCTGAATTAATTGGGGATTTGTTGGTTGATATTGAATGTTTTTGGGTGTGCAGCACATTGAGGTGAACAAGTTAGTGAAAGGAAGGCCCCTGGATAATCTGGAATTTATGCAATGGATGAAGTGGTACTTTGATTCGGTGAATGGAGGTGTCCTACACAGGTACGCTTCTAACCCCTTTTTTTCATCCATGAATCCAGTTGTATTGACGATTGGTATTTCTGAGTAGTCTCTATTTCTTGTTTTTTACTTTTGCTGATTCTGTCGCCAAGTGGACTGTTACTAGTCTGTATCGGAGTGGTTACGTAAATTGTAGAGGGCGCTTATTGTAGACAAGTCTTTATAGCAGTTGGGATTCTTGTGTTTTGTTTTATGGTTCATTGTGAAGACCCCTTTTGATGCATTGATACAAAATGCACTCTTGGTTTGGGTTATCTGATTTCTATTATACCAGGTAGGTCAAATAGGAGTTATTTCCAAACCCAAGTGGTTACTTAAAGACACCTTTGTAGGCTACAAATAGAGTTATCGAGTTTCAAGTCGTGTTTTGAAAATATGGCTTCCTGAGTTTGGTGAATAAGTTTAAAACAATCCATGGTTGAGATTTGAGAAATTGAATCCCTAACTACTTGGATTTGGTGGAAACTCCCAAGATAGTGGCATTGCTTTGTTCTGATTGCTGTCTGCAGGTTCAAAATTGGCTTACTATTATCTCATTTTCTATTATTGTTAACAGTGAATTATCCAGTTTGTTTTGTTAAACTGAATCCGTTTAATGTTGTCATTCCTGTTGCTGATATTTTGTTAAGATGGTACAGACTATCTAATGTTGATCCAAATTTTGCTGTTTTACTTTTTGTTTGATTACCTTAGATTTGTGATGCTCGTGGATAGAAACTTGTTTAGTTTTTTTTAGTAGTTGGAAGTCTTACCTTTTCCAGAAGGCCATATGCATGTTGATGAGTTGTTTCTTTTCTTTCAATGTCAGTTACAATCCTTTGGAAAGGAGAGAGACTTCGAAAGGAGGAAAAGAAGGGAGCAAGAAATCTGCATCCTCACAATCTTCCACCAAGTCATCAACTGCTGCTTCCAAAACTCAGACCTCTCACAATGCTCGGAGGAATGATGCCATTGCTACAAATCAATCTGTAAAGGCCTCTAGACCTTCCTCTAGAGAAGGGCCTGCATACGACGAACAGGTAGTTTCAGTTTGTTCCAAAGAAAATTTTGTGTTAACACTTCGCAAGTCTAATGCTCTTCTCTTGATGTAGATAACGGAACTGAAGTTGTCAATTGATAGTTTAGAGAAAGAAAGGGACTTCTACTTTGCGAAGTTGAGGGATATTGAGATCGTGTGCCAGTTTCCTGAGATTGAGAATTTGCCTGTAATGATTTTCAAGTCATTTGATCTAAGGACTTTTAGTTGTCTGATTAAAGTTGTGTAATTATTTTAGTTTTGTTTGTTTGCAGGTAGTTGAAGCAATAAAAAGGATTTTATATGCTACAGAGGACAGTGCATCGGCAGTGGCTGAAGCTCAAGCCTTGATATCTCAGCATGAGAATCAAGTTTCAATGTTGAGTCCCATTTCTGAGGTGGCAGAAGAAGGGTCCAAGTCAGATACTCAAAAGAGGAAAAACATTATCAATGTCGATGTTGATGTTGCAGCCAATACTACATTATCTCCGAGGCAACGGATTTCTGATGTTTCTGATGTCCATTGCAGTGGATCACCCCTTGTGACGTACTGATCATCTCCTTACTTCTAGGAGTAAAGCCATGATTCCATCCACTTTGCAAGGGAGTTGGTTTTTGTAGTTCCAATGTTTCAAAGTTCCTCCAGCTACTATGTTGTCTGTTGACTAGGAATAATGCAAAGTGTCTCTGCTTCAGGGCGTAGTTGCTTGGTGTAAAATTCCATGGTTCTATTTGTATTAGCCTGATACACACTTGGTCCTCTATATCTGTAAGAACTGCGTTTTTTGAACTTTGGTTTGATCTATGGATGAGTCCATGTGCAGTGTATAAGCTTTCATATGGAAAGTGATTTTGCTCATGTTTTCGTTTGTTCATTTATTTTATCCTCCTATCGTGTCTCGTATCCATTGATATTTCATTTGTTTCTTGGTTTACTTTTTCGGTTCAATTCTAATGCCCTCTTTTTTTCTTTTGCAATACTAGGGGCACAAATCATTTTGTATTTAAATCTGGTTGTTAGATCATTGTGTCTATTGTGAAATGAACCTAATGGTCACAAGTTATGAAGTCTGATCTTATGTCTATCTGCAATGACTGGTGGCGTATTGATCGCTAGACGGATAATGAAGGAATTTATGCTTGCGAGAAATCACACTTGTCTTGTGATTGCTTAATCTATCATGATGTTCAGTGTTTCCGAACCCATACTGCCATCTGGGTTTGAAGCTGCATAATTCAATTTTCTACAATCACTTTTCGAACTTTCGTTTATTTTTCATACAACTCTGGAACATAAAAACTGGCTTTTCTTGTTTCTGCTTTTACATTTTCCCTAGAGAAATTACTAAACTTTTTGCACACAGACAATGCCAAGTTCTTACACGTTACTCACCCATCCCCCCTAGATATCAACCAATCTGATTTGATTCTTATGCGCAATAATTCATCGATTTGGAAGTGTAATACATTATCTGAAGAAGGATGTGACAGGGCCACAGAGGCTCTTCCCCAAGTGGTGCTTAGCAGCATTTCTTTTTCGCAACACCAATTTGCCCGAAAAAGTCTCAGCTATCACTAGCTCGTCGAATCACAAGCACCAGATATGTGGTCATGGTTGCCACAATAAGTGAAGAATAACAAAGTTCCCTTTATTCTCCTCCAACACTTTTGTAAGTATCTTATTCCATTCCACCTTTTAGACCATGTCCAAAGCTAACTGATTACAAATTAAGCAACCTTCAAACCAATTGATATACAATCCTTCTTCCCTTTCTCAATCTCTTGAGTCTGTAGATTCCTCTTTCAAAATTTCTCGGGTAAGTGAACCAGGGCTGCTCTTTCTTCATACAAATCAGTTAATGTTTTGTTCCTGTTGTATTGACTATTTTCGTTGAATCAGTTGCAACTATGGGTATGACAATATCTCGGCTTCTAAAGATACTCTTTGCGAGGAAGGAAATGAGGATTCTGATGGTTGGTCTTGATGCTGCCGGAAAAACAACTATCCTTTACAAGCTGAAACTCGGAGAGATTGTCACTACCATACCCACAATCGGTATGTACTCTCCTTCTGCTTCACGGGGTTTTTTTTATCTTTCTCCGCTTCAACCAAATAACTTGTTCCCTGTTTTCCTCTCACTAGTAATTTTCAACTTCTGTTTATGTTATGTTATTGAGAGCTTTCAAGTCTCTACATTTTACATTTCCACCTTATAAATTCAACAACCCTAATCATATTTTTGGGATTCATGGACCAGGTTTTAATGTGGAAACTGTGGAATACAAAAACGTAAGCTTCACTGTTTGGGATGTAGGAGGACAAGATAAGGTACTAATAAGGACTAACCTCGGTCCCATTCAACCACTACGATTTCAAATTGAACTCCTTAAATCTATGATTACCAGCAAAAAGTACACAAAAGATGAAAGAATCTTGTTGTAAGCCAAAGGCAATGAGAACTAACCTTGTCGCTCTTCATCTTACGCAGATTAGGCCTTTGTGGAGGCACTACTTTCAGAATACCCAAGGCCTTATCTTTGTCGTCGATAGTAACGACAGGGACAGAATTTTAGAAGCTAGAGACGAGCTGCATCGGATGTTGAACGAGGTAAAAAAAAAAACTAGTACGCCATTCGACAATGACTGAACTCCATTTGTGATTCTGTGGGGCTCTGATGAATCTGGTTCACTCCTTCCTTGACTGTGATTTGATTGAGAGTGGCTCCTGGCTTTCGCCTAGCCTACACAAGGAAGCACGACTAAAAGACCACACCAGAGGATCTCCGGAATGACCCTCCGGTGCAAGGACGAATACAGTTGCTCAGATGTGAAAGCCAAGAACTAGGGTTTTAGAGTATCTGAGAATGTACCTCACTAGGGTAGGCATAGAGGAATATTTATAGGGCTTCCCTTAGCTTGGCCTCCAAGACTGTATATGTGCTTGTCCCATGTCAGCTGACGTTACCCTTCTGTCACGTTTGGATTTTGTAACCGTTTATGGGGTGAGCAGGCACCTTTACGTGCCCTCATTCTTATCCAAGCACGTAACCGCTCGAATGACGTCACGGTTGTCATCATGGCCGTGGTTATTGTTCCCACGTGGGTGAGCTGACAACATGGTCCCCACGTCCGTTCAAGGCCGAACGTGACCGTCAAAGGGTCGGCATGTTCGGCCGGCAGCTTCTTCTGACTTCTGGGGAGGTTCCGCCGAACGTCGGTATAGACTGAGCCGAACCATCGACCAGGTTCGGACCAGCACGGACCGTTCGCGGGGGGTTCGGGACTCGCTCGGCATGGGCACGAGCCGTTATTTTGGCCCGCTACAGATTCCACTGTTTTTTTGCTCACTTTCTATTGTTAAATTGCTTCTATTGTTGCAGGATGAGCTAAGGGAGGCTATACTGCTGGTATTTGCCAATAAGCAAGACCTTCCAAATGCCATGAATGTTTCTGAAATTACTGATAAACTCGGGCTGCACTCAATTCGTCAACGACACTGGTACGTCTTACTTGAGCTTAAATTTTTCGATAATCTGTACTTAGGTCCGCTAAGAATTCAAGGCTCCAGATTTCTTGTTCTAATTAGAGGTACATTTTTTTGGGTACTGGCATATGATGCAGGTATATCCAGAGTACTTGTGCCACTTCTGGGCAAGGACTCTACGAGGGCCTTGACTGGCTATCCAGCAATATCTCTGGCAAGGCAAGATTAACTAGCATCCCTTCATCAACTTCCCCATTTTAAGTCCTCTATCAGTCCGTTTGTTTGACGAGACTAACAGTGAAAGGATACATGATTCGATAAGATCTATTATCTCATGATCTCATCGGGTCAATAATGATCGCATTAATAATACTACACCTCTCATAGTATATATGTCCCACAATTGTGAGATTATGGCTGAGTTCTTGTAAACTTCTTCTTCTTTTTTATTTTTTTATCTTTTTCGTTTTGTGTCTTTTGTTCGCCTTGTCTGAATCTTTGTTAGAGTGGTGTCATATTTTTGGATTAATTATCCATCTCGACGAGAGGATTCTAAAATAGAAAAAGTTATGGCCAAAAGCAAAAAAAAATTCACTAAAAATGAAAAAAAAATCAAACAACTGTCTTTTTTTGTCTGCAAGTGTCATATTTTATGAATTTTTTTCAACATTGGTTCATATCTTTATAATTTTCTGATTTCTCTCGTCGAGACGAATAATTAATCCAAAAAAATTACTGCAAAAAACTCAACAAAATGTTGCAAAAAGTAAAAAAAAAATAAAATCAAAAAAGTTTTGGAGAAAAAAGTTTACAAGAACTCAGCCTATGCATCCGATGGATAATTAATCCAGCTCATAAAAATTTTAATCACACCCAGATATGTGATCTCCTTGGATCAATAGTCCAATCCCCACTCATTTTTGGTCAAACCATCAGACCCTATATGTATTGAGTTAACCAGGAGTATTTTGTATATACTTTTGTTTGACTGCAGGGATAATTTTAAGCTGTTGTTGAAGTGTTGGGTTCAATCCGTCAGGCCTACCAGAAGAAAGGCATGAACCTATAATCAAGTGCAGCATTATTGTCACTGAATACATATCTATCTAAAATGTCATTTTCAATAAGTTTGGTCAAGTTTAATTACTATAAGCTTAATTGCTACGTACGTAAATTAGACATGTAATTCCATCAACTTCATGATGTTAAACTTGTTTTGTCTATGTAGACTATGTTTCCAAATGCATTCGCTTTGATTTTTGTAATATGATTGTACAGAAAATTGAATATGAAAGTTAAGAAGAGAGGAGAGGAGAAATGAATCAATCCCCCTTCAAAGGATTGGCAACTTCATTTTTCCTTCTTCACTCTCTCAGCCTATTAAGTATGGATACTGATATGGGATACAGACGCGATATGATATGGATACGACGATACAAGAAAAACGAAAAAAAGAAAAAAGAGAAGAGGATACGGGTACGGCTAGGATACGTTAAACTAAAAAGTAAGTTGAGTGCTACAAATCTATCATTTTCATTATTCCTAGCAATTTTACTCTACCACTATGCAAGAAGTGTCACGATCTATTTCATAAAAATTCGTTACCTGTCTTGAAGTATACAAAAAGTATCCGATACTTCAAAAAAGAAAAATTATTGTGAATACTTCTGAAATACATATTTGCAATAAAAAGGAGTATCGATACCAGATATGGACACGATACGGATACGACTACCATCTAAAAGTATCTGTGCTTCATAGCTCCCAGCCCAGGCACATCTGTCGCAGCATGAGCTGTAAGATTCACAAGTTTGATCGCAAACAACAAACCCTATGCAACTTCCTTTTGGCAATCAAAATAATTAAGAAGAAAACACATTACACAATTTCTCTGTTCTTTTCTCAGACTGTAAGTATATGGTACAGAGGATTGACTAGACCAAGGTTCCTTGAAACTTCCCAACTGCTACGCTATTTGGACTTTTCCAACTTCAGCTTTCATCATCAATTAGAAACAAAGAAGAGGACTCAGCTTTTGAAGTTTTAGCAATTTCTCTCATATAATATACTCAATAATACCAACAATCTTCTCTAGCTGTTTCCAACCTACCATTCTCTTCTGTTCTCATAAACATATCCCATCAAAGTGATTTTTGGCGTGGTCGATGCTCTCGACGAGCTCTGAACCTGGGAAGGGTCCACAAATGGTCCAAAACTAGACCGGGCTGGATGGAGAGTGAGACAGGACGGGATCCTCTCCCATCCACCATTGGCTCCAACCCCAGGACGTTAACACATGTGCTCGCACCTATGGAGGTGAGCTGAACCATTGATGTCATTCGGCCATAGATCCAGTCTGACAATGAATATGGTATAGTTCAAATTTCATTTTCCTTTCTCATACTAGTTGATATGGGACCAGGCTGACTCTTTTTTTGAAACGGGTTAATTCATGTGCACATTCCCTATTTGATATTCAAAAATATGGAAATAGTCTACTCATGCTTATAAATTAAAGTGTCACTTGTTTCATATTTTATCTACGTAAACGATCGGTGTACCCCAAACATTTTATTTGAAAATGTCACGATAACGCGGAGAGAACTTAGTCAAAGTAAACTTCTGTTGCCAAATGAAAAAAAAAAAAAAAAACCCTAGCTATCTTCTACTTTTTCAATTTCATCAAACTGCGCCAGCTCGACACCCTAACCCTAACTGGCTATAGCACTGGTGCCACTTCTTCAAGCCAACACCACAGTAGACGCCGCTCTCTCCCCCCGGCCACCACATCCTCGAGCTTGTAACCACCCACAATTACTTGCTAACCGGACTAATCCAGCGCACACAACCAACTCTTGAGCTTGACTACATGATTCATATGCCTAAATTGCATACACCATAATAGGGTCAAATCTGAATTAAACACCTTTCGATTATGAAACTGCTGTTGCAAACCCCCACAACCCTCAACAGTCTTGTAGGCCATGTTGTTTCCCATGAGAACTCTACCCCACTGACCAACTCATAGGTTGCGCGCATATTGATTTTCATTGGGACACATGAGGTATATACGTAGACTGGACGTAACATCGTCCATGAAAGTACGTACTTTTCGTAAAGTATAGTGGTAACAAAATACTGATCATACAATCCCGTCAAAGAACACAAAAGACATCTTGAGCTTCATCATCAATCTTAATATCTATATTAATCAGTTCCATATTAATAACTCTATTTAACTAATCAGGATGATCCTTAATTGGCGTACATTCCTTCTCACGAAACGTATAGAAGTTTTAAAAGCAAACTGTTCATGAGTGACTTTGTCGTATTTCAACCATCGACCGACATCCATAGTCTCCTCTGCAACGTCTCAAAGCGCATTGCTGAGGAAAAAAAAAAAACGTCTCAAAGCGCATTATCGACGGCACTTAAAATCTTCGAGAAGCAATGCTAAATATCAAGCTGACAGATTGATTGATTGCGACAAGTTTTCCGATTTGTCGATCGGTCAAAGAGGATATCACAAACGTCTGAAAATTTCAAGTTGGATTAGCACTATCATCCCATCGGGTCAAGCATTTACCATGAAAATTCTGTTTATGATAAACTTCTCATTAGCACCATCATCATGACATTGGAGACTTTGGAGAGACGTACGAGAACATTTTTAGAGTGAGATTGACCTAAATTAACTATTTATTTTATAAATGACACAAATTAGTAGAGTTTTTTTTTATTCAAAATACTTTATTGTTTCAATTCATCTCAACAAGAAACATTAGAATGTAAAAAGTTGTGTACCGAGCTTTAAAAAGCTAAGCTCAAAAAAGGCAAAAGAATTTCATTAATCTTGAAATTGATACAAGACTAATAAGAGTAAGGAAACAACATCATGTTCAAAAGAACAAGTCTGTCCAATTTGAGACCCAAAACCCGTAATTGACAAGAAATCAATCAAGTGACAAAAAAAAAACCAATCAAGGAACATCTATTGGGACAAAGCTCACCTAAAAGGCCGAAATCCAAACACTCTATATGGACAAGCCCAGCCCGAGAGACCGAGCCCAACCCAAACACCACTACCAAACACCCCTAACCCAACTGCAGACACAAGTCCAAGCCGACCACCACTCCATGCTGCAACAAAACCACCAGAAAACGTGGACATTGAACTACGCCGCAGACTACCTACGCCTCTGGAACCCCAAGAAGCCGCTATTTTGACCCTTATAAACGGCCAGAGACATCAGCAACCCCGTCTCCGAAACACCCAATGAACGCGTGAGCAGAGCCCAGATCTACAACCACATCACCGCTCCCAATGAACGCGTGAGCAGAGCCCAAAGGAAAAGTCGAGACTGAAAACTATTTTTTCTTCACTTTAACGTTCTTAACTTTTGATCATAATTTTTTTATACTTTTTAAGTTGTTGCCGTCAAGAAGAATCTAAAAAGTAAGCAAATTTAATCTGAAACTAACCATAATGTAAGAACCACAAAAATGATTTTAGTCCAAATTAGTGCTAAATAGCCTTTAGGACTACTCAGGGCATGTCATTCGAAGCAGAGTCCAGTGAGGAATTTCTTTTAAGGGCCTGTTTGTTTCAAAGTGCTTAATTATTTGCTTGTTCCAAATAGATGATGAGCAAGCTAGCATCAAGAAATTGTTTGGTTACCAGTTCTTATTTTGTTTCTTGCTATAGATGCTTATTTCCTTATTTTGGTGGAAGTTGTCAAAAAAATTTATTACCTTGTTATTACTATTTTTACAACAAACAAATAAGTGAATCAGACAGACCCTAGGGCTATTAAGTTCAAACCCTCCTTCATGAACTTCTAAAGTCCGAAGTTCGCTATAGAAAAGACCTTTTAAGTTGGAAGCCCAGCCGTTCCAACATATGTAAGCTGATTTCGACTGAAAATTTAAACCTGATCCAATCACATGCTCGGCTCGTTTTATCACCCCTGTTTAATGGTGATTCTAAATTTCGAATGCCCCACCGATCTTGAAGGAAAAAAGAAAAGCAAAAGCAACATGAAATTATCCATACATGGTCACTTTTTTTAGGCAACCAAACAAAAGAGAAGGATTTAATTTCTTTTACTTTATTTTCTTTTTGCACCGCTTTTCTCTCTTCTTCTTTTCTTTTCTTTTTTTTCCTTCTTTCCACTCCACAATCCATATTATTAAGTAAAAGCAATTGCATGCAAATGGACCATGTCGAATATGCTGAAATAGACAACTAGCCACATTCTTAGGGAATGCCCCTCTTCGTGTCTAGAGAAAGTTACTACTTTCCAATCAAAAGTTAGACTTGAATATGATTCCGATTGCGATTGTGGTGTCTCATTTTATATATTTATGAAAGAGTTTGCTTAGAAAAAACGAAATGACAAGAAAATAAAAGATAGAGATAAATTTATTCTCTTCTCTCTTTTCTCTTCTTATATTTTAAAGATTAAAAAAAAAAAGAAAACTGATTTTGGCACTTCATTTTTTACCGACGGTGCTCTACTTTTAATGTGAAGTTACAAGATAAATAAAACGAAACGCCATCACTAAAAAGTAGAATAAGAATATTAAAATCCAAAAAAATAGTCCAGGGGTATGATGAGAAAAAAGTGCAAGTAAAACTACCCTTTTGAAACCCTCAAAAGCACTCGTCCCAAAATGTAAGAATATCTCAATGGCTCTGATTAATAAATTGGTAAGGACTCTGCAGCTTCTAGCAAGGTTATAAATACCGTACCGGTTAGAGTACCGATTTTCTTATAAGTACGGTACGTACTGATACCGGTGAGATACTGAGTATCTGCAGCTTCTAGCAAGGTTATGAATACCGTACCGGTTAGAGTACCGATTTTCTTATAAGTACGGTACGTACTGATACTGGTGAGATACTGAGTACCGTTTCAGATTGATTGCTATTAGTATTATTTTTCTACCTAAAAGAATTTATAGTATAATATACACTTCTTAAAACAAAAAAAATAAAAAATATTTCGATATTTGTCCGGTACCGTCCAGTATTTGCCTGGTATTGACCGGTATTTGTCCTGTACTTGAAGAAAAAAATAAATTTAAAAATAATCCGGTATTATCTAGTATTGGCGGATACTGACTAGTATCTCAAAAGCATAATGCATAATTTTTGGATACAAGTCCAGCCAAAGATTTGGCGTCGGTTTAAATCAATTGAACTAGTCCAAATGTGGAATCTCCCTGTCGTCGAAATGTCTTCGGACAATGGTTGAACTGGAAAAAATTTTGAACGTTGATTTCAAAACCACAAACCATTCAACAATTTGTCTTCCAATGCCCCACGTTCGAGGAAAAGCAATTAGGAGTTTGGTGTCTTTGGACCACACTCCCCCGCCTCAGTTCCTTTTTAATTTTGTAGTAAACCATAGGGGAATGACTTCGGTGTCTCTCAACTTTTATGAGATACCGTAATTTTTGGCATGATCGAACCATTACAAACATAACCAAAATCAATTATATGTATGCTTTGGTTATACATATAATTGATTTTAGTTATACTTGTAATGGTTCGGTTATGCCAAAAATTACGATATCTCATTTTGGAGGAATATGTATAGTAGAAGTAGTAGGGGTTTTTGTCTTGCTTGTACATCATTGTTTTCTAGCTTGACATATAAGGTTGGGTAGCCCTAAAGTCAATCTAAGCCCGGGTGGGTTGAATTTTACACCTTTAGACTTACCTACAGGACTGTTTGGATGCAACAATAGAAAAGGGGTATTATAATATGGATGATGCTATAATGTCTCCGGTCATTTTGGAGACACCGTAATTTTTGGCATAACTTTACAATTAGGAGCATAACTAAAATCAATTACAAGTATAACAGAAACCAAACAAGACATAACCAAGGAATATCCAAAAAACCAACCAAGGTATAACTAAACCCAACCAAGGCATAGCAAATAAGTTATGCCTTGCTATGGTTCTGTTATGCTTGTAATGGGTTCTGATTATACTCATAATGATTTTGTTATGCCAAAAGTTACGGTATCCCCAAAATGACCGGGGACACCGAAGTCATTCCTTTATAATATACACCCTTCTAATACATGGACCCTCTTTTATGGCGTGGTTTGGCAAGCCAATAACCAGGATATCTTAATACCCCCTCCTCCATAACCTCCCCTAATATCCTCCAAGGAGTGCTTACACATGGCTAGGGTGGGAGCCGGCAATGTGGAATCCTCCCTTATAATACCCCATCTCTCTTCCATTCAGCTACAAAACAACCTTATCCCCACATTTTATACCTCATTCAAACCAAGTATTATTTAATCCCTCTGTCACATCAATATGGACCCACCATTCTTACATAATACCCTCTACTATACAATTCCCCTTCTTACATAATACTCCAAACCAAATACCTCATCCAAACGAACCCTTACATGTTATGTATTTTGCAAAATTATTAATGTGAATTAGTAAGTCAAAAAACGAGTTCAAGAATTCAGCGGTATTCTCGATCACGAACTCTCTGTCGATCAAGTTAGCGGAAGGAGATGAAGGGTGTGGTATCTTTATGTTTAGGATTGTACAATGCCTGACGGTAGCGTTTGGCCTATATATGATCCGTGAGAAGTAGATGAAGTAGATTATTAGAGGTTAGATTTCTTGAAGGTATATATCATTTCCTAAGATCTTTGACCGAATCCTTATTACTTGTGTGATCTCGGATTTGAAATCATCCGAATCTAGATCCCTCAACAACAATTAGTTACGCCGTCAAATTACGACTCGTTTGCATAATATTAAAATGCTCAATCAATACGCGTTTTTTCAGTAGCCCGTTCTTATGTTTTTAGATTGGTCGAACGTAGAGTTGTTTCCACTCAGTTCAAGATGTTCGAAATACGAAGAATCCGATTTTAGATGGTAAAGATGAATCAACTTGTGAATCACATGCAACACAAAACAATAAATTTGCCTTCGGTTCACTTCCGCTCAACGGGAATCACGTTCAACACGACAAGTAGTTGTAGCGGTCATTTTCTTTTCCGTTTTGGAAAACTTCAATCGCCGCGGAGTTGGTCCGCTGGTCCTTCACACGCCGTTCCACGCACGACGTCTCATTACGCGACAAATCTGATCTCCTTTAACCGACAGAATTTAACCTCGTTTGTTGTCAAAAATTGTTTTTGTCAGTGCAAAAATTCTTCTGCACAAAAGGCTCGTACCATGTGCTATGTACAAGACTTTTATGCAGTGGAGCTTTGGTACCAATAAAAATAATTTTGGCATTTTCACTACCTATTGTTTTTCGGTCTCGCTATTCTCTGCCACTCATTTAGGTGGAGGATAATAAATACAGAGTATAAATATATAATGACAAATAAATCTTGATATTAATACACTTTTCATGGTTATCAATACATTTTTCTGAAAATCGATAATTTCTATCCATTATCCCGTGCTTAATAAACGGAGGTTAGCATTTTTTCTTATTTTAAGGGTCTTTCTAACTAGTAACCACAACCCATTAGACTATGAATAATAGGCACATAATGTCAAATCTTTTGTTTTAAACATTTATTTCAATAACTCAAGTGTTTTAATCAGTTTACACATATTTCGACTAATTTTGAGTGATCAATCTCATTGCTCACTTACAGAAATTTTAATTAAAGCCAGAGCTTGATAACCACAATCCACATGCCACTAGGATTGGTATAATAGGCATACAATACAAAATAAGTTAAAACTTCCATACAAATTTCACGAATATTAATACTTAGTACATTTTTAGGGTTTGTTTGATTAGTGACATAATGGTAAAAAATGCAATAAAGAGGAAAAAATATACCTTTTTGATGTCCACTTAGCAAGAATGCTCTAGAAAGTAGCAAGTATAAAGCAAATTTTTCCGTATAACCCTCTAAAGCTAGACAACTTGCCTTACTTTTTTCTAAAAAAAAGAGTTGAAAATTTTTATTTTCTTGTAAGAATCAAACAATAATTACTCTGACTTCCTTATTTTCTTGTAAAACTTTCATTCTAATTAAATGGATGCGATTTTTTTCATTTACTTCACTTCATTTCATTTTCACTTTCTATTGGATTATATTTTTCTGATTAATCAAATGGTCCCTTACGAATTTTAAAATATTTTTTTGAAATCTCAATACATCTCAGGCATTGTTCCTCAAAGAGCTTTAGGGGTTGTTTGGACGTTTTGAGTTTAGTTTTCGTTCAATTATATTTAACGTTTGTTTATTTTGAGTTAAATTTTGTGAATTATTACTTTGTCTTATTGAGATGAATAAGAGAAGTAAAAAATTATGAATTTTATTCTTATACTTTTAAAAGTACTTAAGATAAAATTCAAAAAATCGACTTTTACGGAGTACTTGTTTCCATCCACTTGTTTTAAACCCTCCCTCTCCCTGAGTCACGAAATTAGAGTGGAAATGGAAACACGTTTGTGGCTGAAAAAGGCGGATTGAGAAATTACAAGCTCCATTTTCCCAAAGGCGGATTGAGACTGTTTTAGAGAGAGAGAGAGAGAGAGAGGGAGGGAGACTAAACAAGAAATGAGAAAACAAAATCCACCCAGAAATTTAACCCATTTGACGGGCCTAAAGAATTTAGCAGCACAATAAAACGCTAGTACCACCACTCCGTATAAACATCATCACCGGTTAATCCGGGCATCAACCCCGCCGGCCTCTTCTTCGAATTCTGCTCCTAAGTTCAAACCTCCCCCATCCCCATCCACGTTGATGGGCCAGTCCTCTTCCATCCCCGGGTCAACCCACCGCCCAAGTCCCACCAACCCCACCCACCACCACCACCACCGCACCACCACGCCCCGATCCGAGACTTACTACTACTCAATGACGGACCCCGACGGCTACCCGTGCGGTAACATCGGAACCGTAGACGACTACATCTCTGAGCTACCCGACGAGTGCCTCGCCTCCATCTTCCACTTCCTCAGCTCCGGCGACCGCAAGAACGCCTCCCTTGTCTCCAAGCACTGGCTCAAAATCGAGGGCCAGAGCCGCCACCGCCTGTCCCTCAACGCCCAGTCCAACCTCCTCGTGCAGATCCCCTCCCTCTTCTCCCGCTTCGACGCTGTCACCAAGCTCGCTCTCCGCTGCGACCGCCGATCCGTCAGCCTCGACGACGAAGCCCTTACCCTCATCTCCGTCCGCTGCAAGAACCTCACGCGCCTCAAGCTCCGCGCGTGCCGCGAGCTCACCGACTCCGGCATGGCCGCCTTCGCCAGGAACTGCAAGAACCTCAAAAAATTCTCCTGCGGATCGTGCGCGTTCGGAGTGAAGGGCATGAATGCCGTCCTCGACCACTGCGCCTCCCTCGAGGAGCTGTCCGTCAAGCGCCTCCGCGGCGTCAACGACGCCGTCGAGGCCCCCGTCGGCCCGGGCCTCGCCGCGTCCTCGCTCAGGACCATATGCCTCAAGGAGCTCTACAACGGGCCGAGCTTCGGCCCCTTGATCGTGGGAGCGAAGAACTTGAAGACCTTGAAGCTGCTGCGTTGCTTGGGCGACTGGGACAAAGTTTTGGAAGATATTGGACGTCGAAAGAACTGCTTGGTTGAAGTCCACTTGGAGAGGCTCCAGGTTACTGATGCCGGGCTGATGGCGGTCTCGGGCTTTCCTGACCTCGAGATCTTGCACCTGGTCAAGACTCCGGAGTGCACGAATGCAGGGATCGTGTGTGTCGCTGAGCACTGTAAGCTCTTGAGGAAGCTTCATATTGACGGGTGGAGGACGAATCGAATTGGAAACGAAGGGCTCATTTCAATCGGTAAGCATTGTGGTAACCTTCAGGAGCTGGTTCTTATTGGTGTGAATTTGAATGCTGGTAGTTTGGAAGCGGTTGCTACGAATTGCCAGAGGTTGGAGAGGCTGGCGTTGTGCGGCAGCGAGACGATTGGGGACGCGGAGATATCGTGTGTGGCTTCGAAGTGCGTGGCGCTGAAGAAGCTGTGTATTAAGGGGTGTCCCGTTACAGATCAGGGGATTGAGGCTTTCGCTTGGGGGTGTCCGAATTTGGTGAAGATTAAGGTTAAGAAGTGCAGGGGGGTGACGAGCGATCTCGCGGATTGGTTGAGGGTGAGGAGGGGATCGTTGATGGTGAATCTGGATGTGTGTGAGGTTGAAGCTGATGGGTTGGATGCAAGTGCTAGTGATGGTGCACAAGAAGATGGTGTAGAGTTTCCACCAATGGTGATGAGCCAAGTAAGCGGTGCTATTGGTGGTGCTTCCGCGGCTGTGGATATTCCTTCGAGCAGTAATTGGCGGCCATCGATTTTCAGGTCGAGGTTGGGGCTTTTCGGAGGTAGGAGTCTGGTAGCTTGCACTTTCAGGAGGTGGTCAAACGGTGGTTCCGGCTCAAATGATAGTTCTTGAATGTTCTGAACAAGAAGTTTGAACAAGGTTTCTTCTTCTGTTGGCTGATCATTGGGTACTTCTATTTGGTGGTTTCTTACTTTCTTTGGTCAACTTTAATTTATCAAGTTTTTCGTTTATGGCATTCACTTTAGAGTGCAGAAATTGCTATGAGAAATTCGTTTCTGTTCCTTGTCGATTACTTGTGCTAATGCATTTACTTTCAGTTCCCACTGCTAGTATTTTGTATGTTCTTTTGGTGTTGATTTTGTTTGGCTTTGTAGAACTCAGGGTGTCAGTCCACCTGATGATGTTGGCTTTTCATTGTAACTTTCTTTTGGATTCTGCCCGACTTTATGTAATCATGTTGTATTTTGAACCTGCAGAACTTTTTTCTCTAGGTCAATGAAATTTGTAATACTTATCACTGCCAGTTTGTGGCTTTATAGACACAAATGCCGTGCATCCAATGTTAACGTTTTAGGTTACTGTACAATTTGTAATGTCTATGGCATCTTATCCGTTGTGTTTCCATTGTTGTCTTGGTCTACTGTTACTATGGAATTTTGGAATGAGAAGACCAACAATAAGCAACTTAGTTTGTTAGTGGTCTTTGATGCAATCTAAAGCTTAACATTTTTATCTTTTTGTTTCTCATGCGGCAGGCTGGTATTCTGTGCCGTTCATATACCATGTGACTTGAAGTTCCATTCTTGCAAGTTAAAGCATGCTTGCTCCATTGGAGACTAAGGGATACCTGGGCCGATCTACTGGCTTGGCTCCTTCCTTGGCTTCTTAAATCGTTTTGGTCGTCTATAGACAACTTCATTTGACTAAGTTCTCCTTTGAGAATTTTGCTGTCATGGTCTATGATTAATAGTCCACTGAGCCACTCTGCACCCTGTAGTTGCTTCCTTGGAGAAGCTTGTGTTTCTGACTACTCTCAATACATTGACAATTTGACGCGTCTTGGCTTTGAGTGGAGTCTTGTTAATATACTCAATTCACCATTGTTGTTTAGTCTCTGTCAGGCCTCAAATATCCTTATTGGAGAATAATGAACAAATGATTAAAATTAAAAACAGATGGTAAGAGCCTCACCAGAAATTTGAGTGGAAATTGCAGTTCAATAGTCATTATCTATATGGTTTTGACCTTCAGTAATCGAGAACTGAATTGGACTAAGTTGTCCTGTGCGAAGTTTGCTGTCATAGTCTAGAATTCATAGTTCACTCCACCCACTGTAGTTGCTTCCTTGGAGAAGCGCTTGCTTCTGAGTTCTGACTACTATCAATAGATGGAAAATTTGGCATGTCTTGACTTTCAGTGGAGTTTTGTTAATATACTCAATTCACCATTGTTGTTTAGCCTCTGTCAAGGCCCCAATATCGTTATTGGAGAATCATGAAAGATACTAAGAGCCTCACCAGAAATTTTAGTGGAATTTTATTGTTAGCAGTTCAGTAGTTGAATTGAAGACTAATACAAAATGGAGTGACCAGGTACCAACTACCAAGTTACTTTCTGAGTGAATTCCTATCTCCTTTCTTTCATCTGCTCTGTTTTTACTTCTAGTTCGTTTCCTCTTGTTTAACTTGCACACACAATTCGACTACAATTCCATCACTGCGGATAATCAAATCAAGACTAGTCGCTTTAACCTGCATTCATTCCTAGCTCTAGTTGCCTTAATGTCTTTTTTTTCAGAACCTACTTATCTGACTTTTGAGCTACCCCCTTGCCTGAAAGCAGAAGAGAGAGGCCACTCCCCTTTTAGTTAGGCATTAACTAGAAAAGAAAGATCAGAAGTTGCTAATCAAGAGAAGTCAAGACCCCAAGAAAGGGCCTCAAGTCAAGGATCAGCGCAACGAAGCGGCCCCAAGTAAGATGCCATCCCCAGCAGCCAAAGAAAGACTCCACACAAGAAGTCCAAGAGGAGAGTTAGTTACAGTCCTTGGAATGGAAGAAAAGGAGGTGTTAGATGCCATGCTCCCCAGATTGAAAGAATAGAAGAGACCACACTTGGGTTTTTATAAGATGCTGATTCTGCACCACGTAAGAGGAACTTATCTCTTCTTTTTTCATGCGTGCAATGCTCTATGAATTTCCACAATTACAGTGTCCTTGAGTATTTATTTGCAGACTTCTTTGAACATATTACTCCCTCTGTCGTAGTTTAAATGTCCCCTACGGAAATCCGTGCATTTTCAAACCCCGAAAAAATCTATTTCTATATATTTTTATTTTTTTTCACCAAATTTTAGTACAACTTTAATTTGGTTTAAAAAAAATTTAACGTATAGAAATATATTTTTTCGGGGTTTGACGTGAGATGGGATTTTATTAGGCGGTTGCTTATGTGACCACCTACTCAAGGAGGAAGGCCCATTTTATTATTGCCTAAACATCTGTTAGTGTTGACGTTGTAATGACAGTGTGACAGAATTGGGTGGCTAAGTTGGTGGTTCATGCAACACTATAATACTCAGACATGTTAAAGCATGGCCTTCTTTATTCAAGGCCCTTTCCTCAACCCGATTCTAACCTGGGGCTGAATATTAACAAGAGAAGGATGCAGCCATGTAGGCATGTACCAAGAAGGATAGTGTTTTTTTCGTCTTTTTCTCCATCTGTCTATTAAGGAAATTGCTGACGTTGCAATGCTTTGGTGGCAGCCTGCAGAAAGCCTTGAGGAGATAAGTCTTCGCCCTTGGGTTCCTATGAATCAACAAGAGAAGTATATCGATCTGAAATGTCAAAGGAAAGCCAGTAAAGTTACGTTCTGGATGAGCATCTTTTTATATTCTGGCAGCTTGCATAATCTGGGAAAGATGGCCTTTGGATGTATTTAGCTGTAGGACATCCGTATTCCCCTTCCTTGATGACAGAGACAGAAGCCAGATTCCCCTTTGAGAATCAATTATAATCAGCCGTACCTTTGGTTTCCTAGTTTAGAGATAAAGCCTAATCTGATTCCCTTGTCTGTAACACAAAGGTATTGTCCATTGTTAAGGGGTCAAATTCGAGCCTTCACCAAATAGCAGTGCGCCAGTGCCTTTGGTCAGCTGTGTTGTGTTGTAAAGCCTAAGCATTCATGTGATGCATTGGGAAATCATTCCCGATATTTTAAGAAAGATTGCTTGTGTTGCTATGGTATTTCTGTGTCTAGAAAGAGAGAACTGAGAACCAATGTGACATTACTTCTGCTTATTTGCTGAACCAGATTAGTTTTTTTATGTTAGGACAAAAAGTTCTCAGTTCTCCCTTTAATAAATAACTGATCTTATCTGCTGCTTAAGCAAGAATTGTCAAATTCCCTCAAAGGTCCTAGCCACTATTTGCATAATCTGGGAAAGGTGGCCTTTGGATGTATTTAGCCGTATGGACATCCTTATTTCCCTACCTTGATGACAGAGACAGAAGCTATATTCCCCTTTGAGAATCAATTTTAATCAGTTGTAACTTTGGTTTCCTAGTTTAGATAGATGAAGCCTAATCTGATTGCCTTGTCTCTAACACAAAGGTATTGTCCATTGTCAAGGGGTCAAATTCGAGCCTTAACAATGACAGTGCCTTTGGTCAGCTGTGTTGTGTTGTAAAGCCTAAGCATTCATGTGACGCGGCGGGAAATTGTTCCTGATATTCTAAACTCTAAAGAAAGATTGCTTGTGCTGCTATGGTATTTCCTTGTCCAGCAAGCGAGAACCAATGTAACATCACTCCTGCTTATTTGCTGAACCAGATTGGTTTTTATTTGAGGACAAAAAGCTCAGTCCTCCATTAATAAATGGGCAGATCTTCTCTGCTGCGTAGTGCTTAGTAAGAAATGTCAAATTCCCCAAAGGGTACACCCTCTTGGATATTTGAGCCTGTTTGTTTTACAAAGTTCCTCATTTACCGAAAACAACATTACCTTTGGTTCACATTTCATGTGTGCCACCATTGTGTGTACTTTTTCTTTGAATTCTTTTGATACTTTTCTGGAATGCAGTATATTCTTGCTAGATTTATCAGAGAATTTATCTTTTTCAGGTTACTCAATGTTTTTTGCGTAAGATCACAACATCATAGACTAACCTCTTCTCATAATTCCAGGCATTCATGTGCATACGTATATGACAAAGGCCTCAATTTTGAACTTTCTCGGATGTCTGGTTGGATCGATTTCCTAAAATTGGGTCAGGTGATAACAAGCTGGATTGTAATGGAATTACAACTTGCACTTATTTCAAGTTCTCTAGCTGTGGTTGCAATTCCCTTCCTGTCTTATGACTTATTCATGTGAATTTTTGTAGGATGATTTACTTAATAATGAGATGGCAGCGCAAACCCTTTGCCTCAAGGATTAGCTTGGGATACATATGCCTAATGAAATAGATACTGCTGCGAGTAGAAGTTAGAATTAAGTGTATGGACAGAATTCTCTTGAGGAACTTTTTTGATGTCTTATTTTCACGAAGTTACTCCGAATTGATCACTTATGGTTTGCTCTAATCTCCAACATACTGTCAAATGATTCCATATGGTATTAGGAACATTGATTAGAGGTCAGAAAAGAATACCCTAGCCCGGGCGATTTACATGATTCCACAAGTTTGCTGTATTAGAAACATAAAAGAATGCCCCCAGAGTTTGAGATGGTTGATATGTCTGGCATGTAAGGTCAACTCATTTTGTGAAAACCTAGCCTTTCCAATTTTGAATACCTAGCCCTGACGATTTTTATCCCCCAACCAAGTAGATTTTGCACAAAACTTCTAAACATTGTGTATGCGGCCATGTATGTGTTGCTTTGATATAATTTTTGCTTGTTACTCTGTTCTTCATGGGTTACGATGGGATTTTTGCTTATTCAAGGCTTTAAATTCGCGAACTGAATATCTAATCCAATGCTCTTTCTACGTTAGCCTTTGGTTGAGAAGGGCCAATAATTTCCTTCTGCAATTTTAGTGGTCCGCTATCGATTGTTTTATATCTTTGGTTAGCTTTTGTTTTGGAAATGCTTTGTGCTTTTTAGTTTCTTATTTGAAGGTGTTCTTTCTTCCATCTTCCCTTTATCTTTTGGTGCTTTTTGCAGCTATGTTCTTCCTTGAAAACGTGGGTTGAAGGCAGACGATGTAATGACATGCATTTGTTTCTTTTTTTAGTTGTCTTTCGATTATGTGATTACGGGTATATGGATTCCTCTTTTCTTAATACTCCCTCCGTCCCATTTTCTATCCTTTTTTTTGATATTTGTATAAGTTTTCAATTGCTTATATCTTTCAATATAAATATTCAAAAATATGCAATATAAATCTTGTTTGATAGTTCTCGATTAGATCTATAATACAAAATTTTCAAAATTATGGAAAATATTGTATATTGAGATATATAAGCGTTTAAAAAACGGCACGAATAACGAAAATGAACAAACAAAATGGGACGGAAGAAATTTATAATTTAGAAGTAAGAATGAATGCTACTTGCAGACATAGGTGTGTAGTTATTACCATGCTTTAATGATGTCGACCATATTTGTTTAGTTGGTTAGTGCACTGTTACTATATTTTAGTCGGTCCAATCTTTTTCCCGGGTGTATTTTAGTGGTGTACTAGAATAGCAAGTGGTATTGCAATAGCATTCGTGGGTAGTTTTTTAGTTTACAAATAGCTTTATTTTTTGATTCATTTAATAGTAAGAAAGATGTTTCCTCAACTTATGTATGAAAGTTAATCCATATTTGATTATTTATCAGCATCAAAAATCCACAATTATCAACCAACGAGCATGTTTTTTGTTTGGAGCACGTTGGTAATTACTCAACAATTAACAACCAGCGATCGTGTTTTTTCGTGTGTATCAGTGTATATACATAATCTAATATGTTGTGGCAGTCAAATCTTTTAATTTGCGTCACATAAATCTATAGCTGAACTGAACTTACAAGATCTGTAAAGAATAAGCTCTTCCAACTCATTAATTACATACAATCACAAAACTTCTTATAAGGGTGTTCTTACCGTATTAAAATGAGGACGCTCCTTTCCTGACCAATTTGTGATGATTCAAACTGCTTAATGTGTTCAGAATGTGATTTTAAAGGTACCCTTATGAAATCAGCAAAAAAAAGACCGGAAAGAATTTCATCCGAGCAATTTTTGTTTGTTTTTTATAGATTGGTTCAAATAAAAATTGTTCGGATGAAACTCTTCCCGATCTTTTTTTTTTGTTAATTTCTCACTAGTATTCTTGAAATCATGTTATAAACACATTGAGCGGTTTAGATCATCGAAATTTGGTCAGAAAATGGGAGAAAAGAGAACGTCCGCACTTTAATACGGTAAGAACGTTCTTATAAGAAACTAACTATACATACCATTATACTAAACAACCAGCGACAATGCTTTTTTTGTATAGCACGAAAGTTACCAAAAATAGACAAAAACCTAACAAATACAACAAAAAAATTGAATAATGATAAAATAAAATAAAATCATTTACTTATTAGGCCTTAATGTAGAATGGTTGACCGGCTCCAAACCGGTGCACGTTTTTTTTTGTTTTTTTTATTTATTTATCCAAACCGCACGATTGAATAAAGAATCATGAACCTATATGGAGCCTGACCCCAAATAAGATCTGATCGCATGCATCTCTCTCTCTCTCTCTCTCTCAGCACAAAACACAGGAGAGAGATAAAAGTCATAAAACCGACGAATCGATCAACCAAACAAACCCTCACATAGTCCCACATGGATACTACCGGAACAGTCGGCGGCACTTCCGACGACCTTTCCTCCAACTCCCCCGCGGCGGCCGCGTCACGGTGGACCCACGCCGCGTCCCGACGCTTCCAACATCTACTGGACAAGTCGACCCCGTTCGTCCTCCACCGATGGCTCGCGTTCGCCGCCGTGGCGATCGTCTACGCCCTCCGCGTGTACTTCGTCGAGGGCTTCTACATCGTGTCCTACGCGCTCGGCATCTACGTCCTCAACCTCCTCATCGCGTTTCTCTCCCCTCAGGTTGATCCCGAGTTCCACGACCTCTCCGATGACCCCTCCCTCCCCACTCGCGGCTCCGACGAGTTCCGCCCCTTCGTCCGCCGCCTCCCCGAGTTCAAATTCTGGTGCGTGTCTCTCTTCGTTTTACGTGGAAAATTTGGAAATGAATGATGATAAATTGAATTCGGTTTTAGGCTTTGTAATGTCTCAAGTTCGATTTTCCTTGCCAACAACTCTTGGGGCTACCTCACCCCATGCTGAAACGGCCGTGGGAGGGGCTATAGGGATTAGTCCAAGGTACACGCAAGCTGGCCCGGGACACCTAAGCATGTGAAACGGTTGTGGGAGTGATTGTAGGGATTAGTCCAAGGTGCACGCAAGCTAGCCCAGGGATTACCAAAAAATAAAATCGGTTTTAAACACAGTCAAACAAGTGCGTGTAAGCGTGATTAATTGGTCTTGAGGAGACGTGAGGATATTTTCAGTTCCTATTGAAACGATAGGTTTTAGTGTGTTGAGTTGGTTGGGAACAAATTGGATTGTTAGTTTGTGTTTCTAGATTATCTATTTTGCAATGTACTTGGCTTTTAGCAAAATTGTAACTCTTTAAAAGATTTTGATGGTTAGTTTGCTTTCTCGTGGGGATTGAGATGCGGGGATTATGTGCTGTTCGATTTCTTGGATATGGAAGCAGGGCAGGGCCACAATAGTATAGCAATTGCGGCAATTTCCTATGGCCGCTCCTGTATGGAAGTATATAAGTGCTTAAGAGTAGCATCTGTTGGAGTAGAGGACCACCAAGACATCTTAAAGTTCAAATTGCTATTGTACAGTCAACAAACCTCCTCATGTGGGCAACGCCTCCTTCATAAGTAGGTCAAACTGTTTTAGTTATCCAATGGAAGACCGATTGAATATCGCTCACTAATTTACGATGATTGGGAAAAAGTAACCTAGTTTTGTTTTTGGTCAGTCGGTGATGCACTTTGATAAACAGATTTGATGGCTCAATAAAGTCATTAGTGTTTGTCCTATGAGACAGCAAAGATTGCATTTTTTCACTTTGTTCAGTTAGAAGGTGTGGTTATATTTGTTCAATTAGAAGTTTTGGTACACATTGGATTGTTAGTTTGTGTTCTAGATTATCTGTTTTGTAATGTGCGTGGCGTTTAGCAAAGTTGTAGTTCTTTGCTAATAAAGCAAAGATTTTGATGGTTAGTTTGCTTTCCGTGGAGATTGAGATGTGTGGATGATGTGTTTTGTGTGATTTGTTGAATATTGAAGCAGGGCAAGGCCGCAATACCATTGCAATTGAGGCTATTTCCCATGGTCCCCATTTTTTGAAGGCCTCATATTTTACACTACGTGATGTGTTAGGATCCTTAAAGGCCCCAAAACTAGATTTTTGTCGACAAGGTACTACCAAAAGAACAGCCGTTGTCAGAAAGTCTGAGGAAAATAGCCACACCTTACTCAAAGGACCCAGCGAAAAAGTGGTCTTCTTATTTAAAGACCGTCATAGAGAACTTTTAAAACTCAATAAAAGCAGTGCACTTCTTTGCCTTGGGCCTTGTCAAGGAGGGCCTCCCCCGTATTGAAGCATATAATTGTTGTAGAGTAGGATCTGTTTCAGTAGTTGACCACAAACACATCTTAGAGTTCAAGCTGCTAACTTCATTGTATTCTCAACAAGCCTACGCACGTAGGCGACCCCTCCTGCAGAATTAGGTCAAACTGTTTTATTATCAGATTGGAGACTGGTGCAATATCGGTCTCTATTGTACTCAAATTGGAATGAATATAACCCTCTCTTTTTTTGGTAAATTGGAGTATACTTTGATTAACAGACTTGATGACTCAATTAAAGTCGCTAGCATTTGTTCTATAGTTCTATGAGACAATAAAGATTGCATTTTTTCACTTTGTTCAATTAGAAGCTGTGGTTATATTTGTACAAAATTCTTTACTGCTCTTTTAGATAGAGAGGAGTAGAGAATGAAGATCGCTTGAATTCGCAATAGATTGTTGTGGGAACTTTTGTTGAGACTTCAATATTCTATCAAATCAATTGGAAGCAGCTTAGTTGTTTGGAAAAGAATATCTGTTCTGCTCTATAAGAAGGGGGAGGTAATGGGGATGGGGAAGGGGAAGGGGCTGCCAGGGTTTGATTCCAGGTTGATTAGCTGGCTGACTGTAAACGACCTATGGTTTTCAATTCCACTAGGCCATGTGCTATAGAAATGTCAATTCTAGCCCCTTCATTGGACATTTGTGTGGAATTCATTTGTAGTGGTCATCCCTGTTTACCTCAAAGGTTCCCTCTTATGATATGAGAATTCATGTTCGCATCCCTAGTTATGTTTCATGGTTTCAAACTTGTCAATCTCCCAAGAGTTCCACCTACACAACTTGTTCTTATAACATGTTGAATGAGTTGCTTACCACCAACTTAAATAAAAGCTTCAAGCTGTTACCTAGAATGGTAACTTTATTTTATTTTACTTCTCAATATGGTCAATAAAAGCAACAATAGTGTTACTCCAGAGCCAATTATTGTTGATACGAACCCTTGAGAAATACAGTGGTTGAGAATGGACTACGTTGGTTGTAGATATTTCTGTAGGTTTTTTGTTGCTGCAATTACACCTTTGGCATGAGAGAGTTTTTTGGGTATCCGTCTTCGTGGTTTCGACCCAAGTCTAGCAAGCTAACTTTAGTTGTCAAATTAATATTACCGGATGTTTCTAACCTGCATGCAAAATTTTCCCTTTTCAGATATCAATAGTCATGTGTAAATAGTTACACTGGTTCTAGTCAGTGTGGTCAAAGTATTAGGATTTGCAATACACATCACATGATACGTTGCATTCCGAAGGTAAAAAATTGCGAACCGTGTGTGCATCGTGTTGGGACAAAATTCTCCCAGCACACTAGACGAATTTTATGGTTTTTGGTGTATCGCCTTACGCCTTTTTGAGGAAATCTGGCCTACACAATTAACCTCCAGTGAGTTCTTCCCAGCATTCGGTGACCACCCTTGAGCTCTTCCATCACGGATGACCACCCTTGCACCAGCCGAACAACTCCTCGCAGGACAACCATGGGAGACTACCTTCTCGCTTGTACCCAATTAATCTGACCTGATGATGACTGTAATAAGCCGAAAGGCCATGCAACCTTTCCCAAGCATTTTTGGAGCTAAATTGATGACCCCTTAATCCCAGATCTTTCCCGATTCCTTTCATCCAGGCAGCCCCATAAACACATAAGGTGAAGTATAAACCCTAAAAAGGTACGCCGCTCCTAGTGAAGTACACTTGCTCCTCCTCCTCCACAGACTGACTTGATCGTTGGAGGGTCGTGGGGCTGGCCTTGCGACTTCTTGCCAGTCGCTTGGAGCAGGAAGACGGACGGGACACCTGAGGGCAGAGAGGACGGTACCTGTGCATGAACCGGAGGATCAACCTAGCTCACACTGATCAAACCAGAACCCCACAGTAACTTTCTTTTGTTTTGTTGAACATGTTATATGGTTGAAAACTTTGGATATTTTGTAATTGGTGCTAAAACTCTATGCAGTAGATTTTTCTATATTAGTTATTATTATTATTTCAAATTGTATTCACTCTTGTTAATGTCTGGGAGGGCTATAGTTCCGGATAGACATGAGACACCTATTAATAGGTACTAGCCAGGTGTAGGCTCTCTTCTATTTTACTTTTCTTAACATATTTTTGCTCTAAATATGGGATATATGCATCCTCATTTGACTACGTTGGTTCCAATTTGTTAGATATTTTGGATCATTTGTCGGATTTTTCACTGAAGATAGATCAGACATCTCACTCAATTGATTTAGGTTTATCCCTTTCCATAAATTCATGTTTTGATGATCATTGTCTCTTCTTTTTGTTGATTGACTAGTTTTTTTCCCGTTCTTTTTGTTTCTTAAGGTACTCAATGACAAAAGCCTTTTGCATTGCTTTTGTGGTGACGTTCTTCCGCATATTTGATGTGCCGGTGTTTTGGCCAATACTACTTTTCTACTGGGTGCTGCTATTCACACTTACCATGAAGAAACAGATAATGCATATGGTTAAGCACAGATATGTTCCATTCTCCTTTGGAAAACGGGTATTTCCATCTTATGCTTTTGGACTCATTGTTGGTATAATATGGTTGTGATTAGCTTCTCGTTCTCAATTCTGAAAACTTCCTTTCAGAGGTACGATGTTAGGGCAGCAGCTTCTGCTGAAAGCGCAAGCCTTCTTCCTAGAGATTAAAACTTCAGGTAGTTTGTATTGTTGCCTTCATTCAACAACTCTTGTAACAGCTGACTAACGGACTTTTATTTATTTGTCTAACAGAAATATAGCTTCAACATTCCTCCCTGAATTCTCTGGCAAGCTATCGATTGTCCTATTTAGATATTTAGCTCGGAGGGGACTAAAACGAACTACCTTATCTCAAACAATCCTTCCTACCGAAGGAATATGACACTCTCACTAATTTGTTCTTCTGACTTCTAATTTCTAGCGTATGTGTATTAAGGAATGCTAGAGAAGTTGGGATTTCCAGTTTCTTTGCTATGTTAAGTTTAGATTTGTATGCACTCACCTGGCACCTTTTTTCTAACCATTTGTTTTGAAGTACTAATGAATAAGAAACCTGCATTTGTGATGTGTTGGTAATCTGGATGATTTCCGTTTATGCGTTAGTAAACGTTTTTTCGAATACTGAAGCAATCCAGTTTACATGCGAGCCGTGAACTGTGATTTATCTGTGGTTACAAGATATGTGATAGTATCTGTGGTTGTTCCTCGGTTACCAAAAAAAAAAAGATATGCGATAGTATATGTATTTTGCCTCATAACCTATGCAAGCACCACATTTTGTGACACATACACACGCTTAGCTTCCCCAAAATTATTATCACGTTTACCAGAGGCTCAGACGATTGTTAGCTTATTAACATAGAAATTACTAGTCACAAAGAGGTCCCCAGTAATTATTATTCCCCAAATCTTGTTACAGATGAAAATTTGCAGGAGTAATGCAAGTTCGTTGAGCTGAAAGATACTGATCCATTAACATAAGTAATGATGGAAAATTTATGAATGGATTTGGGAAATTCGGAGGGTCTCCCGAGGCAACCGAAAAGAGTCACTTTTTTTCATTGAATCTGGATGAGGCACCTCTAGAGTCCAGCGGTTACGTGGATTTAATTCTCCCGTGCAACTCAAAGGTCCTCCTTTGAGTATACTATATTGGAGGCGTCCCGTTTCTGTTTTCTACACAGTAATCGGAAGGTCCATCAGAAAGTTGCTAAGTTCATTCTTTGAGTGAGAGAGAGGCTGACTTTGAGTCAGTTCTTGTAATTTTTCCCAAGTAATTCCATTAACACACAAACAATGTACATATCTTTTCTATGCACATGATCAATCGTTCAGAAAATTGTCTCAAAACCCGATTCAACAACTAAAAAAAAAAAAAACAATAAAGGAACATATATCTTCTTCTTCTTTAGAAAGAGAGGAAAAAAAACCCAAAGAGAATAGCTCGGGAGATATATATAAAAATGAAAAGCTGAAATCAAAGGGGCTCAAAGATACAAACTGCAGATCCTCTTAACGAGGCCTGTAATACCCATAAATCCCATAAAAGCTTTGAGCAAAAGTAAGCAGCAACAAAACCACAGCAGCAACAAAAGAAATGATCGCCCACGGATTGTTGAAGTAGTTATGCTTCAAGCTAGCCCTCCAAGCATTCCACCGGTGGTCATAATACCGGTTCACTTCTTCCGACAACCGCGATAGATAACTGTCGTTGATGTCGAAAACCACCTCTTCGCATAGGCGGTTGAACAGGTCTGCCACCTCGGCGTCGCTCCCGAGCCAGTGCTCGATTATCCCGTGGTAATGGAGGTACGCCACGTCTGCGGGCGAGTTGATCAAGTTGTCCATGAAGATCACGTACGAGGTTATGTCGTTGCTGCAGTCCAGGTGGCACTGCTCGAACGCAATGAGGTTGAGAAAGAGCGATTTCGTCCCGTCGTGGATTAGGAGCCTTGGGATTTTGAGAATCCCGTTCTTGAATCTCACGTCCCAGAATCGATCGGTCTTTCGTTTCTCGAACTTGATTCCCGCATTGCTCAACTCCGTGACGCAGTGGATCAGTTGCTGCCTGCGCTTGTCGGCCACCCGACGGGCATGGGACCATCGCTTGATCCAGATACGGGGTTCAGGCTTTGGCCCTGTTTGTAAGATACTTCTGTAGGCATGTAAAATTTACAGCCAATCAGAAGTTGCCACGTGTTGCGCGACCTGGTAAATAGGACCCGGTAAATGGCCATATCAAATGTTGCCATGTATTTCGAGGTCAAAGATCAAAGTGACATAGTTGGACCAATCAAATGGTGCCACGTGTTTAAGTGACACAGTTATTATTATTTTTAAGCTCGGCCAATCAAATTAAGCCACTTAATAAAGTAATAATTGTATTTCTTTTTATAATTACCTTTCCAATGGAAGTTATAAAATTATAATTATTTCTTCTACATCAAAAAAAGAAATAATTAAGAAGATAAATATGAAGGATGTAGAGATTGGTCATGACTCTCCATCCTACATCTCTATAAAAAGAGATGCTCTTCTCCCATATTTTCGATCTAGACATTCAAGCATACAAGCTCCAGAGCTCTGAAGTTCAAAGCCCTCAAGCCCTTCAGAATTCTTCGAGTCTGCATCCAACAAGAAGGTTCTTCGAATCGAAGCCTCAAAGCCTCGAAGAACATTCAACCCAAATCATCATCTTCTTCACAAATCTTGGAGAAGATTCCGCTGTTTGATTCGGGATCAAGCATCAAGCCCTCGTTTCAACATCCGAAGAGAAGAATCAGAAGACTTTATTTTCTTTGATTAAGAAAATATATCAGAGATTGTAAACCCTAATTTTCTCAATCAATAAAATTGACTTTTGTTCAACATTTTTCCGTCTTTTTCGTAGACTCGAAATTTGTGTTCAACAGATTTTGGCACGCCCGGTGGGACAATCTCTGCCTCTCATCTCTTCTCTTCAACAAATCAACAAACTCTCAATGGCTCCTAGGACTGCTCATTCAAAAGCTCTTCAAGCTCCGATTGCACGCTCCAAGTCTTCAACCATTGCAAAAACTGACTCTGGATCTCATGCTAAAGGTGTTGGTGCAACACTTCGAAGCAAGGTGAAAGTTGCCGCTACCAAATCTGGCTCTGGATCTCACATCAAAAGTGCTGGTCCAACAACTCAAAGCAAGGTGAAGGATGTCGCTACAGATACTGCCCAGGCCTACTTTTGATTAAATCAAATCCCACATTTGAGGCTGATATACCAAAGGCACCACCAAGCTCACCAAAATTAAATCCCGAGTTTGAGGCTGATTTACCAAAAGCACCGCCAAGCTCACCAAGATTAAATCCCGAGTTTGAGGCTGATCTACCGAAAGCACCGCCAAGCTCACCAGAAGGAAGGGATGTCGTTTCTACCATAGAAGCAATGAAGGATGTGGCAACCGACATTGAAAATCCTTCTATGTCTCAAAAGTCTGGTTCAAAAATTCAGAAGAATCTGGAAGATGGCTATTTAAGCGGTTGGAGTTCTGACTCTGACTCTTCTAAAAGCACTCCTCAGTCAAAATTTAACGCTCCCACCAAGACTACTAGTTCTTCAGTCATGGATGTTATGACGACAAATGCGGTCAGCCTAGAAGAACAAGTCGCTAGCCTTGCCAAAGTGGTTGAGGGAATGTCCAAAACCCTAGAAGAACGTGATGTTGAAATTGCCTACCTCAAGAGCAAAGTAGAAAGTAAAGGGGATTCAAGTCGAGTTGAGTCCTCGCGTAAACAAAAGGAGGTACCTGAAGCGTTCGCGCTTTCTAGTGAAGGTTCGATTCCCATGGACCAACTGAAGGATTTCATTTTAGGCACCATCAAGCAGAAGTACGAGGAGGTGCCCAAATCTTCTTCTACTTATGCTAAGCCTTATACTAGAAGGATTGACCTTTTGAAGATGCCTACTGGTTATCAACCACCCAAGTTTCAGCAATTTGATGGCAAGGGCAATCCAAAACAACACATTGCCCATTTTGTTGAAACGTGTAGCAATGCTGGAACTGATGGTGATCTTCTCGTCAAGCAGTTTGTTCGAACGCTCAAAGGCAATGCTTTCGACTGGTATTGCGACCTTGAGCCTGGCACGATTGAAAGTTGGGAGCAGCTGGAACAAGAATTTCTTAACCGCTTTTACAGCACTCGCCGTATTGTCAGTATGTTCGAGCTTACGAATGCTCGCCAATGGAAGGATGAACCTGTCATTGATTACATCAATAGATGGCGGCACGTGAGTCTAAACTGCAAGGACAGACTGTCTGAAACTTCTGGAATTGAGATGTGCATCAAAGGCATGCAATGGGATTTACAATACATTCTTCAAGGAATCTTGCCTAAAACCTTTGAAGAGTTAGCTTCTCGAGCTCATGACATGGAACTCACCATTGCAGCAAATGGAAGGCAAGGCCTACAAGTACAAGACTCTCGCAAAACGCAAGATTCTCGCACCATAGGAAGCAAGCCAGATATTCGCAAAGGGGGCAAATTTCTAGTCAAAGAAGGAAAGAAGGAATCCATGGCTGTGAATGCTGCACCATTCAAGATCTCTACTAAACCCAAAGAAAAGCAAGTAGAGAGGTCCGCTCTGCCGCAAATGAAGGAGAGGAAAAGACTCACGTTGAAGGAGATGCAAGAAAAGGTATATCCTTTCCCCGATTCAGAGGTCCCTTCAATGTTTGACCAACTGTTAGATTTGAAACTCATTGAGCTCCCGGAGATGAAGCGACCCGAGGAAGCCAACAAAGTTAATGATCCAAACTACTGCAAATACCATCGCTTAGTTAGTCACCCAACCCAACGATGCTTCGTCTTCAAAGAGAAGGTGGTAGAGCTTGCTAGCCAAGGAAAGATCGTCTTGGAGGAAGAAAAAGAAACTGTAGCTACAAATCAAATTGTGGCTATTCTACAAGATGAAACTCAACAACATGAAGCGCCAGAAAGTGTGAAGATTCAATTTGGCTCGTTCGATCCAATTGAGGTAGTGCGCTGTCTTTCTGTTCAACAGCTTGGGGGCAACATCTGTGCCAAGGCAAAAGTAGATGACAAGGATGGCGAAGGATGGACCCTTGTTACTTGCAGAAAGAAAAAGTGCGAGCCAAGTGCAAAGCATCCTCAATCTGTGGCCCCAAAGCTTAGTCCTAGAAAGAGGGATACAAGAAGGCAACAAAGAAGGAAGAAACTGAAGAAAATAGCTTCAAACTTGCCAGAAGACATCCCTGTCCAAAGACTACGCACTCCATTTACTTTATGGGACTTCTTACCCGAGTAAATTCGCAACACCAGTCTTTTTGAAACTTCATGCAATACTGTGAGTTGTGAAGAAACTGAAGAGACGGAACTAGAGTCGCCTTTTGCATATAAGCACTCTCCAATCCATCTTGGCTCTACCATTTGCACCAAAGATTGCTCTGCTTGCGTTGGAGCCATTACACTCTCTGACGAAGATTTATTGCTTGGCGCAACTCGACATAATCGTCCTCTTTTTGTCTCTGGATACATATGCGAACAAAGAGTCAATAGGATGCTACTCGATGGTGGATCTGCGGTCAACATCTTGCCACTTCGTACCCTGAAGGAACTCGATATCTCTATGGAAGATCTAGCACCTAGCCGTCTCATGATCCAAGGATTCAATCAGGGGGGGCAAAGAGCTATTGGCGTCCTTCGTCTGGACCTACTCATCGATGATATGACTTCAAGCGCACTGCTCCATGTCATTGATGCCAAAACCTCTTACAATATATTGCTAGGGCGGCCGTGGCTCCATGAGAATGGCGTTGTCCCATCAACCCTCCATCAATGCTTCAAGTACTGCAAAGATGGTGTGACAAAGAAGGTGGTAGCCGATGACAAACCCTTTAGCGAGGCTGAATCCCATTTTGCTGATGCTAAATTCTATTTGGCAAACATGGTGTTGACAGAGTTAGTGCCAGCTGCCTCCTCATCAAGTTACAAACCCTCTGAAGCTAATGACCTTCAAATTGGTAAAACCAACATTCTTACTAAGGCAAAGAAGGAAAATGGTCAAGGTGGCAAGCATCACGTGGAAGATCCATCAAAGAAGAAAGGCACACCAACACTTCGTTATGTACCAAAGTTACAAAAAAACGAAGAATCGGCCTTGAAAGGATTAACACTCCCAGTCACTGACCTTGACGAATCAAAGGTTGCTCCACCCCTGAAAGGATTCATTCGTGCCACACATGGCCCTCAAGTGGAGCATGAATACCTGCCTTCACAGAGGACAAATGGCTTCGATCCCAATGCCTACAAGTTGTTTGCAAAGGCTGGACATAATCTAAAAGATTCAACCACTCTAGGGAGACTTTTGCCTGAAGTGACTGGCGAAAAGATATATGGCTTGAACCCGACTCAGAAAATGCTCAAGCAAAAAGGATATTCTATCAAAGAGTCCCAATCAGGCCTTGGATACACTGCACCTGCTCCTGCTCGCATCTTCATAAAGAAGTCAAGCAACAACCACATTACGGCGGAAGAATGTGCTTCATCACCAAAGGCATCGGTCTTCGATCGCTTGAGTGCTCTGAAATCAAAAAGGTCAGTCTTTGATAGATTGACTCCTCAAGAAGAAGTTGTCTCACCAACCCCCACTAGAGGATCCATTCAAGACAGATTAGGGCCACAAAGCAAGAGCTCCACACATTCTGTCTTGTGCAAGTCTATCCAAAGTAGATTGGGTTTACCAAATGAGATAGCTTCAACAAATGCTCCACGAAAGTCTGTCCAAAGTCGATTGGGTGTTTCAAGCAGTGCCATTGAGAAGACTTCAAAACGGAGGACTGCTCTTTTGTCAGAAGATGACAAGAAATTGAAGAGTAAAATACCCTCTCGCATGAAGCGCCAAACTACTCTCGTTGTGGCAACTAATGATGCATTATTAAGAGTAAGGCGGCAAACTGTGGTACTGACCAGAGTACCTTCTAAGGAATTGGATCGTTGTCTTGATGAAGAGTCTGCCATTTCCTCCTTCCATATCACGGCAACTTGTAATGAAATTCAAGTAGAAGAAGATGCTGAAGATGCTCCACCAGAGTTAGAAGAAGGAGTGAGGTCCACTATCGACAATCTAAAGGAGATCAATTTAGGTACTGAAGATGACCCTCGACCAACTTACATCAGCGCTTTGCTCACCCTTGAAGAAGAAATTGCCTACACCGAGCTTCTACGTGAGTATAGGGGCGTCTTCGCTTGGAGTTATAAGGAGATGCCTGGATTAGACCCAAGAGTTGCAGTCCATCATCTAGCGGTAAAGCATGGCGTCCGACCTATCAAGCAATCTCAAAGACGCTTCCGACCGGATTTGGTCCCTAAAATCGAAGCAAAGATCAATAAACTCATCGAAGCTGGTTTCATTCGAGAAGTCAAATACCCTACTTGGATTTCAAGCATCGTCCCAATGAAGAAGAAGAATGGGCAAATCCGAGTATGTGTGGACTTTCGTGATTTGAACAACGCATGTCTGAAAGATGACTTTCCACTCCCTATACCAGAGCTCATGGTTGATGCCACTACTGGACATGAGGTCTTATCATTCATGGATGGTTCATCTGGATATAATCAAATTCGCATGGCTCCGCAAGATGAAGAGCTCACAGCTTTTCGTACACCAAAAGGCATCTACTGTTACAAAGTTATGCCTTTTGGCTTGAAGAACGCAGGTGCCACATACCAAAGAGCAATGCAAAAGATCTTCGATGACGTGCTTCACAAAAATGTGGAGTGTTATGTCGATGATTTAGTCGTGAAGACCAAGAAACGAGCCGACCATCTTCATGATCTGAGGCAAGTGTTTGAGCGGCTGCGAAGGTACCAACTTAGGATGAATCCCTTGAAGTGTGCTTTTGGGGTTACGTCTGGAAAATTTCTTGGGTTCATTATGCGCCATCGTGGCATAGAGATTGAACAAGCTAAAATTGACGCTATCTTGAAAATGCCTGAACCTCGAAATATTCACGAGTTGAAGAGTCTTCAAGGACGATTGGCTTACCTTCGTCGCTTCATATCAAATTTGGCTGGACGATGTCAACCATTCAGCCGCCTCATGAAGAAAGGGACTCCTTTTGATTGGGATGAAGCATGCGATAATGCCTTCAAGAGCATTAAATCATATTTGACGAGACCACCTGTTCTCACCGCTCCTAAACTTGGACGACCCTTAATCTTGTATGTTGCAGCCCAAGAGCGTTCAGTGGGGGCCTTGCTTGCTCAAGAGAATGATGAAGGGAAAGAAGGCGCCTTGTACTACTTGAGTAGAATGATGCTGCCTCATGAATTGAACTATTCTACAATTGAGAAGATGTGCTTAGCTCTAGTGTTCGCAATTGAAAAGATGCGACACTATTTTCAAGCTCACACTGTGCATCTCATCTCCAAGGCTAACCCAATCAAATACGTCATGACAAAGCCGGTCCTCACTGATCGATTGGCAAGATGGTCTCTTCTCTTTCAACAATACGAGATCATCTATGTACCTCAAAAGGCTGTTAAGGGGCAGGCTCTAGCTGATTTCTTGGCAGATCATCCTATACCAGTCGAGTGGGAGTTGTCTGAAGAATTGCCTGATGAAGACGTCATGGTGGTAGAAGTTCGTCCCCCATGGATAATGTACTTTGATGGTGCGTCACATCGAAGTGGCGCTGGCGCTGGCGTAGTATTTGTTTCCCCAGAAGGAGATGTATTGCCTTATGCTTTCACCCTCACACAAAACTGTTCAAACAATGAAGCTGAATACCAAGCTCTCATTCTTGGACTGGAGATGGCAGTTGAAGCAAAGCATCTCCAACTCAAGGTATATGGAGACTCAATGTTGATCATCAACCAACTCCTTGACATCTATGAAGTGAGGAAGCCTGAACTCATGCCTTTTAATAACTACGCACATCGCTTGATTGCATGGCTTGGTGGTGTTACTCTGGAACATGTTCCGCGAGGCGAAAATAGGCAGGCAGACGCACATTCCAATATGCCGAAGTTGGGTCATACCTCCAATCTTTGACGATGAAGACAATAGTGAAAGGGAAGTGAACGTCGTCTCAGTTTTGGAAATTGAAACTGAAGATTGGCGTCAACCCCTTATCGATTATCTGCAACATGGGAAACTGCCTGATGATCCACATAGGAGAGCGGATGTGAAGCGTCGAGCCCCTCGATTCATTTACTATAAAGACACGCTTTACCGCCGATCTTTTGAAGGGTTATTCCTCCGTTGCCTTGAAGAAAATGAAGCCAAAAAAGCTCTAGAAGAAGCTCATTCTGGCATACGTGGCGCTCATCAATCTGGCCCAAAACTTCATTTTCGCATCAAAAGAGTGGGCTACTATTGGCTAACCATGGTCAAGGATTGCATGGAGTACGCTAAGAGATGTCATGCTTGCCAAGTCCACGCCAATTTTATACATCAACCGCCAGAACTGCTCCATCCAACTATCACTTCTTGGCCTTTTGATGCATGGGGGATGGATGTCGTGGGGCCCTTGCCGAAGTCTTCTGATGGTCACTTGTACATCTTGGCTGCGACTGACTACTTCTCCAAATGGGCGGAGGCAATCGCACTGAAAGAGGTAAAGAAGGAAAATGTCGTCAACTTCATCCGTACTCACCTCATCTTTAGATATGGTGTACCGCGTTGCATCATCACAGACAACGGAAAGAATTTCTACAACAGTGCCATGACCAGACTTTGTCAGAAATTTGGCTTCAAGCAGCATACCTCTACTATGTACAACCCGCCTGCAAATGGTCTTGCGGAAGCATTCAACAAAACTCTTGGAAACTTATTGAAGAAAGTGGTTGCCAAAGCAAATAGAGATTGGCCTGAGAGAATGGAAGAAGCTCTTTGGGCGTATCGAACTACATATCGAACACCTACTCAAGCCACTCCATATGCGCTAGTGTACGGTGTGGAAGCTGTTTTGCCACTCGAACGCCAAATCCCATCTTTAAGGATGGCCGTTCAAGAAGGCCTCACTCATGAAGACAATGCTCGCTTGCGCCTTGAAGAACTAGAGGCACTTGACGAAAAGAGGCTCGAGGCACAACAACGTCTTGAATGCTATCAAGCCCGCATGTCAAAGTCATTCAACAAGAAGGTTCGTCTTCGTTCTTTTCAGAAAGGAGACTTGGTTCTTGCTGTAAGAAGGCCCATTAATACCACTCATAAAATTGGTGGTAAATTCATTTCCAAGTGGGATGGACCATATGTGGTGCAAGAAGTTTACTCAAGTGGCGCCTACAAAGTGGTTGCTGAAGATGGCTTAAGAGTTGGCCCCATAAACGGCAAATTCTTGAAACGCTACTACCCTTGAAGAGCAAGCGTTACTCCATGACGCATGAGCCTAAACTGCATGTTGCTCCTGGCCCGCATGAGCTAAAACTGTGCACGGCAAACCAAAAAACAAAAAGAATCCAAAATATGAACTACGTTTGACTTGATCCTATTTTGTGGGTACGTAGGCAGCTTGAATTTTGAGCTCAGTCATTCAAAAAAATTGTCTTACTTTTGAACTACGTTTTTGACTTGATCCCTTATAAGGGTACGTAGGCAACTTAAGAATTTTTCTTAAGTTCAGTCAATTCATAAAAAAAAAAAAAAAAACATTCAACTACAACTACGCTACTCATGGCTCGCAAGAGATTTAACTATGAATGGCTAAAAGTATGAGGAAAACTTTATTTAAAAAAAATAAAGTGATTGTCTTATGCTAAAATATCATAAATGCAAAGGCATAGTTTGCGAAAAATGGAACATCCATTTAGTAAACTAAACAAGTCTAAATAAAAAATACGACGAAGGAAAGCGGAATAAGCATTAGTCCAGCCAAGCCAAATTTTGGATCTCTTCCAGCTCGGACTTCAGAAGTTGCTCCAAATTGTTAGCCACTTCCATGTCCGCCGGCTCCATCAACTCAGTCGCTTCTATATTGGCTCGCTCTGCTTGTAAAGTTGAGACAATATGTTGCTTTTGAGCTCTTTGTGCATCAATCCCTTCGAGCGATACTCTAAGCTTTTTCGCCTCCAAGTCCAACTGTTCTAACTCCTCTATCAGTTGACCTCTCTTGGTATCAACATCTGCCAATCGTCGCTCCTTCGCTTCTGAAGTCATCCCGCTAGCAAAATTCGATCTCATAGAAACATAGTTGGTGGTATTCTGTATATATTTCTCTACCTGAGTTTGGAGCGGGGAATAATCCAATTCAAGTTTCGAAAATTCAGCATAAATCACTTGCAGTTTTGGTCTTAAAGATGCCAGCTTCTCAAAAGGAGTTTTTCCCAAGATACTCTTAATACTGCTATCATAAATCTTCGCGGCCAAAAGACGACCGCAATGGATGGTACTCCCTGTATCAAATAAAGTATCAGTTGACGGTGCCGCACGGCCCAACATAGGAGGCTTGGAAGTAGAAGGCTTGGAAGTAGATGGAAGATGGATTGTCTCAGATACAAAATTATGTTTTGATCGCAATGCAAGATCAAAAGAATCTGGACCATCAACAGAACCTTCACGCTCATCTGATGCAAACTGGCTTCCCAACTGTAGAAGGAAATGGCTCATTAAGAAATTTGATGAAAAAGTCCAAACTTCTTTAAAGAGTAAATAAAATAAAGAACAAAAGAAGGCGGTGGTTAAAGCTTACTCGTTTACCCAATACCTCAAGGTGGTCTGAAGTGTCTGGCAAATCATCAAGGACATCATCCAAATTAAAGTCCAATTTTGCCAAATCAGAAACCGTCACTTTCTCTTTGGGCCGCGAATCAGAATCTGTTGCTTTCTTTTTCAAACGCTTCCAATGGCAATCACCTTGGTCAGAACTACTACCCTCCGAAAGAACTACGGTAGCCCTCTTCCTTCCACCTGTTGGTTCTGAAGTCTTGGTAACAGCAAGCTTTGGCTTAGAAGATGGAATATTCAAAGGAGTTTTTGGCATGACTGCCATAACAACTGCTGCTTCCTTGGTCACTGCTTTGGTCACTTCCTTCTCCTTAGGTTTTAAAAGAGGCTGAGTAACTTCTGAAGCCAGTTTTGACTTCGTAGTGGATATTTTGATAAGGTTCTTCCCTTTTGGAGCAGCGGGAGATGGATCTGGCTTCGCACATGCAAGCTTATATTTGCAGAAGCCACTCGAAGATTTTTCCCACCACTCAGCATACTCTTTAGTGGCAAGGCCTTCAGATGAATGCGACGGAATCATGAAATCAGCCCTCGTGTTTAATCTCGTGCAAGACTCCCAAAGTTGGTATATTGCCTCCAAAGTTCCGGTTGAGAACTCTTCTCTTAACTTTCCAGGAATATCTTGACAAAATCGAAATTGTCTAGCAAATCGGTTAGGGCTATATGGCTCAACAATATGCTCATTACCACGACGAAGAGTTAAGTAGCTTGATCTGAGACTAATGACGTAATCATTCCAAGAGTCCGAATGCCTTCCATGGTCGGTGACAATTCCTTGTTGTGGTTTACCCAAGGCTAAGAGCGATAGAGTCGATGGCATGATGCTTTTCAAAAGATCACAAGCTTCTTGAAAACTAAAATGTTTAGCATTCTTTTCCCCAGCAAGTCTCACCATCCGGGCACCAGAATCAAATTTTGTGGAAGCAGACAAGAAGTAACTATCATAATAACGACCGAGCCACCCATAAACGTAATGGATGGGAAACGCTGCACTACATTTGCTTGGATTAGGTGAAGATGTGATCTCTCTCAAACCATGGTATATGCTTGCAAGGGCAGGTACTGCCAAAGAAAACCTCTTTCCTTGAGCCATCATACTTGCTACTTTGAATACGCCTGGACGAATTTGATCAACTTCCTTGTTAAGTAGCACAAAAACACATAGCCAACAAGATAGAAGAGCAGCCAAATTGGTTTCTTCTCTCACATCCTTCTCAACACCCAAGTCGTCAAAGACCTTTTGTGTATCTTGGGAGCGCGGTTTTTTCTCTCCAATAAAGCCAGTTGGATTGTTGGATGTCCTGGGCTCGCCCAACCTTTTCTTTTGAACTCTAGCGGGCGGCTGTTTGTAACGGGATTCCTCTTTAAACCAGAACTTTACCCAGTCATGGATAGTAACATTTGAAGTCTCGCTCGCACAATAAATTTTGCGGTATGCCAAAAATAAGTACTTGCAACTAGGAGGAAGAAGTGGCACACCCTTTTTGTCAACACCAGTGAGTTCTCTAGCAGAAGGCACGACCTCGTCATAGAAGGTTCCATCAATTGAAAGTCCCCCAGTCAGGCGTAGGTCCCATAGGGAAATAGACACTTCTCCGATTGGTACGTGTAAACTATTTGTTGAGGGACACCAAAACTCACAAAATGAGCGAATAAGGTTTGTGTTGCGAACATAAGTAAATAAGGATGCAAAGACAGCATCATATATTTTCGCACTATTTAGCATATCTTTATTCCGTGCGAGTACATCTTCTAACCACTCCCAATATCCGTCGATGAAAGAAATTTTCCCAAACTGAGGAGTCAAGTTACTCCATTTAGCAGCTCCGTTGATGATTCGATCGCCTAACAAGAGGAAGCGCTCAGAATCATTGTACTTCTTGTGTAGAGATGATCGCAGTAATAGTGTATCGCCGGAGACAAAAGTAGACTTCCCATGGTCATATAGTTCTCGAGATGATTCAATATACCATCTTGAAAGGTGGTGTGAATCGGGAGAAAGATTCCAGTCTTGTGCAAGAGCTCCAATGGCTGGATCATGAACCCAGAGGTCAACTCGAGTGGCGGGGGCAGCACCTTCATAACTAATGGACAGAATTTGATGATCATCTACCAAACGATCGTTGAACAAGGCCATCTCTTCGCGGAGCAGAGCTCGAAGAAATAACAGTAGCGGAGCCTTAAAGCTCGAAAAAGCTGCGGAGCAAAACTCGAAGAAGTTGCGGAGAAGAGCTCGAAGAAATAACAGTAGCGGAGCCTTAAAGCTCGAAGAAGCTGCGGAGCAAAACTCGAAGAAGTTGCGGAGCAGAGCTCGAAGAAATAACAGTAGCGGAGCCTTAAAGCTCGAAGAAGCTGCGGAGCAAAGCTCGAAGAAGTTGCGGAGCAGAGCTCGAAGAAATAACAGTAGCGGAGCCTTAAAGCTCGAAGAAGCTGCGGAGCAAAGCTCGAAGAAGTTGCGGAGCAGAGTTCGAAGAAATAACAGTAGCGGAGCCTTAAAGCTCGAAGAAGCTGCGGAGCAAAGCTCGAAGAGGTTGCGGAGTTTAAAACTCGAAGAGGCAGTGGCTATGGAGCGTCAAGTTCAAACAAGCAACTGTGAAGATCCAAATCTACAAAAGAAAATATTGACTGGGCATTAGTAGAAAATTCAAAACATTGCTGATATGTAAAAGAAAAGTCGAGCGGTGTAGAAATTTGGGACCCAAGTTCTTCACCTGATGAAATTCTTTGTACTTGCAAGTAAAAAAAAAAGTCAGCACAGGATCAAAATCATTGTGAATTAACAAAGCAATGAACAAATTTTGTTCTAACAAATTATCATGACGTACTGTGCACAATCTATTTTAGCAGGGTCACCAAAAAATTTGGTTCCAGTCCTAAGTGGACTTCATACGTGCTGGCATGGGAAAAATTGGAAGCAACAGGTGTGCGCCAAGAGTGACGGTGTCAGCCGAGCTAAAAGATCAATACATGTCGTGATACGAAAATGAGATCTGTGGTTTACCATACATTCGGTGGTACCTAAGAAATCAAGAACACAGTGTAGAAAGCCAAAGCCAAAGCCAAAGAGGACAAAATAGTTGTGAATCATCCTATTGTGCTTGAAAAAAAAAATTATTAGCTACACGGTTGCATGTCCAGTGTTTTGATTAGTCACAGCAAGGAGATCAAGTGCAGAAACAAAATAATTTGAAGAGGAGTGTGCCGAATTGGGACGTACAAGAAATTAAAGCGGGACAACTGTTTATGTGCTTGATGTTTTCTATTCTTGTTCCTCCGAAAAAAAAGAAAAAAAAAGAGACTGTTACTTTCTAATGGGGCCAGATCATTAGTACAAAGCACAAGAAGCCAAAAGCAAAACAATAAAAAAAGTGGCAAAGCAATGAAGAAGGAGAGGACTTACGAGGTTTCTGTGCAGACCCAATTGTGAGAATAAGCTTCTATTCTTCTATATTTATAGAGCAAGAAGACAAACTTCATAAGGAAAAGGAGTCTCTGTTGCTCTCCTAATTCATGAAATCCTTAAATCTGCATTAATTGCCCTCCAAGCAAAAGAATTAGGGCGGCAAGTACAAGCAAAGCAAGCCCTAAATCTGTTATGCGTTGGACGGTCAGGCCGTTTGTACAATTTCATGGTTCACCCAGGCTTAACTTCATAGGATTATCAAACTCCAATTTGATAGATAATCAAATCATTCTGCCTGAAGTAAAATACAAGTACGCTGATCGACAAATTTTAACTCGACCAACGAGTTAGAATTATCGGAAAATTTGTTCCACCCCAAATTTCAAACAAAATTCGTGGGGTATATTATTTGGCTGTCAAACTTTAGCCCACAAATAAATTGGGGCTCTCACATAGTAATTGTTTTGCCTCTCGAGAGAATTCAAGTCGTGAAAGTTTGGCTCACGAGTTCAACTATTGAAATTCAACTTGACACTAAATGTCAAGCAAAAAAAAAAATCAATGCTGCATACACAAATTTTCGGCATCAAATCAACATTTCGAGACCTACTCACTTTTTTTTGCATGAGCAAGTCTCGATGGGGCATCTGTAGGCATGTAAAATTTACAGCCAATCAGAAGTTGCCACGTGTTGCGCGACCTGGTAAATAGGACCCGGTAAATGGCCATATCAAATGTTGCCATGTATTTCGAGGTCAAAGGTCAAAGTGACATAGATGGACCAATCAAATGGTGCCACGTGTTTAAGTGACACAGTTATTATTATTTTTAAGCTCGGCCAATCAAATTAAGCCACTTAATAAAGTAATAATTGTATTTCTTTTTATAATTACCTTTCCAATGGAAGTTATAAAATTATAATTATTTCTTCTACATCAAATAAAGAAATAATTAAGAAGATAAATATGAAGGATGTAGAGATTGGTCATGACTCTCCATCCTACATCTCTATAAAAAGAGATGCACTTCTCCCATATTTTCGATCTAGACATTCAAGCATACAAGCTCCAGAGCTCTGAAGTTCAAAGCCCTCAAGCCCTTCAGAATTCTTCGAGTCTGCATCCAACAAGAAGGTTCTTCGAATCGAAGCCTCAAAGCCTCGAAGAACATTCAACCCAAATCATCATCTTCTTCACAAATCTTAGAGAAGATTCCGCCGTTTGATTCGGGATCAAGCATCAAGCCCTCGTTTCAACATCCGAAGAGAAGAATCAGAAGACTTTATTTTCTTTGATTAAGAAAATATATCAGAGATTGTAAACCCTAATTTTCTCAATCAATAAAATTGACTTTTGTTCAACATTTTTCCGTCTTTTTCGTAGACTCGAAATTTGTGTTCAACAACTTCGTCGAAAAACGTCGAGGCAATGGAGGCTGCCTTGCTCTGAAAACGGGTCGAAAGTGGCGACGTGTCCGAGCGATGACTCTAAACGGTTCCGGTCAGTTTTGCTTAACGGCTCGTCCGTTGGCATTAATGGGTCGAAGAACCGGATCGCTAACTTTGCCACCATCCCTCTCTGGTCAGGCAGACAGCACTGGAGGCCGAACAGGCGATCCAGCACGAAAAGAAGGAGTTGGTTCTCGAGCATTATCATGTCACGTTGAATCGAGTGCATCGATCCACGCATTGCAAAAACGGGATCGTTTCGTGAATAGCCAAGTTGCTTGAATCCTTCGGTGACGCCTCGGAAAAGCTCGAGTACGAAGCAACCATCCAGAACCATCATTTCTACAAACTCGTTGCTTGCGAGGCCGATTTGCCCTTCGTAGCAAGCGACCGTCTTTTCTTCCAGCTCTTTTACCGAGTCGAGGTACAATTTTACGTCCTGACGGGTACGCTTGAGGATGTGGTACAGCGCGCGCCACTTGTGGCGTTCCATGTTACGGAGGCGTTTCTTGCCGCGGTGGTACGGCCCCAGGGAGACGGTCTGGGGAATGTAGGCCTTCTCGTCGCCTTCTCGAAAGCATTGGGGGACTCTGTAAATGCTCAGCTTTCCCCAGGAGCCCGCCACATCTTCTTGGCGGGCTTGCTCTAGTCTTTCCCTGATGTTAATAACCCAATCGGGTTCCGGTGACTTGGCCTCGGCCTCTTCGACACTGTCGATGTTTCGGTCCTCGCTGATCACGATCCGCAATGAGTCCGACCGCTGTTGCTGCTGCTGTTTCACGAGATGATATTGCTCTTGTTCCGAGGGGTATTCGATGGATCGGGCGGCGGCGGTAGGGCTTTGTAAGTTTTGGATTCCGGCTTCTACGGTTTCTCTGAGTTTGAGGGTGATGAGGTACCAATTCAGAAGCTCTTTGTTGAACACAGCAACCATTTTTCTTGGGGCAATAGAGACTGATGTTTTGGTCTTCTGGGTAAATTTTTTATTTTTTATTTTCCTTAGAATGATTCCTCTAAAACATAAAAAAGATTGTTCTTTGGAGTTCACATTCCTAGAAAGAAAGCTGTTGCTTTAGGCAAAAGAAACACGTTGGAAGAAGCATCATGGTAGTGAAAGGGACTGATAATAATACTTGCACTACTGGCCTGATGTTGATATACATATGCTAATAATCCAATTAGGCAGCCCACATGGCATAGGCTGCGGCGCTGCCCTACATTGACCCAAGGATGGTCAGTATGAACACCCCAACCTTTGGCATTTAACGACGGTGTTAACCTCCATGTAAACATCCTCCAAGACTTTACAAAATTCCGTTAACTTGAATAATTTTCTTTTGAATTCTTGTAACAACAACATTCTATGAAAGAGCATATCTTCAAAATGTCTGTTTTAACCTCGTCACTATTTCTTTTCAAAGGGTATTAATAGATTAATAAACCAATTAACATTAGTACAAATGAGAGCTCATAAATTTACTCCATCTATTCTCAAAACATTGTCCACTACGAGAACTTTGAAAATTTTGAATTTTTGTTGAGAAAAATATACATTTTTAAGTTCTCGTGCAGTAGATAATTTTTTTAAAAGAAAAGTTGTGCTTTTTGACCGCACTATTCATGCTAATGTATGACATTTTGCGCATATCTTGTTGGTTCATCAATCAACTTGTAGAGGTAAAGTAATTTTTGAACACCCTATAACAAATTTTTGGAGCTGCCACTACCAAATGGACCCTCCTCTTTTTGGAATTGGAAACGTGTTTTAGATGAGTATTGGGCTTTAAGGTTTTGTGTTGCTATAATTATCATTTTGGTTGGGTAAGCTATTTTTCACCAAACACAAGAAAGGCATTCTGCTTTACTAAGCTATAATAAATTCTTAAAAGGACAAACGACATTGAGCAGGATACCTTGTTTTTTAATCGTCTAAAATGGATACGTAAATATGGTGCTCCACATATTTGTCAAGGACTATTGTCCTTAGCATTACTACATAATCTTTTATAGAGAAATTCATCACACTTACATCGAGGTCGAAGCTAAGGTCTTATTATGTGCTACAAGCACGAAATAGTGTGTTTAGCCACCAAGCAGATATGAAGACTTGAACCAAACTACTTATCTGTTGAACCAACAACATGGTGCTGTGTGGAATAGCTAATATAAGTGAAAGGATCCCCTTCGTTCCTTTTTAGAGACTTTGTTTTTTGGTTTGACAAAGTCCTTTTTAGAGACCGATATCATTTCGATCGATACGAGAAAACACGTAGTATAATACTTCCTCCGTTCCAAATTGATGGTCTGGTTCGATCTCCAATGCAAATTTTAAATGGTTAATATCTTTCAATCTACAATTGCTTTAGAACTAATTGAAATCTATCATATAAAATTCATTGTACCTCTCGCCGAATCTTGAATCCTTAAGCTTCCCAAACGAATCGCTTTTTGAACTTCACGAAAGGCTTTGCATAGAGATTGAATATGTTGTAGAAGAAACCCCCTCAAAGATGATCCTTTAGAGCATATGTATTGATAAACCTTCACTAGTCTTCGAGGTGCTTAGGAGATGAGAGATATGAGTTCTGGACTTTATTTTGGCGTCGGTACACATTTATGATCTAATGGGTTGGTATTTAATATTTATTTATCAAATTTTCATGTAGACAAAATAACCCGTTTTGCTTGAGCAGAAACAATTTTCCTTGAGCCAAATCCTCTTCTTCCAAATTGTCAAGAACATACTCCTGAGCAAAACAGTTTTGCTTGAGCCAAATCCTCCTTTTGCAAAGTGTCAATGACACATCCGGTTCACTTGACTAACAACTACCGACGCTCAAGAAATTAAGTAAATAAATGTAAAACTCGATAATAAAGAATACATGCAAATTTGAGTTTTTGGTCATAAAAGTGTCAACTAAAAAAGAGCTCGGCCCATGGAACTATGTACATTTTTCATTGGGAATTATTTTATTTTATTTGGTTTTACAAATGAGAGAAGCTTCCCTTGGTCCTAGCTAATGGATTCACATCTGATCTGTGGACCGTGGTGACAGAGAAATTTTTCAGTGCCGGGTCAGCTTGGCACATCCGAGCCGTTCGATGCAATTTTGAACGGCTCAGATTTGGAGAGAGAAAGAGGAGGGGTGAAAGGAGAGAGAATGTTTCAATCTGAACCATCCAAAAGTGCATCGAACGGCTCAGAAGTGCCAAGCGGACACCACGCGAAATATACCCGCTCGACACTGAAAAATTTCTCGTGGTGACCCACCTATTAATAATTATTAAGGGGTGATTAGATTATACTCCTATCATATAAGTATACGGGGGAGGTGGGGACAGATACAAGCTGGAAATAGGATAATACTATATGCCCCACTTGATCATTTATTAGTAGTTGTATATTGGTTTTAGTTTTAATTACTTTTTGGCACTTAAATTCTCTCCTTCCACTTTTTATCCCCTCTATGAGGAAGAAATGGTTAGTTTTCAACTCATATTTGAACAAGCAAATGGCTTGTGTCTAGTTGCTCATAACCTTAGGTGATCAAACTTTAAGACTTTAGGCTGAGTTCTTCTAAACTCAACTTATTTCTTCGTTTTGTGTGTATTTTTCGTCTTTTCTGAATTTTTGTTAGATTGACGTGATTTTTTTTTAGATTAATCATTCGTCAAGATGAGAGGAGTCTAAAATATATACAAAATTATGACCAAAAGAAAAAAAAAAGTTCACTAAAAATGAAAAAAGTATCAAACAGCTGTCTTTTGGAGCTTAAGTGCCGTCTCATTTGAATGTTTTCAACATCGGTCCATATTTTTATACTCTTCCAATTCATCTCGTCAAGACGAACGATTAACCCCTAAAATTATGTCGAAAAGCTAAACAAAAAGTTACGAAAAGTAAAAAATACCGTGATAAGTTCCAGACTTATAATTCTAAAAGAACGCAAGAAATTTGTTGCTGGCCTTCTAAGGTTTCATATTTGAGACTTCACATGTACTATCAACTTTTACAGGGTTAGGTCATCAAAGATTTGCCCCGACTTTAGTTGAGCCCAAGGGCAAAGGGATTAAGAGTTAAGGGGGGGCAGCTGACCCCGCTGCCTCCCAAATTTTTTTAGAGATTGGTATAATTTTCACCAAATTTTTACTCATTTGACCCCCTTTAAAATTTATTTTTACCCAACCCATATATAAGGGTTTTGTATTTAGGAAAAAGAGGAGATAAAATAGAATTTCCACTCACAAAAATCTCCAAAACGTGAATAGCGTTTCATTGTTCTTGTTATTAATATATATCTACTTTTTGATTAACTTGTTAATTTGATTGTTCCTTTCAAATAGCAACTAGAAAAAGTGAATCATACATAATTCAAATTTTCGACCCCACTAATCGAAAATCCTGACTCCGCCCCTGGTTGAGCCCCCGTTAGTGAGGTTAAATGTTCACGCAATTTAGCTAATATGGGACTCCAACTATTTTATAAGTATGTCTATGCACGTCTCCTTTCTCACTCCAGGAGTTATCCTTGGTTTCAAAATTGTAAACAAAACAGATGGTTCATTTTCATTGTACTTTTTTCTCTACTAAAATGTGCTTCGATCATGAGATTACTATCATCAGATAAATTTGATTCTTCTCGCCAATCTACACACTAGGGCGTACAAAATCATCAAAATGGGACTAGTTGTGGGGCTCATAGTAGATTGAGATTCTCAGCAATCTACAAGTGCACCTCATTGATTTCAGTCGTTCACCACGCAGGACTAGCTAGACAGAGTCATCTAAAAAAAAATTGATCGAACATTAATAGTCATACGATCAAATCAATTTCATTTCACTGATAATGAACTGTCTATTTCAAAGTACCGAGTCTACCGACGGTCCAAATAAATTTGAGTCAATCATGTGACCCTTAGTAGCCAACTAATTCTGATATTTAATTTTTACATGCAACGTCCTTCTCAATGGATCCTATAACAAGGTCAGGGGCTTTAATAATGAGAGAAAATCCAGAGCTGCTTCATTTGATCTTTTTCTCATTGTTTTGTATTTTTGAAAAAGAAAAGAAAACGTGTTTGTTGTGCCAACTGATCACAATATCTATTCATATATGTTTGCCAAGTTCTGGCTGACCCATCTATTATGACATGTGCCCCATCTACAAAGTCAAGGTTAGGCTAATCAGGATAAGAAGGAAAACAATACAAGTAAATGATGGTATCAGAACCTTTGAAGTTCTATTTTTTGTTCTGAAATATCATAAAGGTGGAGAGAATGTGATTCAGGGCTATGAAGCACCGGCACACTTAAGAAGTTGTCGTATTCACATCGGCTGTACAAATGGTTCACATCACTTTTGCATACCATAATACCTACTATTGAATTCTACGCAAGCAATGCGTTTAAAACACCGAAACACGCGTTTAAAAAAACTTGTTTCATAGGTTCAATTGAAAAAATATTATCAAATGTGCCTTTCGATTTGTCTATTTAATAGATTATCTATTGTTAGTGTTTAATTGGAATAGGATCCTCTCTAGTTGCTTTAATTACAGTCTTTTTCGGCCCATTGTGATGATCGGAGCTAGTCTTGTTAGTCTTTTTTGGTTCTTTAAATGATCGGAATTATTTATCTTTTAGAGCTCTTTGAAAAAATGGCCACGCCAAATATCATGTTCATCAAATAAAGTTTGATATGTTTTTGAAAGCCATTTATGTCTAAAAGAATTGGCCCCAATTCTGGGTTTCAATTTCAACATAAACGCATTCCCGGAACATATCAATTGATATTCAGTAAACATGATTTTGAAGTGGATGATGTTCTCGACGAGCTTTAAAAAAAGAAATGGTTCCGATTATTGGAGTGGGCCGGGAAGGGCCCAAATATACCTAACAGGACGGCCCAATCCTTTTTAAGGATTAGAGAGGAGCTTATTGTCAAATTCAAAACTAGGCACGAATTAGAATAAAAACTTCATTAATGGTTTCATGTATTCCTTATTGGTCATACGTTATAAGCATTTATACTACACAAGTCTCTTCCTATTCATAAATGATAAAAAAAAATTCCTAATCACAGGAGTTGAGCTCACAAATATAATAACCATTGAAATATAGTTGTTACAAATATAATTGTTACAAAAAAATATGACCATTAAAATATAGTCATTACAAATGTGGTCATTAGAATAGATCTGGTCAGAAAATATAACCAAGAAAATTAAAAATTAAAAAACTTAAATTGAAAGTATAAAGAAAAAGTATTTTTACTAAAATAAAGTTAGAATAGAGTTGGATGCACAGTACTTCGAAAAAAGTGACTAGGTAAAATAGAAAAGTGGCTTTTTAAGTTTAATTTGATCCAAAATTTACTAAGGCTGATGCAGATGCTCTTATGGATTTTACTTCATTTTTTTTTTTTTTTTTTATCAAATGGACTTCATTAGAGTCGAACAAGAAAAGAAATATGGTCCACATGTTTTATTTTCTGGGCATTTATTCTGAGAATGTTGTGAAGTTTTGCTTTTCATTTTGGTTGTTCCATTGGATGTTCACAAACAGCAAAAACTACAACAACAAAGCATTTGCACTAAAATAACACTTTATTACAAGTATTGTTTCTGCGGCATTCAACATCACAGGTACATGGTATCTACAAACCTGGGTATAAAGCTTTCGAAAGGTAAATACAAGTAAACCACTAGCAACATACTCCTTCCATGATCTATATTGAACACCCAATGACTAAGATTAAAAGAATTGAAGTGGAAACTAGGCAGAACAGAAACCAAAATGCACATATCAACTCACCAAATCATAACGGATGCCCTTCTGAGTTGAGTTCACGGTAAGAAGATTGGCTTTGTCTTTGAATTTGTTGATGCTGAAGGGTTAAGGCCATATTGCACAACTGTATATTTCTCAAACATTCTTGACTAGCAAGGTTTTTTTACTGTGCTCCAGAATTCCTAGCTGAGACCTGTGTATCCACCACACTTGATTCACGCTTTTTCTTACTTCTGGAGCTGCGTTTTGATTTGCGCGGTCGAGTTTTTGTACCAGGCTTCTCCCTGTTATCCTCAGTGGTAATCGTTGTCTCATTAGATGGAAGTTCAGGAGGAGCATCTGGCCACGGAGTGCGTTTTGATGGGACTGTGACCTCCATTGGGGTATCAATGATCCATCTGCATGATAAAGAAGTTAATTTTAGCAACAAGCAGAGAATCTCAGCAACAAAAACCAATGTGGGAAATTATCATGGAACAGCGCAAGACGGCAAGATTAAAAACACTTGCTTCGTTGTAAGGTGCTGGTGAATCATGATGAAGTCATAGAAGTACCAATCTACCAAAATGGTTTGGCAAGAGAAGCTAAGCATCCGTCTGCTGAAGAAGAGTTGATCCCCAGAAAAAAAAAAATTACAGATTACTAAAAAAGTCACAAGTGTTTTTATCTTCATTTTTTTTGGTCAAACGGAATAGAGTCAAGTGTTTTTTTCAGCCATACATGAGACATTACTGTCCTTGGATAGGAAAAGGTTGACTTATTGTTCAACTGCTCGCAGTCAGACATCAAAAGCCTTCGGACCTTTTCTCAGCCTGATATTGAGAATTAGTATGTTCGCTGCCTATGATACCAAACTACATTACAGGACCTCTTTGCCTTAGGATTCAAATATAACTCAAAACTTCGTGCTTATGAGGGGCTAAAATTATGGATTCAGTGGGGCACCATAATCTTTCTTACCCTATGATATGGGCGCAGTTCAACTGATAGAATATTGCTAATCTATGAGGGAAAGTAACGCGCAAGTGATGATCATAAATAAAAATAAATAAAAAGTAAAAGTAACCTCCAGTTATGAAAATGAAATAATCAACAAGATGAAGAAAATGACATTTTTGCAGCATAACAAGTTATTTTTGCTTCACAGAAATGGTTACTGTACACTTTAGTCCACAAAGCAAAGGTGTAGAAGTGGCTATTTCACAAGGCAGGTAGGTAATTCGCACATAGCCCAGACCACAAGGCGGCAAAGTAAAACGTATCCTACTAAATGATTATGTACGCATTTCTCCATGCAAACAAACCGTTTAGTTTGCGATTGATGCAAAGTACTTTTATACTCTGGACAAGCACATATTGTTTCACACAACTGCACCGAGGCCAATAAAATAGCTATTCAAATTCCACTTTTCTAGTTTAACTCGCCACTTTTTTTAACACACTCCCACAAAGCTTTTAATTTGAACTACTTACTCGAAAAATCAGTCTTCAGTTCTTGACCAAACCCATAGGCCCTACTACTCTAATGTGAAGAAAAATATTGACCTTATGTAATTTAATTACTGTCATGATGTCATCCCTAAAAACCATAGATACCTCTATAAATCTGTATGTTAACAAATATAATGGTGTTTTCAATATTTTGATCAGCCTAGGCAGCAGTGCCGAAAATGGCAGCCCGTTCAATGAAATAGCAATTTGTTTTTGGACATTAAAAAACCATACACTCAGAGACAGATATAGAAAGTAATAAAGCGAGTAGTGTGCAGAAAACCTCTAATTTTTATATAGATAGTCTCTTAAACCCATCATACATGAGAGAGAGAGAGAGAGAGAGAGAGAGAGAGGGAGGCAATTATTGAGGAGGGCGGCGGCATTTGATGTGGTGATGAGTAGGGGTGTGCAAAAAAAAAAAAAAAGAGACCCGACGGACCCGACCCGACCCGAGGGGTTTCGGGCGGGGCCGAACATGTGGTTCGGTCGGGTACGGGTACAATTTTCCAAAAAAATCAGTTTTCGGTTCGGGACTCGGGGTGCTGTTTTTTCTTACCCGACCCAACCAAACCCGACCCGACCAACCCGACCAAAAAGGTAACGAATTCATTTAGTTTACTTCGGTTTTGGTCCGACCCGACCAAAAAAATCGATTACACGGACGGGTATCCCTCCTCCTTCGGTTCGGGTTCGGGTCTCAAAAAAGTGTTAACCGACTGGTCGGGTTCGGGTTCGGGGCCGAACCCGACCCGTCCGACCCGTGCCCACCCCTAGTGATGAGCGCAAGAGTGCCAATGATGTAAAGGGGCTATCGGGAAAGGGGAAGAGCGGAAAGAGAGGAGAAAAAAAGGTGGTTTGGTTTTTGGATGTAGTTCGAATGTGTGCGAGGTAACCTTGGCATAAAATGATGAACAATATTGATGTTATAATTTTCTGTTAATGATTCAATGGCAGCTTACAAGAACCAAGAGTGTTGACAATAGAATTAAAAAAAGGGAGGGCAGTGGCATTTCAAAACCTGGGTAGGTTGATGTATTTGTCATAAACCTCAAGGTAGGTCCCTTGAGCAGAATAACTAAGAAGTTTAATTTTCATAAACAACTAACATTCAAAATAACATCAACACTGTGCCCAAGACAACATCACCACCACCTTAGGTCTATACTATAGAAGCTGGAAAAAGAAATTATGAAACTAGGTACATATGTATGTATTAATTTGTCTTATGATTGGTAATTAAGAAGTCCTAGAGTATTATTCAGATTGGTTTTTGTTTGAGTTCAGCTTTGGCGCGGTAGTTCCTTATGCCAAACCAAATTGAAACCAAGCGGGTATTTCGATTTTAAAAATGAAACCTTCCCACTGGTTGGGAAAGTTCAGAGAAACCGTCGTCGTAGGAGCTTATCAGTTTGGGTACCAGTTTGTTTCGGGTGAAAAAGCAATCCCTGAATTCTACCCTTTTCATACCAGAATTTACAGCATTGGTTCCGGAAGGATCTGCGTTCCAACAAACATAGGTATATTCATACAATAAAAACTTCACCAACCAAATGACAAAGCAAGTGCCATTCAACCAAATGAACCCACGAAACGACAAAGCAACCAAATGACAAAGCAAGGGCCATCCAACCAAATGACAAACACTCAACCAAACATAACTCAGAGAACTACCTAGACATGAGATGTGCCATACCTCAGAAACATGAACATATGAACACAGTTTCTACAACCAAATGACAAAGCAAGGGCCATTCAATGAACCAACTTGACCAAATATTGGTAAAGGGATGGATGAAACAATTCAAAAAAAAAAAAAAGACACAGAATTAGGAAGACATCAATACACGGAACAGTAGGCATACAAAAACAATAGTGGCTAAATTAACAACAGGTCTGGCAATGCCTTTTGGTATGATTGTGACCAAAGGTTATTTGAGGCGTGTATAGAAGTTGAATGATAGATTGTTTTGACTCAGTTCATGCATTTCATACTTCTAAACTCACACGTACACAACTAGGTTGGAGACAGTAGGTGCATGAACGTAATGGGAAAGCATCAATACAGCGCCTTCAATTATGAGCAAATACTACTATCATCAAAAAAAGATCATCGATGATATGCTGATTGCAAATGAGCTATATCACAAAGCTAAATAACATCATTAGCAGATACATTAATAGGATTAAGCAGAGGCTGTGGAGCAATAATGTACAAAGCAAGGTGGATAGTAAAACACTGACCTGGCAGGAAATTTGCTATCTGCACGAGCTTCAACACGGAGCCACCAAAGCAAAATCTTGCGCCCACAGCTGCCCAGAGGCTCCACCACAGAAGGGTCCTTCAGCAGAGATAAGGGAGTCTCGATATCCTCTGCATCCCCACCTACTGTATCTAGATCCTTAACCCACTCTGGCTTGTCACCTTCATTTTCCTTCCAGAGCAACCTTGAATTCAACACAAACCCAGCCCACTCCAGCTTCCTGGGCAACACAGTGGCCACGTCACCAACATATTTTGCGCCCTTCCCTTCGTATGGCAATGAATTAAATGTGTGCCATCCAACCAACTGGTCGGATGAATTACAAGCTGGACCTTGAACTGGCATAGGTGAGTTCTCTACATCATCCTTCTGAGCCACTGATGATTCTTCTTCGGGATCACCCGAATGTACAAGAATGCCCACCGAAACAGCGCCAACCCACTTCACCTTTTGAATCTCGTCAAAGAGCTCCATGCTATGCATATTGCTATCATCCGCAAACATCACGATTCCTTCTAGTTTCAATTCTCTCACGACTCTGCTCCATCACAATCCTACTACATTAATTTCATTCCTAACCATAGTTCTAAAATTAAGGGAATAAACTTATGCTCCATTTAAATAGACACGGATTTCAAATGAAGTTACTTACTTGATGCTCAAAAACTTAAAAGGAAATATATCAGGTTTGAGCATAACCTTATGAAAACAAATTTAGCATGATAGCTTCTTCAAATCCATCATGATACAACTCTGAACACAACATCATACTCCCTTTGTAAACTATCAAATCTAAGACAAGGGCTTCTAGCTCAGTTGGTCGTGCACCAGTACCAGTACTTAGGTAGTTAGGTGCTAGGAGGTTTGGGTTTGAGCTGATGGAACAACTTCGATACCCTAGTAGTAATCTAATTTAACTAACATCCGTCCGACCATCTGGAGAAAAAAAAAACTATAAAATCTAAAATTGAGCTATTGGGATATGAACAAAAAAATACAAAATCCTTCCATTCGAAAATCATCCAAACAGACTCTATAAAATATGAGCTGCCTACTCTATGGATAATTAGGTCAAGTCAATTCACCTTAGCGCTCGTAACCGCATCCGAGCCTCCAACCGATGCCGATCATCCCACGAGACCGGCATCTCCTCCTCGAATCCGACATGGACAACCCTAAGCCCCGATCTGGCGACCAACCACGCCGTCTCGTTGGTGGTTCCGCCGGCCTCGACGACGATCCACGTCAGATCGTACGGCACATTCATCAACGAGTGCATCACTCCGGTCAGATGTAAAGTCTGGAAAGTCCGCACGTAGGTAGGAGTTACAGCGATGACAGACCTAGGGGTTTTCACCCCGTACTGAACCCTCTGCTCTCTCTGAACCCTGTCGATTATCCGGTGAGCCTTCATGACCTCGACCGGATCCGGGTGGGGCCAGGGCCGGATTAGGATCCCGTGCCGCCCGACCACTACTCTGCTGCCCGGAGTGGCGACGGTTGTGTTCAGAGATTGAACGGGTAGGGAGGCGGGGCGGAACGGCGACGTGGAGTGGAGGAGGGCGGTGGGGGGCGGGGAGGAGGGGGAGAAGAGGAGGAAGAAGACGACGCGGGAGAAGCGGAAGCCGAGGAGGAGGCTGACGAGGCAGCAGAGGCCGTGGAGGACCAGCCACAAGATTGATTTGAGGCCTCCGTCGAGGGAAGATGGGTCCAATGGCGATGACGATGCTCGGAAGCTGTTGGCGCGGCGGCTGAGGTAGCTCTGGTGCAACGCCGACAGCTTCATTTCCTCTCTCTCTCTCTCTCTCTCTCTCTCTCTCTCAAGTATGTAAGTAGCCGAGAAGGTTGGGATTCGATTAGGTCAATGTGGATGGAGAGAGAGAGAGAGGGAGGGAGGGGGGGGGGGGGAGGGGGTTGGGGCCTAGGGAGGGTGGGGGGAGGCGGAGCTGGTGGTGGTGGGTCAAGCTGTTGGGTTTATTGTTTATGTGTTGTTTAAATCATGAGAGATTTCTTTGGGTTTACGACTTTACTCGCTTGAATTGAAGTTTTCTTTGTAGTACCGGAGTATTAATTTTTGATGGGATTCGGACAAGATTTTGTACTAGTAGTAGTTTGCAGAATTTTTGCTAGCAAATCTAGGCTAGGCAGGCTAGAGGGTCATGTCTCCTCCGAAAGTTACTGGAGTGGTATTTTGTTTTTCATTATCGTTGGAGTGGTCACGTTTTTTTAGGAACGCGTCGGAAGAAGGAAAAGTTTTAATTTAGGCTCCCTTCACTTGTCGGAAATAGTGTTTGAAAAAGTAGAATTTTAAAAAAACAGTGAAGTGAGGGAAAATAAAATAAAGAAAAATAGAATTTATTTTTAACTGTGTGTTCTTTTAACAAAAAATTTTGCAATAAAATTAAAAGTCATTCATTTTGGTAAGACCTATTTTACCGAGAATTGTGAATTCTATAGCTTTTTTGGTAACTGAACAAATAAAAAATGGAGTGCAGTGCATTTTGTACCTCCTTTATACTACTATGCACATGAGCAGAGTTTGATTCTCGTAAGTACTTATCTCCATCTCTAATTCACTTATGATAGAGTAGATTAGTTTTAACGAATGTCCAAAAAAAAGGAACAAACAAAAAGTTATAGAAAAGTTAATTTTATCATCATTTTTCATCTTTTCCGTGTAACTAAACAGGCACGGGAACTTGGTGCAGAGCAATTTTTACTTACCCTTTGGGAAGTGAGGGTCGCTATGTTTAATGCCTTGTTCCTTTCCCTTCTCAAAAAGAATTTTTTTAAAAATTCCCCTTAGATTCTTCCTATTTCTAACATTTCTCTCTTTATTTCTCTCCACTTATTACCCCTACAATTTTTTAAAAAAAATTTCAAACAACAAACCAAACAAAGCATAAATGGTTAGAATCGTTCATTTTGTTTGAATTAATTTCAATAAGGGTTGTGCAAAAATTGAGCTCAATTAAGAATATGGGCAAGTATTTGATCAAATTAACTAATAATTCTTTTGAATCTAAAACCAAATAGAGCATAATTGTAAGGACCATGAATTAATTTCGCTTTTCCGGTTTGTTACTCGTGTCAGCACCACCTAATCAAAAGATTCTTCGTTTAATACTAAAAAAAATACTCTCATATGTTTATGTTGAACTTGCAGAAAAAAACAGCGAGAAAAGTACTCCACAATCAACAACAGTTGCTCTCTAACAGAAAATTATAACAACAGTAGCAAAGCACTAAAACAACTAAAGGTTGGTACAACTAGTCACTGGAAATATTAAAACAGCATTAGAAGAAAAAAAATTGTCCAAAATTTTTTTTAAAAGGAAAATTTAGCCATTGGATCCGAAAGGTCGCAGAGCGCGAAATAGTATCCCGACCCTCTCTCACATAAAATTCCAGACCCACATATGATTTGTGGGTCCATCTCATCGATCCCATATGTTATGGAAGAGGGAGCACGGACACTATTTCGTACTCCAAGTCTACTGAATAATTATTCTGGTAAGAAAAGCTCATTTCATGATTTCGAACCTCACAATCCACTACCCCTGCCCTTTAGGTTAGAGTAGCTTACGGATTTTATATTTTAAAAAAAAAGTCGACATGTCATGTTAGTTTGGCGATATCTCACTTTTTTTCCGATAATTCACGCGTCTAGACTATTTAAGCATACTTTCATTAATCATGAAATCAATTCCACCATCTACTAACAGTCACAATTAATAAGTCCATAACAAAGCTTCGTATGAACTGTCTCCAAAAAAATTAATACAATTTAAGAGATTTTAAACTAGACACCTAAGGAGGGAAGAAACTCAAATGGTACAGGTTTTGACCATTAGACTAACCCCTTAAGGTTTGGTGATATCTGAGATTTACCCTATTCTATAATGATTTGAACCATATTAGTTATTCATTTGCTTTTATAATTATAAGATTTGCACCCTAATCTAGCCGAATAACCGCTCATTGACGAATATGTATTGTCAGCTCTTATCTAACTTGCTCCACGAGCATATGATTTTTGAGATTTGTGCAGAAGGGAGTGGAAAATTGTCTAACTATGCTACCATGCTTGTGGGATACTTGCTTATTGGGACCATGGTTTGATAGTTTTGAAACTTGGAACCATGAAAATGGGTATTCGTTTGGGCCTAAAATGTGAAATGTGATTTTTACATTAATGAATGTATAATTGTATAACTAAGTGCTTTCGATAGTGAAAAATTTGTAGATTTTTATTTGTGGTTGAGAAGTTGTTAGGTGTTTCTGGTAGTGAATAAGTTGTTGAAAAATATCAAGTTATTTCTGGTAGTGAATAAGTTGTTGATGGGTTTGCGAGTAGAGAGTTACTGTAGCAAAAAGAGTTTTTGTGGACAATTTTTTTGTTAGTGAAACCGGAATGATAAAATGCTGAAATTTTTTTGTTAATGAAAACGAAATGATAAAATGCGTTGAATTTTTAGTAGTTTTAGTCAGTAGAAACACCCCCTAATAAACCTTGGATATGATACAAGTAAATCTTCTGATCACTAGTAGCTCGGTGAAATAATATGCTCTACACATACAAATGAAAACATTTTTCCTAAAATCCCGGTTAAAATATATTATTCTATATGGTGTTATCGTCTAGGTCACATGATTTTCTAATAGGATTCTTCGCTTCCACTCTCAAGCTTCATTCTACACGCCCTTCAGCTTTTAATCCTCACTCTCACAAATTGTAAACAGTAGTGTGAAAATTTTTCATAGAATATTTTTGCGCTCATGATCCCCCTTACATTCTTCCACACAATGGTGGAGGAACATAGACACAAGGGTGGGCAACCACCCCACTGACTGCCAAATTTTCATAGAGATATGTATAATTTTTGTCTCGTTTTTACTAATTTGACCCCACTTTAAATTTTATTTTTGCTCCAGTCTATATAAGGGTTTTGTACTTGAGGAAAAAAGGAGTCAAAATGGAATCTCTAGCCACAAAATTTCCAAATGTAGCGTTAGTTTGTTTGTTCCTCAAAACAAATCAAGGGTTTCGTTCATGAATTACGCATAGTTCAAATTTCTGACTCTACTTATCGAAAATCCTAACTCCGTCACTGCTTGCACACACATAATGTGACTTAGATAATCAGCATGTCTACCATGATTATCATCACAATGTTGTCTCATAATCAAACAAATTAACAACTTAAAAAGCATGCAGGTTTTGCATGGTCACGTTTAGGTGATAATAAAACAGGTTAGGTGATAATCTATGGTCTTAAGTTCCAACCAATCCTTCATGTATGTCAAGAAATTGGATTCACGTGTCACAGGGGCGTGGAAACCGGACACCATTAGCTTATTATGATACTGTTAAAATCAAGTTGGTGGTGATTACAAATTTACAATTATTAATGAATATAACAATCTTGGAACAAAATATTTTTTCTTTTATTTTTTTTGTAATGAAGAGTGGTCCCTGGGCCAACTTACGCACACCATAGGACTAATCTTTCCAGCCCCTCACCAGCCTTTGCTAAACTAAAGGGTTTTTACGCATGGGGTGGCCCCAAGGGCTTTTCGCATGTAGAGGAGTAGAATCTGGGACCTCGGGATGGTAAGTCCCTCCGCCCTGATTGACCAACCAACTGCACTACCCTTGGGGTTCTTGGAACAAAATCTTGTAATACAGTGTCCATATTCGCGGGAGACAGTTGTAAAACCCTTTTGTATAATCTCTGTAATATCTCAATCTATTAAAACCTATATATGAGGACTCAAATTGATAGACATTTTGTTTAAGGGAAAGACTACAATATATACCTCTTATTTTGATGTGCACCCCCAAAATATTACTTCAATTATAGAAAAAATGTTACAAATCATATTGTTAAAAAGTTACGAATTGTATAAAGTTTAAAAGATACACCAAAATGTTATAAATCATAATGAAAATGTTATGAATCGTACTGCTGAAAAGTTATGAATTCTAAAACAAAAATTATGAAACACACTAAAATGTTATGAATGAACCATAAAATATGTGCATATGATACATAATTTTAAAAGGTGTGTATTGTAGACTTTCCCTTTGTTTAATGTGACCATGGACTGTATCATATCATTTCTATTTGTTACACAACATTACATCTGTCCTTGATAATGTAAATATATAGTTGCTCATTGCACACTAAGATCACAATCTATATCTAGATTTTAAATATATGCGATAAAGTAATCCACTAATAAGTTTTGAAGTTCGTGCAATATCTCAACCACTTAGTACTGCACCTTATATCATACACAAGTGATAATAAATAAACAAAGGTCTAATAACAATTGGTTGTATAAAGAATCGATATGGTTCTTACATAAATTAAAGTGAACAAATCTTCCAAGGAAAATGCTAACGTACCCCTCATCTTATGGTGTGCCCAATTATAGATAGCAATGGAGCGGGTTGGGCTTGGATTTGGATTTATAGTATGTACTTGTTTACACTGATTTTTTGCCAAATTTTGAAAATAGAGTTTATTGGTTAATTAGTTGCCGAAAATATTATTTTTTGGGCCTTGATTGAATTAGTAGTGGAACATAATTAGGCCGTTAAATTTTAAAGGGCTTAATTGAATTCGAGATTAATGGGCCACATTAATATCTAGAGAATGGCCTAATTGATTAAGGTGGCGTTCTTCTGGACTAATTTTTGAGCAAAAAGTCCCAAATTAAGTTCACTTAGCCGTTCAGCTAAATAAGTCACTTGGCTTATTTTTTTATTTTTATTCCAAAAAAATTCGCATTTGTTAGTTTTTTGGGGATTATTGTTTCTTCATGATGAGAGGAATCTAAAAAGTAAAAAATTACGATCGAAATCCAATTTTTTTTAATAAAGACAAAAAATTTGGCTTATTGGCTTATTTTTGTCTTTATTCAAAAAAATTAGGTTTCGATCGTAATTTTTTACTTTTTAGATTTCTTTCATCCTGATGAAACAATAATGCCCCAAAAAATTGACGAAAAACTAACAAATGTGAAAAAAATTGAATAAAGAAAAAAAAAAGCCGCTTGGCTTATTTAGCCGAACCGATGAAAATAAGTTTTAGGTCAACGCTTCCGAAACAAGCCCATGACTACTCGTGAAATGACAAAAATGCCCCCTTGTATATTTCAATGTGGATAAGTTTTCAAAATGAAAAGGGCAATATTGTAATTGTGTTTGTCTAGGCCAATTAAGTTTTTAGGAGAAATAAGTTTAGAAGAAAACTTGATCTAAACTTATTCCCAAATAAGTTCCAAAATAAGTTTAGCTCCTATTTTAAGTCCACAAGAACGCCTCCTAAGGCCCAGATTCATTTTTCAGATCTGGGCCCATTCTTATGTTTATTCGTCCCAAATTAAAGTGAAGCCCAAAATCATCTCTCGGGTGTGGGCCTATTTGGCTCAATATGGAAGAAATCCAAATGAATTTGGTAGGATGAGAAGTAGGGAATAAGTTGCTTCAACCTGGGGCCCCACTACCTGTGGGCTCCCTGATCGGCACACCGGAAGAGTCGTCACCCGAATTTTTGAGATGGATGATCCGAGAAAGCACCACATTTTCCGGGTAAAAACCGGTCTTTACTTGACATTTTCAAAGGGGGAAAACTTTAAATATCGTCTGGAAAATTAAACTTTTAATAAACACATAAGGGAATGGGACATAGGATTGAATATATCACATTGGTGTGCCCGTGGTGCTTGTTGTACAGTAGATTGCAAATGAATGATGTGCAGAAATAAGATAACAATTTAATAATAGACTGCCTTGATTACAAACAACACCGCACAGCGTAACAAAATACCTCGCACGGTATTCTGGTACACCGAGCGGTATAACTTCTCGTTGGCAGCCTACTATTATTACCCAAAACTTCACACGGTGTCTTGACTACATCGTACGGTGTTGCTACAAGCACTTTTCAGTACAGTTTTGTATTTTTAGGATAAGGCAAACCATTGGCCAAAACAGATTTTGATTTATTTATCATTTTTAGTGATTTTTCCATAAACTAGCTTGCAAAACCCCTTTTTGATACACTTGATCATCGAGAATGATCATAGAACTTCTTTTAGAAAACAAAAGCATGGTTTTTTAGGTAAAGCTCCATTCTGAAATGTACCTATACGAACTCTTAGTAACATTAGCAGAACTATCAGTGGATGAATATGATCAAGGCTAGTAGAAATAGACGAATGACAAACAGAAAGAACACCGTACGTTGGACCCATTACATCGTACGGTGTATCACAACATCGCATGGTGTAGTGTTTCCAGTATGTAACTGGTTGTCGTTTTGTTTCTCAAAATGGTTTTTAAATCAACACTTAATACAAACAAGTTAATTGTGATTGCAGAAAGCTCTCCTCAGGGCTAAGACCGAGCTTAGCCCAAGAAAACTTACTTTATACCTTCGGCTTTGAGCTTGGATGAAGACGGACGAGTATGGGTGTAGAGCTTTAGAACGGTGGAATTCCAAAGCTAATAGTGTACTAAGCTTTGAAGGAGAAGAAGAATGGAATTTTTTTGTAGAGAGAGTGTGTTAAGAGAATGTCAGAGTAACTTGAAAGAGTGTTAAGAAAATGTCAACTTTCTCAAGACTTGAAGGGGTAGTGTAGAGAGAGGACGAGTCCAGAGTTTGTCAAGGTAACTTTCTCAGGAATGAAAGGAGTGTCTCTCAACTAGATAGGGGTGTATTTATAGGCAAGAGCCAAGAAGTATCAATGCAAAAGGAGGAGGTGGCTTCTACGCCGGCTAAAAACAATATTTTCTACCAAGCTGTTTTTCAGTTGTGGCTTAAATAAGCGTGGCCGACAACTTTCTGAGTCAATCAAAACTTTTCCCAGAAATGCTATGCGGTGTAGTGGCGTCCTGTATGGTGTTCCTGGTCCAATTCTGGGCTTTTGGACTTTTTAGGCTTTTTGGGTTGTGGAAGTCCACATTCAAGCTCTTGAAGGCATCGTTTCCTTTACTTCATCATCGAGACATTTAAAGAACCTTCGAGGTTTGGATTGGGGTGTCTACATCACCCAAGGATAAAAAGTTAACAAATAGGGCCTTCAACTAGTTGTCTTCTTTGAGAAGCTGTTCAGTCAGGTCTGCAGAAGCTGGTCAATCGGACTTGTTGCCTTTTCGGTAGGTGCGTGGAGAGTAAAAGAAGAAAATGGAGTTCCATCCCAATAAATTCTTTTTGCTCTAGATCTTTATGTAAAAAAAAAAAAAAAAATCCATAGAATATCAATGGGCCCACAAATAAGGACTCTAAGTTAACAAAAATGGCCTTGAGTCTTGATTACTTGCAAAGGGCATTTCGGCCTTTAACCTTGGTGGGTTCGAGATTCCTTTTCTGGTAAGTTTTCATATAAAAAGGAAGGCCTCAAGACCTGCACAACTGTTATTCTTAAGCATGAAGCAAGACCGAGGACACATGGGATCCATGCATGAAGACAACTCAAGCTTGGAGTGGGACACTTGGCAACCATGCAACTCAAGCCTAGAGGAAGCGAGAACATCTGCCCATAAATACCAGAAATGAAGACTTAGAGAAGGGTCTACGACCATCAAAGCCCATCGCTTAACCAGCTCAATTTATCTCCAATTATCATTTACCTTTCAGTTCATAATGTCTCAGCCTAGTTTATTTCCTTTTATTTCCTTGTATCCAACTTCATTAAACTGTTAATGGAATTTTCTCAAATTTTGTTTTCATCTTGTTTCTTTCCATTTGTTAGGAAATTTTAAGTCTTGTTCGTCAGGCAAAATCACGAACCATTATATGGCCTTATCCCTTAGGTCGTACACAATCATTTTGATAGAAGTCAGATTGAGACATTCAGGCCTAAAAGCAAGTTGAATTGCAATTCAGTCCTGACACGCCCGCAATATCTAATTTTGCTTTTTTGAGGAAAACAGTACCTCGTTCCCGTCTCGTCCCTCAATGGGATGGAGAGGGGGAGGGAAAGTCAATGAAGTTATGGGATCGGAAAATAATTGATTTACTATTGTAGCTTTGAACTAAATTCCTTGTGTTGAGGCTTGAGAGGGTTTTGAGTCTTTTGACAGGGGAAAAAAATAGTGATAAGAGATAATAACGGTTTAAAAAGAAAAAGGAAGAAAGAAATCAGAGAAAGAAATATACTCTTATTATTTTTGAAAACTAAAGTCTATACATGAAAAAACACTAGATTAATATACCAGGTTAAGGCGAAGGAAGCAAATTCCATCCTTTTAAAAAAAAAAAAAAAAAAAGAGAGATTCCCACATGAACAGAACATCTCCCTGTAATCCCGTGACACACGTTTTGGGAATCTTGGGCTAATATCCGCTTATTTATGGGCTACAAGTCCACCTTTTCCGCAATTGGTGCCATTAAGCTGGTCCACACAATTGAAACCAGGGGCACTCAAAGCTTCTTCTCGAATTTTTATTTTATTTTTTTGATCAGCCTCGAAAAATTATTTGGTCGCGTGTCCTAACATTCTTATTCATCATATATTTTCTTCAAGTAAATGCGTAGTGAATAAGGGTGTTGGGGCACCACATGACCGTGCCCCAAGACTACTGAATAATTACTCTTGTTCTTCGCAGGCTTGTACGAAAAATATTCTTCTCTGAAATTTTCTTAGTGTTCGGTTATCGAAAAATTGTGGGACCCGCAACTTCGAATTTTGTACCAAGGGTGAGTAAAGGAAAGGAAGTGCATCTGACTCCATGTGTGGGGCTTAGATCAAATTCTAGATAGAGGGTTCGACATATCCATTTTAACATTTTACAGAGAATAAATTTTTAATTTATCATGTAACAATGAGTTCGATTCGATATCAGTGATGCTTATCAATTTGTCCAATCTAAATTTTTTACATATGAAGTTAAATTTTCTTCTCTACAAAAATGAAAGCCTTAGATCATCTATGTAGAATCCAAGATAGCCTCACAAATAGGGTCCTGAAAAATGGACGAGGGACTGAATAGTCTAGTCCATACACTTTCTAGTCCTTTCCAGCCAATTTTGATGATCAAAATTGTTTATTATGTAAATTCGTCAAAAATGTGTCACACAGGAGATCACATTAACAGTATGCACATTTATCTCGAAAGAAATGAATTTCATTGAAACCTAGTTTCCTCAACATAAGTGTACTTCGAAAAAAAACAGCAATATATATTCAATCAACAGGGTTTTTGGATTGACCGTTGTTCTCAACGTGATAGATGAACCATTTCAATCATTAAAATCTGCCCGCCCGCGTAGAGCCGGAAAATAAGCCATTCTCAAAGGCACCGGAAAGGATCCATAGACGGACTGCCGGACTCCGGAGGAAACTCCAGGTCCACGGAACTAGAAAGTCAAATTTTTTTAGGAGTATCAGCGTAAGAAACAACGAAAATCCTCCAAATGTCCGCATATCGGACGGCGCGGAATACTTCTTTGACCAATCCCGACCAGTAAAGTAATAAATAGTAGTAAAAGAAAAGTGTCTTACCATCTCTTTAGACCAATTCGTCCTGTGGGGACCTCCAATGAATGAATGGTCAATGCACCCGACACAATTTCTCAGAGTAGTTATATATACTGTCAAAAAAGAGCCCTGCTATTGGTACAGACCGTTGGGTTACCGACGGGGTACCAACGGGCATGCGGAGCCTATTTCAGGTTTCATATGAATGATTCGAGTTGTTCAGTAAATTTTTGTTGAAAAAATTCCAAGGGGATTATGAAAAATCTGCTCAATCTGATATGTGTATATGCTCAATCCAATCTTTTCATTTTTTCATTTAGATTACAAGATCTTTAATTCTGAAGGAAAAAAATAGAAGATTGGGTCGAAGTTATAGAACACATCCATATATCGGATTGAGATGATTTTGTTATGGCCCAATTGGGTTTTTTTAACTTTTAATCTACGGCTTGAATCATTTGTGCGAAATTTAAAATGAGCCCTGCATGCCTATTGGTATCCCAAAGGTCAGTACTCTTAGCGTTAGGGTATAAAAAATAAAAATAAACATTGCTAAATTTTTTAGTACTGCACAGTCCGGGTACAGTCTCATTGACAAAAATTCCAACCGGATGATCCTCTTCAGCCATTTTTTAGATTGGACGGCTGGCTCTGTTAGGATTAGGGCAAACTACACTACACTAAACCCCCTTAAACTATGATCAACTCCCGAGTTGCCCCCTTATTGTTTAAACTCAAACACTTAACCCCCTCCAAAGTATGGAAATTGTAAATTGGGCAAACGCTGTTAACGGAGTAACTACTCGTTTGCCCACCCACCACCAGCTTCTTCATTTCTTCTCCTAACCCATTAACATCAAAAACCACCGAGCTCTCTCTCTCTGGGAGATAATTGGTGTGTGGGTTATGGTTGTGGTGGTAGGAATTGGCAATTGGTGGTTTATAGTCAATACAGAGTTTTTTTTTTTGGTAAAAAGGAAAACAATGCTCCTATAAGCTACACAACGGAGAATATTTTTTCCTGAGGCATGACAAAGACAAAGAAGAATCATACCCAATACCCACAATTTTCTCTCTAAAATTGATAATTTTATAGAATTTTCCCATCTTTGTAAATACTGTTTTCAAGCTGCATCGAAATCAACTTCGGCAAGACCTAAAGGATGTCCGGCAAATGATCTGAATTGAAATCTTACCCCACGACCATGGCAATCGAACCAGCCCTTGTATGTCATCTTAATGGTCTCCAAATGCCGCATCAGATACACTTCCAAAAAAATTGAAAATCAATATTGAATCCTACTAAAAAGACAACTTGATCCCATCCTACATCTTTCTCACCAAATCCTTTCAATTGCGCTGCCTAAAAATATGATCTTAGGAGTTTCCCATGATTCTCGAATCCGAACCCACCCGTATTTGAAGAACCTAGAATCTCCAACCCTCTTTTTCTCCAACAAATGCAATTGTAAGATTTTATCTACCTGTTAGAGATTTTTTTTCCAGTGAATCAATATGTGATCGAAAAAGACTAGAGATGGAGAACAAAAGAAAAGAGCAAAGAGATAAAAAAGTCGTCTGTTGGAGTTATTGGTATGTGGGTGTGGAGCATGTGGTGGTGCAAATGGAAGTAGGTTTTTTTTTTCCCCCCTTTTTTGAATAACGTATGGAAGAAGGTTGCCATTGATTCAGGTGAAAGACAAAACAAGGTAATTTTGTCAAAAAGTTCTCATTTATTCGGTCATGTGCTACTTAAACTAGTATATTCCATCCAAATCTTAAACGTTAGTTGACAGAAAGGGGTTATTACCAAAAGACAATACTTGAAGGGGGTTAAGTGTTTGGGTCTAAATATTAGGGGGCGACTCGAAAATGGGTGTTAGTTGAGGGGGGTTTACTGTAATTTATCCTTAGAATTATTATGAATCCTTTACTTTATTTGGATGATCGGAATGGTTTATATTTTAAGCCTCATAATGAAGATAACTCGTGTAAGATTATGTTGATTGGATTTCGATCGATGTAGCATCAAATCAAATTGATATGACTCGATGGAGATGAATGGTTTTCAATTCAATTTGCAAATATCCTCATTTTAAAAAAAAAGTAAATGTGTTATTAAATCATATTGACTGAGATCGGAACATGATTTACGATTAATGTTTTGGAGAGGTCCTCTCCCGAATTTCTACACTCACACACTCCATCTGATGAATTGTGTGAATCCCTCCTCCACTCGTCAACGAAAAGTCTAGGAATATAATTTTAGGACACAAATCTGGATATATTTGTGTTTAGAAAAATCTAATAAATGTTTGTGTGTGCATTGGACGATGCTGGATACAGGTGCGTCACAATCTATGTTATAAAGTTGGGTTACTGGCATTACTTTCTCATAAAAGAGTCTTTGTATGGATCTGATCCTATTTATTTCAATTGATGGATTTCACAGTCCAATTTTCGTCCTTTGTTGACTTTTCCAGCCTATTTTGATTATCAGAACCGTTGAGATATGTAACTTGTCGAGAACATCAACCCAATAACATTCATGTTGACTATATATCGTTTGATATAATATCAAAACACATTTATCTTTAGAACCTCCTCTTTTTTTTTTAAATCAATGTTGCAATCTTTTTTTCAAACATTAGAGCATCTCCAAGAGACTCTTTTAACTGATCCTCTTGGCTTAAATAGCTAGCCATGGCCCTTTTTTTTGAGTTTTTTGCCTTTGCTCTTGTCCTGTTGCAAGTGGAGGTGGCTGGCTACTTGCAATTTCCTTCATTTTTTGCCCTAGTGCCATTGCTAATTTACTCATTTTAATGTACTTTCAAAGATTTCTCTAGTATATTTGGTTAAGTTCGTTTGAGTGAATAGAAAAAATAAGAAATTTTGTTAGAATAAATAGATGAAATAGTGAAAATACAAAATAAAGAATATCTTTTCCTTTTGTAGTTTTTGACTACATATAATATTACTACCTAATAGTGTTTTTTTGATCCGCACCTAGTAGTGTTGGAAATCTCCTCTTAAAAACATCAAAATAACTTTGAACGTTAAAGTAAGAACCGTGGTGTGTGGTGTAGCCGTGTAGCTTCCAATATACCTTATACAGTTCACATATGGATTGTAGAGGAGTTTCTAGAATGTAGTATTGATTTCCAACATTGTCATTCTCCGCATTTCTTTAAATAGCAATGTTATTTGTACAATTTTAAAACACAACAAGCGGTTGGGGCATATTTTCTGTGTGTGCATGTGAAAGTACAAGTCAAAATATTTGGAGGTTAGGAATGTGGGTGGGTAGTTGTGAGAACCCACTACCATGAAAAGCGTCTCACATAGGTGGATGTAGGAAATATAAAATGGAATATAAATAAAGCCCCTCCAGTTACTAATAAATTGAGGTTAATCTTTTAAGCAATGTGATTAGACGAATGGTTAATAGGTCAGTTGGGATTGGTTGTTGCAGTAGTGTTTTCCAGGGGTCGAGTAGGTGCGTGGTTGAGTTTTAGTGACTTTTGCTATTTTGCCATGAGGTTGATTAGGTTATAGTAAAATCAGATGTAAAACTTGGATTTTGATTAGGCAGCTTTAAAAATAGGTTACACCAAAAGTTCTTCTCCCTCTACATATTATTAGAATAGAATGCATTCGTTCGATACACATGGGCTCATGTACATTGGATGCCTCCAAACGAACACAGTTCTTCTTTGGAGTTGTCCAGGGAAGAAGTTGTGTTTGGACACTTTTTGCAAAGGTGCTACACCCATAACAACAAAACACAACAAGCAACCCAACCAATCTCTAGCCGTTCATTATTGTAATTAATGGTCAGAATTTTCTTTTTCGAAAAAGTTCATCTTTTCCGTGGAATTTTTTTTTTTAAAATCTGAACCGTCCAAACACATCTGGATGGCCATAATTAGTTACACAACCAACATAACGATTGTACGCACAACAATTTTTGTACTTTTTTTTTAAAAATGCTATTTGCACAACCGTTGTATTAGTTGTATGTGTAATTTTGACCATCTAGATGTATTTGGACGGTCTAGATTTTAAAAAAAACTCTTCCACGAATAAGTTTAACTTTTATGAGAATGAGTTTGAGCGAATCCTAACCATTTATTACAGCCATGAATGATTAGAGATTGGTTGTGTGTTGTGTTTTACACAACTGTTGTGTGTGTAGCACTTTTCTATTAACATGGGGACAGGCAAATTTGACACGGCGACTAATCATATTCATACCTAAATTTGACCAAAGAAGATGGTTGAAATTCGATGGGATTAGTCACCGCATGTGGACCCTTTTACCCTCGACGATGGCATCCTTTGACCTCTACAGCACCAGAGAGAGAGAGAGAGCGCGCAGAGAGCATACATATACCGATATACGTACATCTTCACGAGTACTTGTTCCAACTTCCAACCCAACATTGCGCTCTCTCTCTCTCTTCTCCCCGATTGATGCCACTGCCGCCATGGCCATGGAGCTCGTGATGGGTACCTACAGATCAAACAACACCTTCGCAACCAAACTGGAAGACAACGCCGTGGTCCAAGAGGCGGCGTCGGGCCTCGAAAGCGTCGAGAAATTCATCCGGCTCCTATCCAAGTCCCAAATCTCTCCTCCTGATTCCGACCGAAACTCGTCCATGGAACTAAACACCGACTGCAAAGCCGTGGCCGACATCGCCGTTACGAAATTCAAGCGGGTCATTTCCCTCCTGGGCCGCACCCAAACCGGCCACGCTAGGTTCCGGCGAGCCCCTCTGGTTTCACACCCCCCGATTCCGGTCCAACACAACGAGGGATACGACGGGCCGGAGACCAGGGTTTATTGCCCGACTCCGATTCAGCAGATTCCTCTGGCGGTTTCCCACCCGAACCTGAAGAACGGGGTGATTAGTTTCTCGTACTCGCCGGCGATTTCCGGAGCGAACTCATCGTTGACGGGGGAGACGGAAATGAAGCAGCAGCAGCAGCAGCCGATGTCGTCCGCGCCGTTTGTTGTGTCGAATCTGTCTCAGGCGTCTTCGTCCGGTAAGCCGCCGTTGTTGAAGCGGAAGTGCAGTTCGTCGGAGAACGCTGCTTCCGGCAAGTGCAGTGGGTCCTCCGGCCGATGCCATTGTTCCAAGAAGAGGTTTGTTTCTCCCTTCTTTAGTCACATACTAGTATAATTCTTCGGTTGGGCCCTTCGATGAGACTTTCGATTTTGGTTCGCGCTCTCAATCCTCTAGTATTTTTTTTTAGTACGGCTGGCGCTCGTCTTTGTGTAGAATTATGTGACTTAGATTCTATCTCAGTTACTCACATATTGTACACAGTTACCATTATCTTATGCTTTTTCGATTTTGTACGAATAATTAAGTTAAAAAATTTGATACTACTACAATTTTAATACTCCCAACCCAAACGCACTCTTATTTGGAGTTGTTTTATGGAATTATTATTACAGAAAGCTGCGGCTGAAGAGGGTGGTTAGAGTTCCGGCGATAAGCTCGAAAATGGCGGACATACCACCGGATGATTACTCGTGGAGGAAGTACGGTCAGAAACCCATTAAAGGCTCTCCACATCCAAGGTACGTACTGAGTGGGTCACTCAACTCGGTTAATTTAGACTTGACTCAGCATTGTGTGAACGATTCAATCAATCAACCAATCAAAGACAAGTACTACTGTACAGCCGTTGACTTGTGTTTCCAGATTACTATTTTACCCTTGTCCACAATCGTAATACTGCTAGTACTGTAGTAGAATTTTCTCAGCTTACAACAGTTTTTAGAAGACCCCAGAATTGGAAGAAATGCTTCTCCAGAACTCATATTTTGATCTTTCTGCTTATGCGTATATACTCCTATTCATATCCTGTACGCGGTCCAAAACTCCAAATTCACCTAGACGTGTGTATCCACTGTCCAATGCTCAAATCAAGTGAATCAGGATCGCACACTTCAAATTCTTTGCACTTTTTTAGGGTTCAGATTCCGGGACCATAGTAGACGGACCTTCTGCTCAATCCAACATGGCTAGTTTTTTACGCAAATAAACGAGATCCTCTCTGAAACCGTGTTTGACTGATCCGAATCTAGGCTGGGTTTTTCATGGTGTCTGAAAGGACGACTAAACGGGTTAAAACTCATAAAAGAATGAATTTTTAGGGCCAGATCATTCTCTTCACATACAAGTGGAATAACTTCTCTAAATTTCTTCAGCTAGACAAACTTTTTACGGAAAACTTACCCTGACTAATGAATCAAATTGAGTGAAGTCCCATGTACTACTTTCTTAGTCTGCCATTTTGGGTTTTTTTTTTTTTTGGGGATATGTTTGCGCGCTAATTGAAATAAATGTATATATGTCTTTCTATACCAGATGTATGTTTGCGCGCTATAGGATTTTTTCGATATGTTTACACGTCTATCTAAAAATACCAACGGTTGTGGGATGGGATGAGAAGAATGTAACTATAAAGCATATGGAAAATCTTAGATCATTCTAACTTCACGTTTTATCTTGTTCTTATGGAAACAAATTTGTTCAAAATACGCTTCAAATAAAACTAACAAAATTTGAATGCGCAATTTTCGCCAATGTTAACATATTTTTTTATTTTTTGAAAAAACAGGGGTTACTATAAATGCAGCAGCGTGAGGGGATGCCCGGCGCGTAAACACGTGGAGAGGGCTTTGGACGATCCAGCGATGCTTATTGTCACCTACGAAGGCGAGCACAACCACTCTCTATCCGTCGCTGAAACCAGTGGTCTTATTTTGGAGTCCTCCTAATTTAGGATAATAATCTCTTTTTTTTTTCTCCCCTGAATCATCTAATTATCTACTAGCTCGGTGAGTTGAGTTCAATGACTCAACTCAGCTCTGGATCTCGAAGGAGATTTTAATTGGTGAGTTTATTAGTTGTTTATTCCTTGTACAATACTACTTGGATTCCCTGTTTCTCTCTCTCTCTCTCTCTCTCTCTCTCTCTTCGTTTCTCTGTCTAGATTACTGTGATCCCATTGACGAGATTGATGAAAAGGAAAAGCAAAGGGGGGAAAAAAAAAAGATGGTGGATTTGGTATGATGTTAGTAGAAACAAAGAAAGTGGGTTCTATGGTCTTTTTTTAATCTCTCTCTCTCTTTCTTTTTGTAAATTTCTTTAGTGGTTGCTTTATCTTCGGATGCCTCAGTTCTACTTTATAATTCATTAGTCATTATCACACACTGCTGTTTCTTCCTTTATGCATAGAGAGAGATTTAAAAACGTAGAAATTGGAAGAAAAGAGAAAGGATTGGGTCAATATTTCAAAGATGGATTAAGACTTTGGTGGAACTTGTCGTGTTAGGGACGGTTGACCAAGAAAAAAAAAAGGTTGGAGGTTGGCTGTTGGGGCCGGGCGGCTGAATTTACATGTAGAGAGAGAAAATGAGAGAGAGAGTTTCACAAATATTTTAGAAGACTGTTACTGGAAATAATTCAGAATGAGTCATTTTAAAATATTGATCAATTGATTGTTGAGATAAACGGTCGCAATATAACTGTAGAGACTTCTCTCTGTCGACGGTGTCGGTCATTTCATTTTATATTATTAGTGTGATAGCTGTTTCTGTGTGGTTACTGGGAAATTGGTTGGGGTGGCGAGGGTTGGTGAGAATAGATGAGGGGACTTAAACCACACTCCAAGTGGGAAATCTCAAGAGTGTTGCAAAGTCAAAATGGGCAAATTGCGAGGGTCCCACGATGTTTTTTGGCCTTTTGCCTTTCCTTTAACGTCAACCCTTCCGTGTAAAATGGTCCCGTCTAGTCACGCATCATTGTCATTTTCACCGGACTATTCAACACCACGCTTGGTGTTTCGAAAATCAAAATTATCCACGTTTCTATGGGGTTCATTAGTAAGTGTATGGATCCAAAATGAATGCACAGTAGAAAAGGGAGTGGGGGCATCACGTGACGGTTCTTCAAGACCAATAAATAATTACTCGTTCCTCTATTTCAGACTGTACGTCAATGCACTACGAGGTGCATTGCGTCTTGGTGGGTTTCATCGTGATCAAACCGTCGTGTTCTAAACCAGTTCGACCGATCGATCTGATCTGGTTTTTTAAACATTGTTTGTACATCAGTGCACTATGAGGAGTACTTGTTGCGTCTTGGTGGGCTTCATCAAGATCAAACTGCCGTCGTGATAAAAAACCATTCTGTTCATAGAGCTCGTTGAATTGAAAATAACAATGAGTTGATCAACTATGATTAGCATCTCGGCAAGTAGCATAAACTCTACAAACAATGGATGCTCGGTATAATTTCACAAACCAACGGTGAGATAGATCTATAATCATCATGTGATTTTTCAATATCTTATTAACTTTAATTTCGATTCTAATGTAGTAGTTTTGAGCAAACTCTCCAAATACTAAAAACAATTCATATCAGGATAATGGAATATCTCCGTTGTGTATTAGCACACTACGAAGACCCCTTGTCCACCACATCTTGAGTTAATAGATGTCTAATTTTCTCATACAATACGTACGGTGTGATGAGCGAGACAATTTAATGTTCATTTCTTGAGCTATACCCATTTTCATACTGATTTCTTTCCACAGGATTACAAACAGAGATACAACCCTATACCAAAACTTCATGGGGACAATTATATTTGTATGAAACACATAAGCATGCTTTTTTCAATGTAATCCTTTGTGAATAGAAACGAGATTGATCACCACAATCTTATTCTCAAAATATGAATCATTCATTTAAAAGTGCTGATGTCGAAATCGCATGTGTAAAAAAGAAAGTTACATGGATATCGAATGTTATGCCAACAAATACTCGTATATTTTATCCGGAAAAAAGGTCCATTGGAATTCCCACCATTTTGATTATGTCCATTGCTTGTTCATAAAAAATATAACTGAGTCAAGACTTATCGACCAATTAAACTAAATTTTTACTTTTACATAGTTTACAATGAGACATACAAATTGAACGACTATAATAATCAAAGTAAGATATTGTTGGGAGCCATTGTACTTATTTTTGGATCGCATGACATGATCATAGTTCGTAGATTATAGCTGTCAATTACTCCATGGTAGTATGTATAATGTCAATTGGATAGGGTGAACTTTAATTCCACAATATGGCTTTGACCTTACTTAAAAAACGGGGGAGATCGAAAATGCATAAAACTAGACTAGGGAGTGACTAAAAAAATGTTACATTTCAGCCGCCTACTAGATTATATTTATGATTGCGTCTATCATTTTCATGTAATTCCCTTAGTTTCTCAACAATTTTGAGTGATTTGCCTATAAATAAATAAATAAATAAATAAGACAATTTTGAGGTCAACCAGCGTGATATACGGAATTTACCATTGACTTTACGATAATCACAAGATTACTCCTATATTTGGATTGCTGGTTAACTTCCTGATATGATCGTCTCGTGTGGCGTGTGAATGCTTGACACCTTACTCATTTACCTAATTAAATGGATGAGATTGTACTTTCATTAAGGAGATCCAATACGGCGCTGTTTGAGCTCAATAGAAAAAAGAACAAAAATAAAAATAGGATCAGCTTCTATCAAATCGATGGTTGCAAACCCAAAACCTCTCTCTGAGGATGCCATGGAGTTACTAAAAAATGTTACATTTCAGCCGTCCACTAGGTTATAGTACTATTTATGATTGCGCCTATCATTTTCATGTTCCCTTAAGTTTCTCAACAATTTTGTGGTCAACGAGCATAATTTACTGAATTTATCATTGACTTTACGATAATCACTAAGTTACTGCAATATTTGGATCACTAGTTAATAGGGGTGTTTAAGAAAACCGTTTGAACCACAAAATCGGTCTGATCCAGACCGAACCGTCGTATTTGGTCTTGTTCTGCGGTTCATTGGTCAGGTTATGGTTCCAAAAAAATAAGAATCGTTAATTTTGGTTTGATTACTGGTTTTCAATTAAAGATTTGTGGTTAAAACCGAACCGGACCGTTTAGAACTAATTTAAAAAATTAATATGTATATATGATTATTTATTTTATTTGGTAAGTTAATCTTTTCCTTGCTAAAGTTAATTTATTTAAAGAAGAAATCTCATTTGTTAGGAAAGTTTCTAATATACTAGTAGTATATTTATAGGAACCCAACCATTAAGAATTCTTAAGAGTATTGAGTGTACCCAATTTTATTTTTTTTAACTTGAATACTTATCCATTCCACAAATTCCACGATTTGCTTTACCCTACCAAACCCCTAATTTATATTTTTTCAATTTTTTAAAATTTCTTCCTTTTTTATTCTAGCAAAATACCTTCCTATAATCCTTACTTTACCCTACCAAACCCTAAGTGTTTGGATGCTAATTGAATAGAATCAGAACTTATTCAAAATCGAACTGGCCTTGTGGTTTAGTTCTGGTTAGATTCCACACATATATTAGTTAAGTTTTGGTTCATAATTTTTTAGAATCATTTGGAATGATCCGGTTATTGGTTTTCTAAAGAATTGGACCAATCCGAACCTTGTGCATCCCTACTGGTTAACTTTCTCATATGATCGTCTCATGTAGCATGTGAATGCCGCCTCACTCATTTACCTATTACAAATGGCTAGGATTGCACTTCATTAAAAGAGACCCAACACGACGTTGTTTTAACCTTAATTAATAGAAAAAGAAATACTAAAAAAATAGGATCTGCTTCTATCAAATCGCCTTGAGCATATTGGAAATTGTTATAAATCTTAGTTGTATATTAAAATCATGAAACACTTATTTTACTACTAAATAAAATACTAATAACTTGTGGGGCACTTAAATAGTAGTACTCCTTCCCCCGTCGAGACACTTTTGTTTTTATCCCGATATTTGAATAAACTCGATAGTGCCATTAAATGCCCATCTTTTTTGATACCATATGTAGGCGTAGAGTTTTGGAATGAAAACATAGCTTGGAAGTCCTAAGACCATCCACAGTGGTATAATCAAAAAAGAATAATTAAAAATTGACACATCAGCTTTTGACTATTCACTTAAGAGGTTACTAAACTTAACAATGTTAAACTTTACTATGGTCACTTCTAGTCCATAATCAAAATATGGGGTCCACTATAATTTCATTCTCTTTCCCCCCTGTTTCCCGTCATTCACTTCCCTCCATTTACGTTTTTTATGAGTTAAAATATATCGATTCCCTCTTTTAATTTTGAAAAAAAAATCGGTAACTTCCTTCCCTCATATTATGATTTTTTCCTTTTTTTTTTTCCGGGGGTGGATAGTAGAAACAGGAAAGAAGAGTGAAACACTTTAATCAGGCGACGATGGATTGAATTGTAGATGATCGAGAGATATGAGTTTCACTTTTGGAGGAAAAGAAAGAGAAATAGTTTGTTGGCAAAGTGAAAAAGATATAGAGTAGCGAAAAAGCTTAGCTACATAAAATTTTTATTCTTCAATTTTATTTTTTTAACCAAAAAAAAAAAAAGAGTGGGCGAAGAAGGGAAGAAGAAAATACTAGTTGAAACACGCGTGTATACAAATTTTGGAACTAATTAACTTATGTGGTGTAGGATCCACAAATTTTGATTATTGAAAAAGGTTGTTAATTTTGATTATCCAAAAATCAAAATTTGATTATTTCTAAGGATGTTGCTAAGTTTGATTATACCATTGTGAGTAATCTTTTACACCAACATTGTTAACTTTAAAAACAATTGGCATTTGATTATACCACTGTGGATGGCCTAAGGCCCCGTTCCAGAAAGGCTCCTTAAAAAATAAATACTTATTTATAATTTTTAAACTTAAAAATAATAGGCTTATTGAAATAAAAAAAATATGTAATATAGATTTTGTTTGATAGTTCTAATCGAGTTCTATCAAACTTTGAAAAAAAAATTAAAAAATTATTTTCATAAGCCTATTATTTTTAAGTTTGAAAATAGGTCCTTATTTTTTAAGTATTTATTTGAGTTTCTGAAACGGGGCCTAAGTGTTATTACAGGGATATAATTAACAAGGAAAAAAAATCTTTGAAACACCGCTTACCATATTCCATCCCAAATCACATTTCAAAAGCCACTAGGTAATACGCTGGACCCGAAATCCTCTAAATTCTAAACGTGATTCTATTCCTCTAATCGCCATCCTTCAATGCTCGGGAAAACCGTAGCGGCAAATAAGAAGGCAATTCTACGAGGCCAAGTTCGTAAGTGCCTTTATCTATCCCAAATTCCTTTGTTTTTCTCCCCCATTTATTGTTGGTTTGATGAATCGATTGGTGCATGCGAAACAATGTGAGGCAATTTCATATGGTAGACACACAATTTTTTGTGTTCTTTTTGAACATTAATATTCTTGGAGTTCTGGTTTTGATTTTGGAATGTTCCTGTGGTATATCATCCAAATGTGGTACGGTTGATGATTTGCTCTAAAGTGATTGTTTAATAGAATTAACCATGAAATTAACACTCAACTTGAGATAATTTATTGAACTTTTCATGAAGTTTACACCAATCGTTTGGACTTTTGGTTAACTTACTGATTTTGGTTAGTTTTGATTAAACTTACTGGTTTTTTTTGAAATGTACCATAATTTTCTCTGATTTTTATCATGAATATTATCATTAATTTTGACAACTTGCATGGCGTATTATGGAAGATTTCCTCTAAGTATCCATATGACAAAGTTATGAACTCGTTTTGCATTTAGTTTGTGTAATGGCTAAACAATAAAATCACACTAATCATGGCAAGATGATTTGGGCGATTCCAGCTCGAGATCGAGTGGGGCTCTTCCTCTTCTGGTTCTCTGCTTGATTCTTCCTCGTTCTCTCTATGATTGTTCTGGTAAGGCTCTCGTTTCTTGCTCATGGATTTTGCAACTCATTTTCCTGTTCTTCGTTCTTCTCGGTTAGGTCGTAACCCTAGTTTGAGCCCTGTACCTAAGGGTTTGGTCTTTGGTTCTGGTGATCATGGCAATATTATTGATCATCTTGAACGTGTTACTATGGAGAATACAGATCACTTGTGTATAGATGATACAGATAGTCCAACCGCTAAGCAGATTAAGTCTCTTAATGCTGAAATTCAATATCTGAGTAAAGAATTGGAGTCTACGAAGCCATTTGAAGCTGTGCCTTCTGTTGCTAGTCCTAAACCTACTTGGACTGATGTCGTCACACAAGATCCTGGTGGCCCTTGTATGAAATTATCTTTCCATCCCCCACAGGCTAAGGAAGACAAGGTCATTGTGTGCCCTTTTGAGGGTGTAGTTGAGGCAGGGATTGCTAAAAGGAATAACTGTGTAGTCGGGTATTTTCTGGATAAGAAGTTACCATTTGGCGCTGTTTTGAATATTGCTTTCCGGATTTGGAAGAAATTTGGTATCCAAAAGGTTATGTCTAATGAGCAGGGCTTTTTCTTTTTCAATTTTTCACAAGCTGATGCTCATAAGAGGGTCATTGCTACTGGTCCTTGGCTTTTTAGGGATAAACTCCTAGTCCTTAAACCATGGACTCCTCAGATGGAGCTTCGGAAGGAGCAATTTGACAAAGTCCCTATTTGGGTTCAATTGTATCAAGTTCCTTTGGTTTTATGGAATGCAACTGGGTTGAGCTATATAGTGAGTGCTATAGGAATACCCCTCTATACTGATGCTTTAATAGAGAGCTGTCAAAGGCTTAGCTATGCTCGACTGTGTGTTGAGGTTGAAGTTGGATCTGTCTTACCAGAAACTGTTGATGTGGAATATTGTGGCCTCTTTGCAACTGGGGGGTTAAGTACCCCTTGGCGGCCTGTGAAGTGTTTGGAGTGCCATGTTTTTGGCCACTCTGAAGATCAGTGTATCGTTAAAGCAAAGGTGACGAAGCCAAAAATTGAATGGGTTAGGAAAGGTGCTCTGGCCTCTCTTGAAGAAGGTTCTCCGCCTACAAAAGAGGTCATTTTAACATAGTTGGCTCCTGATTTATTTATGCCTGTCTGAGAGAAATCTCAAAGGAAGCAGGCTGTGGTTTCTGCAGCTACTGTTCCTGAGTGTGTGTCTCCTCCTGTTGTGGAATGAGGTTTGGATATAGGTCAATGTTCTATTGCTCGGAGTGGCAACTCTTTCTCTGTCCTTACTGAGCTTGATCATATAGTTGGTAAGGAAAACTTGAAGGGGTTGACCATGTCTTAGCAGCAAGAGTTCCCATTGATTCCCCTGATCTCCTTGAAATTGTTGTGCCTACTAAAAAAGGTCGGGGTAGAGGTAAAGGGAAAGTTGATCCCCCTATTCCAAAAAAAGGGGTGGGGGGCGGTACTAAACCATAGATTTTATGTCCAAAATTAGTTTGGGGGCCTGGAACATCAGGGGTTTAAATGATCCCCTGAAACATAAGGAAGTCCACTCCATGATCAAGGTTCATAGGTTAGGTATGATGGGTGTTATTGAGGCCAAGGTAAGGCCTGAAAACATTGACCATACAGTCAAGCGCTGTTTTCCTGGTAGTTGGTCTTTTCTCCATAATGCTTCTAATAATTCAGTTGAAGAATTGTTTTGGGATGGGATCCTCAACTTTTTACAGTAGATATGATTCATTCTTCTCAGTTGTTGGTGGTTAAGGTACTTACTATTGATCCTAAGCCTATCTTTAGCATGGAAATCAAGGCTGCTATATGGTTAATTAAAGGGGAGAAAGCCCTTGGTCCAGATGGTTTTAGTTCTGATTTCTTCCAGAAGAATTGGGATATGGTGGGTGAGGAAGTGATTCATGCTATTCAACTATTTTTTCAAAGTGGGATAATGCCTAGACAATGGAATTGCACACCTTTAACTTTTGTTCCCAAAATCCAGTCTCCTAATACTATCAGGGATTATAGATCCATTACTTATTGCAATGTGGTCTATAAAAGTGTGACAAAAGTTCTTGCCAATAGGTTGGAAACTTTTCTTCCTTTCATTATCAGTCCAAATCAATCTGCTTTTGTAAAAGGAAGATCGATATTGGACAACATTTTGCTTATGCAGGAGATTGTTAAGAATTATCATAGAACGAGTGGCAAGCCTAGGTGTGCCATAAAAATGGACTTAATGAAAGCCTACGATTCAGTGGATTGGGAGTTTGTGCTGAATATTATGAAGACAATGGAGTTTCCTAATCAATTCATTCATTGGGTTCAAGTCTGCATAACTTCACCCATGTATTCAGTGGTGATAAATAGAGAATTGGAGGGGTTCTTCCTTGGAAAGAAAGGGTTACGACAGGGGGATCCATAATCTCCTTATCTTTTTCTGCTTGTCATGGAAGGATTTACTGCTCTTCTTCAGTATTGTATTAGCCAGTGTACTGAATTTGCTTTTTATCCAAGATGCAAAGCTTTAAACATTTCCCATCTAATCTTTGCATATGATCTTTTTGTTCTCTGTGGGGCTGAAGCTAATACTTTTCAGTTAGTGGCAAATGTTTTGGTTGATTTCCATGTGCTCTCTAATCTTAGTCCTAATATGCAGAAAAGTACCATTTTTTTCTTAGGTGTTGATGAGATAACTAAAGCTGGTCTGAATGTTATTCTACCAATCCCTATAGGCACTTTACCTGTGAAGTATTTAGGGGTTCCTCTTATCTCAACTCGTCTCAAAGCTGCAGATTGTGAACAGTTGAAAGAAAGGATAATTAGTAGAATCCAGTCTTGGTCTAATAAAACCCTTTCTTATGGGGTAGAGCCCAGTTGGTGCAATCAGTTCTTTTCAGTATACAAGTCTACTGGTCTTCAATTTTCATTCTTCCTCAGAGGGTTCTAGTTGACATTGAAAGGATGTTGAGATCTTTCCTTTGGTCTGGCCCTGAGCTCAAAACTTCTAATGGTAAGGTGGCTTGGCAGTTTATGTGTGCTCCTAAGGAGGAAGGAGGATTGGGGTTCAGACTTCTCAAAGATTGGAACCGAGCATCTATGTTAAGGCATTTATGGGCCTAATGTCTCAAGTCTGACACTCTTTGGATAAAATGGATTCATACCTACAATATTAAAGATCAAAGTTTGTGGAGAATTAGAATTCCAATTGAGGCTTCTTGGACCATTAGGAAGCTTTTTCATCTTAGGGACCTAGTCCAACCTGGGATTAAATATACTATTGGTGATGGCTCCTCTACCTTTCTCTGGATTGATAACTGGCATGCATTGGGCCCCCTGTATCTGAAATTTGGTGATGCCAATATGGGGAGATCTTTACTTGCTAAGGTAACCTATATTATTCACCATGGTTCCTCGAAGTGGCCGAGGCCACAGAGTGTGGTTACAAGGGAAATAGTAGCTCAAACACCTTCTACTTTGGTTCCCAATACTACTACTTCTAATTCAGTGCGTTGGACCCTTACTAGAAATGGTCAGTTTTCTGCCATATTTGCTTGGCGGGCTTTGAGGTTGTCGTATCCCACTGTTCGGTGGGTGGGATGTGTTTGGTTTCCTCACCATGTTCCTCGGTGGGCGTTCATTGTGTGGATTGCTTTTTTGGGCAGACTTTCGACTATGGATAGATTGTGTAGTTGGGGGCTGGGGACTACTGCCGGTTGTAGCTAGTGCCTAAATGGCGTAGAGACTCATGAACATTTATTTTTCTCATGCCCGTATTCTAAGGAGGTTTGGCAGGTGGTTCTGTATCAGTTTTGGGGTTGTCGGGGGAAATTGACTGGGTATGCTCTCGGATGAGTGGAGCCTCACTTCGATGCAAAGTTTACAAGCTTTCTTTGGCAGCTTCGATCTATTGGATTTGGCGTGAAAGGAATAACAGAGTTTTTCAAGGAAAATCTCTTCCTGTTCTTTTGTTGAGTTCTAACATCATCGCAGAAGTTAAAGCATGTCTCTGCTCTTGGAGAGGCCTTCAGTGTACTAATAAAGCCAGATTGATGTCTGCTGTTTGGGGCTTAAGTTCTAGAATTTTCAATTCCTAGTTGTGTACTGCCTGTTTTTTCCTTGATTGTTGTCTGTTTTGTCTTGCTTTTGTAAGTGGGACTGGGTGGCTTTGAGATTTTCCCTTTTACGGTGTTCACTGTTCGAACACCTTTTTCAGAGTCTGTTTTGTATTCTCTGTTGGTTTGAGGCTGTTTGCTTTTAAAAGTGGTTTAATTTACCCAAAAAATGGCTAAACAATATGGTATATTTTGTTTTTTGGAATTCATCATGTTTGTTTGATACGTTTTTGTTGTTGTTATTGGAGTGACACCGCGACTGAATAAGAGGGGTACTGAATTGAGATAAAAGTTCTTGCTACCTAAGGTTAAGGGATTGCCAATCATTTGTGGATGCAAGATTAGTGGCCATTTTATACGGACATGACGCATCTATAAATAATGAGCTAGCTAAAGGGCCATGATAATTCTAAGTGAGTCTTTCTTTGACACATGAGAGAAGGTCTTCTTCTAGTCAACTCCTTCTTTATGAGTAAACACTTGGCCACAAGTTTGGCCTTAAATTGTCGATAAAAAAAAATTTGGCGTTAAATTGTTTGAGCCTTTGCTTCACGTTTGGGTTTAAAGACCCATTTTCAACGAACTTTCTTGCAATTATCAATCAATTCAATGAGGTCTCAAACATTACTCTTGTTCATGATCTCAACTCATAATCCATAGCCTCAACCAATTTAGTAGAATCGTCAGTATTCATGGCTTTTGTAAACGAAACCTAGTCCTTCTTGATCCTAATCTCAAAATTTGATTCTTGGAAATACACTTGACATATCATCTGGAATGGCAGATCTTCTTTCCCTTTAAGATCTTCTAAAAAGTGTCAGTTGTGGTGGTTGTACAATATTTTCAATGGTGGTTCTTCACTATTTTTAATAGCTATATTCATGGAGTGGACAATCATTTCTTGTATGTTCATTCTCTTCAATTTGTTGAGAATTTCGAATAATAACAACTGCTCGATGAGAAAGGATTGTTGGAATATCAACTCTCACTTTATTGAGATTCACTCTTCTTAATTTCTTACTCACACTATTTTCAATAGCTATATTCATGGAGTGGACAATCATTTTTTGTATGTTGTTCATTCTCTTCAATTTGTTGAGAATTTCGAAGAATAACAACTGCTCGATGAGAAAGGATTGTTGGGATATCAACTCTCACTTTATCGAGATTCACCCTTCTTAATTTCTTACTCATACTATTTTTTCCATTGTCTACGAATTTTGCATTTATGGGTTTCTACTATCCCCATACTGTGGTTATGACAATAAAATATGTATCCCATAGAATTTTTCGAATAGCCAATGAAACATCCAAAAATTGTTCTAGAGTCTAATCTTTTCTCTTGTGGATTATATATCATAGCTTTCGTATATGACCTCACATATGTAAATGACTTGAATTAGGCTTTCTACGGGTCCATAACACGAAAGGAGTTGTCGGGACCGCTTGACTAGGAACCCTGTTTAAAAGATAAAATGCAGTCTTTATTTCAAGAACTTATCATACTTTAACCGTATCCATAAGCATACAATTATGTCTCTTAGCAACACAATTATATGTGTGATTTATTGTGGCATACCAAACATTGTGTATTGAGCACAAACACCTTTCTAAGAGTTTAGCAAATAGGCCAGTATGTTGTCGTGACTCATCATGTCTACCATAAAACTCACACACCTCTATCCGAACTTATTATTTTGGCATTTCTATCTAACTGCATCTCGATTGATGTAAACAGCGTGTGACTTTTCATTATCTAGATGAACATAACCACAACGCAAGAAGTCATCTATAAAGGTGATAAGGTATTTTTGTCAAAAATATATGGAATGAGATCTTCACAAATATGAGTGTGAATTATCTCAAAAAGTTCATTGCTTCTTGTGGCCTAGATAACTCTTTAAAAAAAAAACTATGGGTAGCCACCATGGTGTACTGATAGTGCATTATTAGATTTAGCTGATTTTTAAAAGACTATTTAAAACATCATTTAAAGATTAATGAATGATTCAAATCATGTGTTAGAATTAACTTATCTAATAGCGGAGTCGAAGTCTAGCAAACATGCACAAAATGTGGAGGTCAGTGGCCATCTTACACGTGAGTATAACAAATCAATACAAGAGCGACCAACTGCGCTGGCCTTTATTATAAATTTATAGATCTATTACTTACATCTCCTAAAGTAGATTTAAGAAAAATAATTTTAACACTCTACTATTTGTTTATCATATTTTGAAATCTAATCTTTTAATGCTCAAAATACTCATAGTAGAATTTTCAAAAAAACATTAAAATACGAACCTTGAAGCGTGGTTATCTAAAAGTGGAAGGCTAAAACATTTTCCGAGATTTAGGCCTAATTTGGTTGAAAGGATTATTATTTTGTTTTTAAATTTAGTTTTGCATTAAGTTTTTGTAGATTATTCATTCGTCTCGACGATAGGAATCCAGAAAGTAAATAATTATGGACCAAATTACAAAAAATTGAATAAAGATAAAAACAATTAAAATATCGGTGATAAAGACAAAAAAAAAAACCGGAAAGAATTATTAAGCTAAACTAGTCCATAATCTATAATTTATGAGAAATTTTTGAGTGCTAGGTGGGTACTACGTGACTGTGCCTACGTGGTGCCGAACAGCGTATCCGGGCCAGCTAAAAGTATGTTGGACAACCCAGATTGAAACCTTCTCTCTCATCTCATCCTATTACTCTCTTTTCTCTTTCTCTCTCGAGCCTTCCAAAATTAAAATGGATAGTCTGAATGCACTGCTTGGACACCACATGTGTGCCCGCTCGGCAGTCTGGCACCCAAAAATTTCCCATAACTGTCACTTCCCAATCCAAGCTCACTCGCTGGCGGTTACGTGTGACAGGGTCGGACCCAACCCAACCCGCCCAAATTACAACCCTACGCCTTTTAACAAAACAGGGTCTAGACATCCAATCGAACACCGCCGCGAACGCTTTTCCCCTTCGTAGCCACCCTAACCCCGTGGCGGCGATGGGCCGCGGTCCCCTTCCCGTCCCTTCCTCATGAGACTCAAACCCTCCTCCTTCCCCACCACTCTCTCTCTCTTCACCAAAACAAACCCCTCTCTCACTTCCCCTCTCTCTCCAACCGCCTCTTCCATGGCAACCGACGCCGCCTTCGACGACGACGACCGAATTTGCTCCGAACCCACCCAACACCCCGACCAAAACCAAGTGGATTGTTATTTGGGTAATCCGAGCGGGTACTTGAGCGGCGAGTGTCGGATCGAGAGGGCGTGGGCTCACTGGAAGAAGCTGGGCCAGCCCAAGTTGATTGTGGCCCCCATGGTTGACAACTCCGAGCTTCCTTTCCGAATGCTGTGCCGAAAGTATGGGGCTGAGGCTGCTTACACTCCCATGCTTCACTCTCGTATCTTTACGGAGACCGAGAAGTATAGGTGTCAAGAGTTCACCACTTGCAAGGTGCTTCTGTACATTTATAGACGCATATGTGTTTTTGTATTTGCAATTAGTTATATAGTCACCGTTAGTATCAATGAGGAAGGAAGCTCGGACTTGGTAGGACAAGGCCTAGGTTGGAAGCAGGATTTGTGTCAGGTAGGGGCCTGAATCATGTCTATTTTTGTATTCATAGTAAAAAAAAAAATTTTATAAGTATATGTTAATACTTGCAAGCTCCAAAGAATAGACGATGTTGTGTGTATATGCGTAGCTGCCATCAAATTTTATATGTGCAACCTAAAAAATGGTTTATAATTAGAAATTTTAGGGATTTTTACCCCACATGTAGAAATTTTAAGAAAAATTTTCCACTCGAGAATTGCAAGGGCCAATCCCATAGAATTTTTCTTAATTAACCTGGAAATTAGTATATTACGCCTCTTTACCGAGAATGAGAAGTATAGATCTTAAGAGATCACCACTTGCAAGGTTCTTTTAAATTTATGTTTACGTGTATGTTCGTGTTTATGAATTTAATTGAACATTTGCAATTAGTTATATAGTCACCGCTAGTATCAGTTAGGGTGGAAACTCAGACTTGGTAGGACATGGCTAGGTTCGAGTCCCGAATCCCCTTTCGAGGCTAAATATACTTGTGACACCACCCACGTGTGGGTATGGAACCTTAGCTTCGGTCCCAACATAGGTGTGGTGGATCCCTGGAGATAGTGGTGCGTTGTAATGTGCTAATACTCCTTGGAGGAGGTGACTGGTACATACCTGCACGTCCATTTCTATGTAATACCAAAAAGATATAGTTACCGGCTCACAGCAGTGGTATCTGAGAAATTTGAGTTGTGGACTGTTGTAGGTTCGTGAATGCAAATTCTCAGTGTTTTTTTCGCTGGAGAAAATAACCATTTGGTTTAGGCAGCTTTCCCTTTGTATGCTATCTGATTGTCAACACACAAGAATTAAACACGAAACACGTTTTAATGTGGAGACGTTTGCAGCCCCTAACCCCTTTTGATTGAATTCTTGTTGGTAAGAAAAGATTAAAAAAAAAAAAAAAGGATTATTAGTGATTTGGTGACAAATGTACAAAAATTGTATTAGTTTGCTTCCTTTTCCCCTTTCTCACCTTCCAATTATCCAAACCAAAGGTACTATTGGAAATCTAAGTGAACATTAGGGCTCAAATAATATTTTCATTTGATTTTAGCAGCCCTGCGTTTGGATCTTGGATTGTGGAGGGATTGGTGAAGAAAAAAGGAAAATAACTATTTCTACTTCCACCTTCTCCAGTGTGATGAAGCAGACTACTTTATCTTTTCTTCCTCTCCACTTATTCATCAAACCAAACACAACCTAAGCCGGGGCAAAAAAAATGCACTTCTCTGCTGCTAGATTGATTATTGCTGTAATGCATTTGGTTTTTAGATGTGCAAGGCCAGTCTGTTCGGTTAAGCGGCAGTAGGGAAATGTTTCGTTTGGTTCAAGCAATCAAGCCTCTTGTCACTGTTGGATGAACTGATGAATGGTTTGCGCGTGTGTGTGAACTGTGAAGGAGAAAGAGGCTAGAGATCTGAGAATTAGCATGGGCAAATGGTATGGGGTGGAGCAATAATCATTGCTTTCCTCAAGCCAGGCTTGTATTAGTACTAGCACTTGTATTGATAGGGGCTTGGGGTAGAGAATCGTAAGACTGTAAAGTATGAAGGCAGTGAGTAGGGAAAACTTTTGAGAGTCTAAACTAGAGAAAGAATGGTAGGCTGTCATGATTTTGTTTGGTCATACAGATACTCAAAGAGTGAGCTTAAAGTAGTGATCAAAACAAGAGCCACTTGATAGACAAGTATCGGTTGTTATAATAAATTATAGTACTCCATACAATTATATAATTTTCTTTGGAAGCCAAATGCTAGTAAGAGGTTCAGGTGAAATGCTGAGGGCTCAATTCGACATAACTAGCAAAAGTTTTTAAAAGATTTGGGTTCAGCTTAACCCCCTCACCTTCACATAGTTCTGCCCCTATATGTGATGCTATATTAGTTTAGTTGTTTGTTATCCTCTTAAAATTGTAAATGTAGTTTGAATGTAATACCTAGATGTGGCAAATGGACGGGTTGGGTCAGGTTTGGACAGGTTAGTGATGGTCATGGCCCATGGGTTAGTTATGGACGGGTTGTATACGGTTCGATAATACCCATGAACCTGTTTTGACCCTATATGTGTACATGAACCCAAAAACCCAATTTTTTGACAGACCTACGATTCAGTCACCAGATTTAATTTTCATTTTGGGGTCAAGTATACAACCATAAACAGACATATTTTGCGGTTTTTCTGAAACCCTCCATAATTAGATCTTAAGGAGCGAGTGTCGCATTTTTGGACCATTACGTGGTTCGTAAAAAGTAATTATTTTTAAACTTAAGAGATGCCTGTAGGTTGAATTGTAAAAATACAAATCGCAGGATTTAGTTCTCTCGAATAAATAATCAGGTATCGCACGCATTCTAATTTTTTGGACGTGTTTTGAACATCCACTTAACCAATTTTGAGCCCATCTAAAAGATTAAAATCCAAAGGAGAGAGAAAGATCCACTTAACCATTATGATCATCCACTTGACCATTTGGAAATCGTTTAAAACCCATTCAAAGCCGTTTACATATGGTTTGGTTCAATGTAATCCAAGTACTACAAATTGAATACATGAATTGGGTTTGGTTTGAGAATTGCCACCTCTAGTAGTACCTTACTCCTTAGTCCTTATCAATGGAATCGCATAATGTCACAAGAGGATTGAAAATCTTAGGATCTACATTCTTAGCTAGATTTGGCAACTCTAAGACAAATAGATAGAAGCGATTACAGTCGTCAGGCTCTTCATTTTCCTAATGCCTATTTCAGTTGTAACTATTGGTTGGAGTGCAAGTTAAGTTTTAAGGGTAGAGTTAGGTTTGGGCCTGATTTCTCAACTGGTATAAGGGAATACTGATGGAGTTTGTTCAATCCGATTTATCCTCCACTGGAATTTGTTCAATCAGATTTACATATCGGGTCCTCGAAGGGGGTTGCATATGAATAACAAAAGCTGAATTACCTGTTCGAAGAACAAAACACATCACAAAGGATGCTATTTTTTATTTTTATTTTCATTTTCTTCCCCACACTGCCCTTTTGATTCAAATAGGCTATTGTTTGAAAGAGAACAAAAACGTTTTGTCCTGGCTTATGTATGAGGTTGTCAGTTCACCTTGTGATCTCCTATGAAATAGAATATAAGGTGTTGAAATGCGATTTCCTTTTGCCATACTTTTGAAAGTTTATCAACAGATTTGTGTTCCTGAATCCTGATATATTTGTATCCACTTCTTCCCGCATCTGATAAATTGAAACTGCAGGAGGATCGCCCATTATTTGTCCAATTCTGTGCCAATGATCCAGATACTCTATTGGAAGCTGCTCGAAGAGTGGAACCTTATTGTGATTATGTGGACATAAACTTGGGGTAATACATTTCGTCCTTTGCCTCTTTTCAAAGTTGCATGGCAAAAACCAATTGATATCTTAAAATACTATAACTTAAGCCACCCCACAAAAATGATAGTAATTGTTTGAAGTTCACTTCAGTTTTTTATACAAGTGCTTTTCATTGAACACAAGCTCTAGGCTTAATTTCCTTCTAACTTAGTAACGACATAAAGATTGACATTTGGAAGCTATTGGTCAAGCTAACTATTAGAAATACGTTGACACTCCGCTGAACCGCTGATGTTATGAACAAATTATGGAGGCTATTTGAGTGTCTTACTCTAGAAGCTTTAAAGGTCAGTTACACTTTTTTCTTGTTTATGTTCTATTTTCAAGCTTAACTCCGCCTGTGTTGTGCTTAGAGTTTTATCTCTTCTACAGCCAGTCCCAAGCCCGAATAGAGGAGGATGGTTTTCTGTTAGATAGTTGACAGCCAACACGTAAAAACCCGTTAGATCTTTATGACATGAATCCTAATATGGTTGTATTTTCAAGCTTGAAGGCTCAATAACACTCGAAGGAAATGAGAAATCCGCAGTTTAATATGTGAGGGAGGAGATAATGCCACGACAGAGAACTTTAATGCCACGACAGTAAGTGGTGCCTTTTATACCCTTGCAAGGACCACGATCCTGCCTTTTTCTCTCTACTCTGAATCTTACCCTTTCTTCTCGATTCTCACTTCTCTCTCGCTCTCTGATTCAAAATGAGCAAGCTCAGACTAACAACACGGGACCTTCAGCGAGACCGGAATTCTCAACTGGCACCTTTACAGCGAGACTGAAATTCTCAACCGACACCGATTCAAGGAACTTCTGAAGGTTACAGACCGAGATATCTCCTGGGGGCTATGATAATATCGGCATACTTGCATGTCAGAGGTGGGAAGAGGTTGGTACGGATAAGACATTGAGAAACCCATCCAAAGAACGCGATTGGGTTTCAATTTGTGATTTAGGAGATGGATAACCAAACTGACGTGACGAGGTGCGAGAGAGCCAGACATGGAGGGGAATGAGGTGATAGAGAAGACGGAGACAAGTTGTATAGACTATAGAGTTTAACATCTTCGGTCAGATTTTTGTTGTCAGTGCTCTGTTTCGTGTAATACACAAAAAAAAATAAAAAATGGTGACGTGACGAGGTGCGAGAGAGCCAGACATGGAGGGGAATGAGGTGATAGAGAAGACGGAGACAAGTTGTATAGACTATAGAGTTTAACATCTTCGGTCAGATTTTTGTTGTCAGTGCTCTGTTTCGTGTAATACACAAAAAAAAATAAAAAATGGTGCTTTGTTGGTAATGAACCCAGAATATATGGTACAATCAAGGTAGTTGATCTCATTTCACCGGCCGGTACGTGCCGTTTTGCAAAGAAACCGGTATCATAAAGGCCTGATTTCGTTCCGGCTAGCTTTCCGTCGTTTTCCGGCTATACCGGAAGGCTCTGGCCGATATTGAGAATTCCGGCGGTACGTACTGGTGAAAAAAATGGAAAAACTGAAAGCAAAATGGAGAACGGGCAGAGCTGAAGTTCAGATCGGAACGGACGCCGGGGGGGGGGGAATTCTTGTTTCGCAAGTTTACTGAAGCTGTAAAACTCTTCGATCTCAATGAGTCTTCATAGTCAAAGACGAGAGAGAGAGAGAGAGAGAGAGAGAGAGAGGAGCCGGACCCCATCTCAGATATTGAAAAGGGGAAACAACGCACGTGGATTCATTCTCTCTCTACATGGAAGTGTGTTTGAAAACCAGTGGTTTTGGTTTTGAGCCCACCGTTTGGGAAAGCTTATTGATTAGTATTAAAAATAAATGTTACTAATTGATTTTTTAAAAGGGAATTGATTTTACCACTCACCTTTTTGTTAATGCCACTCCCCTTCTCTCACAAAACAAATCATCTAATAAAGACAAAGGGGAGTGACATTAACACAAAGGGGAGTGGCAAAATCATTCCTCTTTTTAAATTGTAGGAGTAATAGTACTCCAGGACTTAGGTAAAAACAAGGTTATGTATATGTATTTTTTTATATTTTTAACGACAAATCCGAAATAGTACCCGGTAACATACCGGTACTGGTATGTACTGTTCCAGTGACAAATCCGGTATCATGTCTGAAACGGTATTCAGAACCTTGGGGGTATAATACACAACTACACATAGATCATGGTGTGGAGCTTTATTGATATTGTGAAGGTTCTTCAATCCATCGTGTCCCAGAAAGGTTGGTCGGAGTTAGGGATTCGGATGGGACGGCGGTGCTTCTTGGGAGGCAGCTGAGACGTTGTAGAGAGGGCCTATGTGTGATTTCAGGGTAAAAAAGGAATTTGAAAACAATTTTGGTGCCAATAAAGAATTCTGTCATGGCATTATCATTTGCCAATATGTAACTATGGCTTAATATTAGTTTGTTTGTTGCAGGTATTAATACTGATTCTCATCTTTTAAGTAGTCTGATAACGATGAACCAAATAACGGTTATTGAAATGTGTTATATTGGTTGATGTTTCTTTATTGATGTCTGTAAAATACTTCCTGAACTTACCAAAGCGCATATATGTCATGCATTCATGCATCTAACAGTATTTTGCTGTGCTGATAAAAAATTAAAAAAAAAAAAAAATCAGTATTTTGCTGTGACATACTGTCTTTGTCACTACTTTGCAAAAAGTCATCCAAACTTGATTCTTCTACTCATCGCACTTTTTTGCCACAAGATTGCATGATTATTAGGGAATTGATTTTGTTTTTATTTGGGTGAATTTACTACATTATCCTTAAAAAGTGAACTAATGATCTAGGAATTTACTCCTTCCGTCATTCCTTCCCCCCCCCACTTAATTGGTGCTTTGGAAAATGACAATTTCAGCTACATTATTAGTTGACTGTTTACTTATGTGCAGGTGTCCTCAACGTATTGCTCGGCGGGGGAACTATGGAGCTTTTTTAATGGATAATCTTCCACTCATCAAGTCTCTAGTAGAAAAATTAGCTCTCAACCTTAATGTCCCAGTATCATGCAAAATACGAATTTTCCCGAATTTACAAGATACAATAAACTATGCCAAGATGTTGGAAGATGCCGGTTGTTCTCTCTTAGCAGTTCATGGCCGTACAAGAGATGAAAAGGATGGCAAAAAAATCCGTGCCAACTGGAGTGCCATAAGGGCTGTCAAAAATGCTGTCAGAATCCCAGTCCTTGCGAATGGGAATATAAGGCACATGGATGATGTGGCAAGCTGTTTGGAGGAGACTGGAGCCGATGGGGTGCTCTCAGCAGAGTCTCTACTTGAGAACCCAGCTCTCTTTTCTGGGTTTCAAACGGCTGAATGGGTACTGGGTTGCGAAGGAAGAAACGAGGAAGGAGGAAAACTAGACCAAGCAGATTTAGTGGTTGAGTATTTGAAGCTTTGTGAGAAGTATCCTGTGCCATGGAGAATGATCCGGTCTCATGTGCACAAGTTGCTGGGAGAGTGGTTCAGGGTTCAACCGTGCGTGAGGGAGGACCTTAATTCCCAATCGATACTTACTTTCGAATTTCTTTATGGGCTGGTGAATCGGCTTAGGGAGCTGGGTGTGAGGATACCGCTTTATACGAAACACAATCCTGTGGGAAAAATACAGGCAAATGGAATTGGTGCATGAATTGCTTGCACAACATGCGAGAGCTTTACACTTACATTAGTCAGCAAATTCTAGTAACTTATAGCTACCTGATCAAATGAAGAATTGAGAAGGTATATGAGAAAGAAGCACATAAGGTACTTGCATCTTTGGACTTCCTATATGGTGATTATGTCTTGGAAGCTCCATCCACCCTTTTGAGATTTGGTTGGGACGATTACTAACATTCTATATTTCTTGACTGGGTGAGTTTCTTAGATAATTGAGAGTTTTTCTCCGACAGTCGATTTGTTGAATTCGGGATGTTTTTTAGAGGTGGTCTTAATTTGTACTCCAGTAATGTCATGGTGGATCCGTTCTTTGTTTTGTTTGTAGCAGTAATATCAGACTGAATGATTTCTCGCTCTGAGAAGTTTTGTACTCCACTATAGAGTGTTCACTATTCAAATGTCAGTAATAGAACTGGTGCATTTCCCAATATTGTTCCAATTTTATCGGATGTCCCCGAAGGAACAAAATGGTTGCATTTTTGTTGTGTAGCAAAATGCCTTCGCTCTTTTTGTTTCACTTGCCAATGGAGAAGCAAAGTTTCTCTCTATTTGTTCTTTTTTTGGCTTTTATTCCTTAACCTATACGTATTTTTTCTATTTCGTTCTCAAACTATTAAAACGACTAGTTTCATCCCTCAACTTTCCAACCGTTATCCATTTGGTCAAATAGATTTTGGAACCCAATTTTTGAATGGAAAACTGGTCACATGACCAGCACATGTTGTCTACTCCACCAATGCAAGGGCATATTTACCATTCCATCCCTCAGTAATATCCCACCCTCTCTCCCTCTTAGTTACTTCAGTGATGAAAGCTCAACAACGTTTAATTTTAGTGCATCTATACAAAAAATTGGGTGATTTGGGCCGAAATGGAATTCCTTGGTGAATACCATCAAAGAGACATGAACGTGAATAAAAGAAAGTTGGCCTGGTGGAGTTGTTTCATTACCATGCGTGATGCCCGGCCTCTAGTCCTATTGTTTTGATTGTTAAAATCACAAACAGAAGAACAAAAACAAGAAGGAAAATCCCAACTGACACGGTTTTTGCTAGGTCAATTACGGGAAATTTTTTTTTTTTGACTAGATCACAGCAGTTATCAGTTCAATCTGCTTAAATCATTTCAGATATTGGAAAAATGGCTGCTACTAGAGTGAACTAGAGCTCTACTTCCCTAATGCTATTTTCCTACTTTTTCCATTTTTGTTTTGCTTGTTTGGGCTGGCAACACACATCAAAAGAGAACTAACAGCAAAAATTTGAGAGAAAACTAAATCAAAACATGCATTTCAGGCAAGAATGCCGCTGGTACACAATGGAAAAACCCTATTTTAAAGGTTAACAAGCATTAGAATGGAGTCATAAAAGATAAAAAAAGGAGATGAGGAATTTGACAAGGAAACAAATAGGGTATTCATTTAGGGTGCTTGAAGAGGAAGAGGAAGAGGAAGATGACGGCATGGCCACGGCTGGGGATGGGGTAAGAGGAAGAGAAAGATGAAATTTGCTCAAATTGGAGGAAAACCCATCTGGATTTGGCGCCAGATGGTTGGGTTGGGGGAGACGGCAAATTTGCCCTTACATTGGTGGGGAAGAACACATGTGCTGATCATGTGACCAGTTCTCCGTTCGAAAATTGGGATTCCGTTATCTATTAGATCAAATAGATAACGGTTGGAAAGTTGAGGGCTAAAACATTTGGTTTAAATAGTTTGAGGACGAAGTAGAAAAAAAGGTGTATAATTTAGGGGATAAAAGGGAAAAAGACTCCTCAATCTCTGTATGTTTACGATTCATGTGTATGTATCAAGCACGAAGAGTGATAATTGAAACAATCAAGTGAGAAAGTATACTTTCATCAGCTTATGCATGAGGATAGTGAACACTAAGCTAGACAAGACAGTATTCTGTTTGACAAAACTTCAAATTGAAAACATGTTAACATAGGAAAGCTGTTTGAGAAAAATTTAAGCGCTGAATTCAAATAAATTGTTTGGTGAACAAGTTGAAGATTAATTTATATTGTTATTTACTTTGTTTGTCATTTTTGGATATTTCTGGACTATGAGATGTTTTGAAATCAATGGATAGTTTTAAAAGGTCACATAATTTGTTAGTATATGTTGAATGAATTGGAGATGATAATTCACAGACACCTAATGATGTATACGAATACTATTTTAGCCAAAATAGAAACGCTATACGTAGACGTTTGTGCATAGATCTGTACAAAGATGTTTTTGGAACCGTTCGATAATTGATGCATGTGAGTTTCATACAATAACCATGGAGCTCAAACAAATCGTTTGTACAAAGATGCTTTTGAAAACGTTTGATAATTGATGCACGTGAGTTTCATACAACAAACATGGAGCTCAAACAAATCAAACGATTGTGAGAAGCTGCACCCTTCTTAGCCCTATGCTTAGCCCTATGTTTCTGGGTTAGATCGGAATGAACATTGAAAGGGCATTGTACATTTGTACACCACAGGCACGGTCTAATTCTGGCACGGCACGACACAAGATTAAATAAACGGACTGGCACGACACGATTCAAAAAAGCATGGCACGACATGACACGATAAAAAAGGCACGGCACGACATGACAAAAAAGGCACGGCACGACACGACAAAAAAAGGCACGACACGACACGTCACGATTAATTAATCGGGCACGGCACGACACGATTTTAAAAAGGCACGGCCCGACACGGCATGATAAAGTAAAATGGCCCAGCAAGGCACGCTTAAAGCACGGCACGGCACGGCATGCCATGACACAATGAAGTAAATGGGCACGGCACGGCACGATACGAAGCACGGTTGGCACGGAAGTTGAATGGCATGGCACGGCACGACAAACACGTTTGACACCTCTACTTTTAATTCAAAAAATAAGCAACGTATTTCCCTTAACGGAACGGGACCTTAATATGTTATAAAAGGTTCAAAAGTTATTCATAGCATAACCTACAAATGCTCTACCCCAATGGAACAGGGGCAGCTCCTATCCAATCTTCAAGAGCGTCCAGTTCCGTCTAGTTTTAGACGATCTCAACGATCAGAACCGTTCACTTTTTAGAATTTGTCGAGAGCATTAGCCATGTAAAAAAATCACGTTGATCGGATGTTATTTGATATAGTTTTAAAATGTATTAAGCTCACATAAAATGTGTTGATGGGGTGCAATCCTGCACACCTTTTGAAAAACCCACACAAGTCGTATGGATCGATTGGAGGACCTCACTCCAACCCATGAACTTTTTTTTTTTAAGTGTTTAAAACCTATCTTTATAAACATTAGAGTCCTAACGTGTAATTATACTATTATAATTCCCAGTCTATCCCATTTGTTTATTTTCTTTATCGATTGGAAGTCCATCCCATTTATCGAACAGTCTTAAGAACTCAACCAGCCCAATCCTGTGAGCCTTAAGTACCAATCCCAAAACCCATGTAAAATCTGGCTAGGTTGGGCGGTGATGCAAGCCAATGTGCACCCTTTAAATTTAGGGGAATAAGAATTTAGAAAACAATTACTATACAAATTTGGCAGAAAAATAATCGGTCTGAATTCTGGAAACTCAATCTCATCAAAGGAATAACATAAAACCGCAAGAGGCATAACCGAAACCACAAGAGGCACAACCAAAAACGCACAACGGAGACAATGCAAGGGTAGACACCATAGCATTTCCCTAATTTTATACAACCAAACTGATTTCACATCTCAGCAACAGACAAATCCTGTTGAGAAGCGAACTTTGTACTATTTGGTTCGTTGTAAAACACCAAAAGATCATGAATTTAATTCATCCTCTTTCACAAAATTGGTTTGTACTTTGCTTACTAGATGCTCTCCATAAACAGCTCTTTCAAACTTCTTAGTTCCTCCAGTCCTCTTTACACAAATATCCAAGGGTTCTATTGCAGCATCAAAATTCGTCTGTTCCAAAGGATAACTTTAGAAAAAGGGGGTGAAAAATAAAGAAAAAAAGAATGGACATTGATGGAGCATGAGGTAACCTCATAAAAGTAGGCCACACAGACGCGATATTTTGGATAGGAGTTGATGACTCGATGCAAAGTTGACTCATAGAGTCCGTTTGATAAGATCTGCAATTTTCTCTAAGTTTTAAGAGAAATTCTCCACGGGAAAGACATTAACAAATATTGGGGAGGTGTGCCAAGTTCCATACCTTTAGCATGTCACCTATATTGCAAACGAATGTGCCGGGGATTGGAGGAGCTGATATCCACTCACCAGATTTGTTTCTCACCTACAAAAATTTGTTAGGATCACACGTTGAGTAAAGCAAAGGAGCGATAATCAATCAGCGATATTTAGTATGCGTGCTGGAAAATAGTAAGAGGAAAAGACCAAAAATGATGTACCAACATGCATCTTGGAAGTTAAAAAGAAAGAGGCTACTGTTTTTGGTTGTTCCCATACATGCAAAAGGTCTTATGGAAGCAGATGTTATGAATGGAGTAAAAACCAGACCCGGTCTCTGGGTCTCAAGCCTGATGTCCCTGATTCAACTATGCAAAGCAGTATAGAAAACAAGGTGCGGCAGAAGCACAAACAAAGCAACGGCCTGGTACTCACGGTGGTTTTGACAGTGTTAGAAACAGGTCAACAATTAAGGCAGCAATGGGTTGATGGAAGCAAAATGAGGGGGTGTTCAAAACCCAAAATTTTAAGCAAGCCGATCAATTATTTGCCATAAACCGTCACATCTATGATACTTACATGAGCAACTAATTGGGAGATGATGCGTAGTTGCTAAAAGAACACCAGTATGAAAATGATCACACCAGGCCATACAAATTCCTAGAATCTTGTATTACATAAAGTTATAAACTTCAATCAACAGAATTCATCCTCAGGATTTTTAGAACAGATGCTTTGGTTAGTATATAAATTCATAAGAGAGATTTCTTTTGAAAAGAAAAAGTTTAGACTTTAAAGGAGGCTTGTAACTGAAGAAACTCAAAAAACTCAATGACCATACCTGAAGTGCAGTTATATCATCATCCTGATTAACTAATGTCAACAAACCTGTTATGCAACAGCATAAGAAATTATGACTGATGAACAAGATCAACACCATATTCCACAATTAGGACTAGAGTAAAAACTTACCGTAGTCAGTGTGAGCTCCACTGAATATGTTTGGCCAGAGTGTGCAGAATGATGGACAAAGCACCATGAGAACATAGAAATTAGAAAAATGAGGAAGTGATAAAACCCCCAAAAAAACAAAATGCAAGCACAGGATAAGCAAAATTCATTTACCATCCTATGTCATTTTTTGGCATGTCATGGCCATTTGCATGGGATACTTTAGGGTAACCAATTATGCGCAACACCCAAAATGGATCTCCTGCTCTTTTACCTTCAAATGCATCTGCTGCTGCACCCAATGCTAGAGCGATTCCTCTCATTATTTTTCTTGAAAGATCTGTCCACATTTGCTAACTATATTATTAGTAAACCATAAACAGACACACTCCATTTGAAACTGCCAAATGTTACTATCAGTAACAAAAGTAACAAAGCACCTGTACATATGCTAGTATACTCCTCCATTAGTTGTTTTAGATTTGGAGGATTGATTGGCCTGCAAGAAGAGACAGTTGATGGAACTTGAATGCCAGAAATACACAAAAACTCAAGGTGCATTACAACGAAAAAACAAAGACGCGGTAATTGTACTCCAATAATACTTAAAAAGACTAACAAAATTTGGCAAATTTAAAAGGTATCCAGTTTACAGTCTCATCAGATGGTTATTTAAAGAGAATCAAAACTAAATGATGATTGATGACTAATAGGTGATGAACATCTATTATAAACCTAACGAGAACCATGTGTTCCATTAACTCACACTGGTACAGAAGCAAGGGAAGGAGGAGGAGAAGAGGAAAAAGAAGAAAAAGGACATAAAAGCACATTTGTTTCTCCATGCACAGTACTGAAAGAGAAACAGCTATCAAGAGTCTGCGACTTACTCAGGGTTGCAAACTGGATTTCGTATTCGGATTTGAGAGTGTCAATAAGCGCAAATCCCTTATTGAAGTTCCTTCTTCCCATCACAAAATTTCAAGACTTCCTCTACATATACTATAATTCACTACACCACATGGAATTGCGACTAGCAGACGAGTACAAGCTGTGGTTGGGTCAGACCTCGCTGAACCCTTAGCTGGTAGGGATGTTAATAGAAATGTTGGGTACCGGGATTACTGCCTTATGCAGTTATGTTATATTCTAGTTTTATACATGAAATTACATGAGATTTAGGGGACAGATGGGAGTACCATCTCTCATCTATGTGAAAGAGTATGAATTTATCTTCACTACCAAATATAAGCTGCTTTTTCTTCAAACAAAAGTAAAAAAAAATTGAGGCCCCAACTATCTAACTTGGGTATAGAGATCAGACAGGCACCCGTAGCCATTTCTTTGTCACATCCTATGAAATGGGATGAGAACAATAGGAGAAATTAAAGAGCCCATATAACACTGCGAGTACACCCCTTAATTGAGGTAGATTAACATTACCCTGCTAAGCAACCCACATATCCTCACATTCTAATGACAAGATACTAAACTATTAAAAGTTAGAAGGTAGGGGACATCATTGGAGCTCAAAAGGCATATTGAGCACCACATAAATCTTATATCGAGAGAGAGAGACAGTTGCCTTATAGGAAAGGACTAAGAATTTTGTCAATGTAGGTAGTCTTCTTTTGGTCAGCAGTAACTTAGATGGAAATTCCACATAAAAATCATTATTCCAAGTACCATTGATTAGGTGCTTCTAAAGGTTTGCTCAGAGCACCAAACGTCCCTGGTTCCACTTCTCTGTAGCACTGTCATCACAAAAAGAGAAAAAGAAACAAAATAGATAAATATTGCGGTATTACCACTACCAAATAAAGCATGGGAGCTATTCCCAATGCACAAAACTAATGAATCATGTCCCCAATATATAACTACTCTAATTGAAAAGTATCATCTGTTGCTCATGAAACTTTGAATGACATTTGTTAGAGAAGGGAACCCACGGTATGAGACACATAATTTACAAACATCCAAGGACCACTGCTCTGAAATGTAACATCTAAACGGTGATTAGTGTTTGCAATTGTTCTATATGATTATGTTTAGGCCTTCAAGAAATCAATATCCGCATGTGAAAAAACCTGCAGCCCCAAAATCCAAATGTTTTCCAATTCGATTAGAATCACAATGCTAAATATGAGTAAACATTTTTCTCAAACGGTGCACCTTCATGGAACTTCAGTATCATGGCATCATGAACGATGTTAAGTGACTTTTTTGAATAGTAGTTCCTCACATCCATCGGCTTGCACTACAGGCTTCTTGCATTTTTTTTTTAACTTCATCATGAACCATGATTGATTCCAGCAATCAATTTTTACATTGGCTATGAAAACACCATAACTTCCAATGCAGTTAAGGAAAACATACATCAATGGCTTCGTGCATGTCAGGGGTGCCTTTGGTTATATTTTCACCAATCCGCTGATATCCTCTGCATGCAAAATGTCATCACAGTGTCAAATTAGGTAGGCAAAGATTCCATAACATCATTCTAAGAGGGGGGAAAATTAAGGTTACAAGCTGTTCCATAAAGCATACCTGTAGCCAGCTGCGGGAGATATTTTAATCTTTAGTTTTTCCTCATAAGGTAGACTGAAGAATTTGTGGGTCACATTCCTAACTTCTTTAATAATGGAATCTGGGATACCATGGCCCTTCTGCTCAATCATAAAACAAAATTTCTTTAGCATGTATATTGTAGGAAAATAATACCAAGATACAGAAGCTTGTTGTAGGAAGTCCCCAAATAGTTTAACTTTCCCCTAATATAAGAATGATTAATCGGCTTGAAGGAAATGCTTAACCGTGGTAAACAACTATAAGTACATTTTCCTGTTTTCATATTAAGCAACAAGGAGAAACCTTCACCATTTTATAACTGGAAATTTCTAATTTCAAAACTGAAAGTTGTTCACATTAAAGATAAAAGGACTACGTTTGTATGAGGAACAAATACCAACAAATCAGCAAGAACATACACCAGCTATACTCAAAGAAAATTAAAACAAGCATCTTCCACTGATACATGCATATATTGATCAGTGTCGCGCATGTTTGATTGATCGGATTAGCCATGGGATCCGACTACAAAACCTGTGGAACCACATTTGGCATTTGAATACAATAATTGGGCAAGGGATTACATAGTTGTTGGATGATCAAATGCCAAAGAAATACGAATATAAAAAAATACCTTGGGAATATGATATATAAACCCCCCTGCTACTAGTCTGGTGGTATGTCTCATCCAACATACAAACTAATTCAATAGTAGGCTTACTAATGGTAGTCGCCCGACAGCCAAGGGCTAGGGAAGCCTTTGGTTTGGGGTTTGTCTCTCATCCCAGTTCATATGGCACTTTGCGCCACCTTTAATTAAGAGGTACTTGAATATTTCCCAACTGCTCTGGTGCATTTATGGTTATGGCTTCTGTAAACATAGTAGCTAAATAATCCCAACGTGTTACATAAGGCAAATATTGTATAATTGTTCGGTTTTCTGCAATTTTTTCCATCCCTCTGTGTAAATAACCCAATATTGGTTCACAGTCAATAACATCTTCACCATCTAGAGTAACGATGAGTCAAAGAACGCCATGCATTGATGGTTGGTGAGGACCCATATTTACTATCATGAGATTTTTTCTTGTAACAGGTGCGGTCATAGGGCCGCTAGCGGCCATAGATTTTGATATTTGGGAGAGAAAGAAAAATGTTAATGGTGTTAATTAACCCTAACACACATATAATTGATTCATATATAGTGTGTGAGCACAAGTTACAAAAGGATTCAAACACTCACTAGTGCTTAACTCGTATAAGCATCCAAGTCCAAATCAATTGACAATGAGTGAAGAGGCCGCACAGACTCATAGATTACTTGTGGCGGTGACAATTAACCAATATGGGATAAACTCTAACACTCCTCTGCACATGCGACACTTGACCCACAACTGACCTGCACGTGGAGAGCTACACGAAGGATCCATAACACAGGGACCACAACGAACAACAAAATACAGCTCGCTCAAAGCACAAGGGGCAATCAATCAAGAGAGTATTGTCCAAAACCCTCCGAGAGCCTAGCTCTGATACCATGTTATTTGGGAAAGTGAGAAAAGTGCTAAAGGGTGTTAGTTAAACCTAACACAGAGAATTGATTTATGTAGTGTGTGCGTACAATTTATGAAAGGACTTAAATGCACTCACTCACTAACACTTAACTCATATACTCCTAACAGCTTTGATCCCTAATGTGCCGGATAACAAAGTCATAAAAAATTGTTTAGATCCGGACCGGGCTCTCAAAAGCTCATGTGACCGGAGGTGGGAAGATATGGGCTGGAAAAGCATGTTAATAATCACCGCGGGAGCTTATGCCCCTAGTGCTCAGCTTCGCCCCAGAAATGGAACTAACTGGAGAATCAGTTAAGGAAAAAGAAAACCTATACCAAAATTTTAAAAGCTCCTGCGGAAGCGCAATATATATCCTTTCATCATCCCAATGACTTTGATGTTTGGAGATTTGGAGATGCTCTTGTCTAAAAGAAAGTTTAAGCTATTCATGACCCTCTATTTTAAATGCAATATACTCCTATATCCTTTCAACTTAATACTTCCACCGTATCATACAATTAAGATAAAGCATGCCAAAACTGAATTCTTGACCGCATAAACAACAGTCACTCTTCACAAAATTGTGAAATGAACTAGAATCCGCAAGTGAAGCAGTTAGGACGTATAGGCGCCCTATACTCTTTCCACTAGGTGATAATTCAAACCCCACTAGCTCCCATCCCCTGTCTCCTAGATAGTATAGTAGAATATGATTTTCCTAGTCCAAATAGAAGAAGAAAATAACTAGAATCCTCTGGTACTCATGTGATTAAAAATATCAAGCTACTTATGACATGGTTGCATAATGTGAATTATTTCTTATATCGGATTTAAATAGTAATAGTCTTTAGTTGGATTCCTCTGATGGGAAATGGTAAATATGCGGACACAAACAACAAAGTCATTGGTATGATGATGTATCTGTGAAGAGTTACATATCTGCAAATGGGATTTTGAGTTTGACTTCGAAATTATCATTGACCCAAACTAAAAACCTTGAAAGTGTCAAATACTATTTTGTGTAAATAAAACCACAAAAGGTATAGTCAAATGGGCATAAGATAGCAATCGAAGGGCTTCCTCCCTAAAATATTGCAAGTTCAAAAATTCAGATAAAAGACAACCCATAACTCAAGATTATTCACAATTTATACTTCATGTGGTCTTTGAATTTCAAAAACCTATAGGACTGGAAAGAAGTAACGAAAAAAATTAAGATTTCAACGATTGAATACCACATAAAAGAATCCAGCTTCTCTGCAAGCCTGGTCTAGCTGCTGAACCACTTCCCCCACGCCTTGGTCTCCGGCCATGTTTGGATCATCCCACTTGGCCAAAAGAGGGCTAATATCTGCCACACAAAGTGATAATTCATCACCACAATACAATAAAAATAAAGCTCTGAAGGAAATGGGATTGGGAAAAAAAAGTATATTATCTCAACAGAAAAACATACAGTTTAGAAGTTTGGAAATTATTGATGAAAATTACCAATGATTGGAATAGATTTGAAGTTGGTGGCCATGGCTGTCGAGGGTTTGCGCGCGCTCTCTCTCTCTCTCTCTCTCTCTCTCTCTCTCTGTTTCTGGTGAGTCAGGTGATGCATCGATTAGTTTCTTTAAATTAGACTAAATTACAATTTAAAATTCATTTTATCATTTTAATTAATTATTTTCTTTACTCATTCTTTCTACTCAATTAAATATATATACTTTTATATTTACTTTATTTATTATTTTATTTCCACTTTTATCTACTCAATTAATAGTTAAAAGGGTGAATAGTGACTCTTTAAAACAAAAGAGTCACTGTAACAAAATTATTTACTGTATTTTGCAAAGTAAAGAGGAAGGAAGAGAGGTTGGTGCAAGGCATTTTTTTTTGTCTATTTTCTCATTTTTGTTTTTTACTTTAATTTAGAGAGTTTTTTAAAGGGGTATTTAGATGCCAGCCTCAAAGATTAGGTTTGGACTTAATTTAGTTATGGCAAAAATATTCCTTCTTTATTTCAGTCATTTTTCTTGACTTTTTATAGTATTATTACTATTTTATTTATTCTTCTTAACTTTTTGTGTACATGTTTATTTTTAGTAAAATTTATATTTTTAGAATCAATTCCTGACCCATATTATTTCGGACAAAAATATCATTGATTATATAAACTGGCTATGAAAACTGTCAATTCTCATAGCCAGTTAATATAATATTACGGACAAAAATATCCCGCTAGTTCACATAGCCCCAGTTAACATATTATTTTGGATAAAAATATCCCTAAATTATGACTATGAGAACTGGGGCTATGAGAGTTATATTTTTAGAATCAATTTCTGAATCATATTATTTCAGACAAAAATACCCTTAGTTATGTGAACTGACTATGAGAATTGCTAAGTGTCATAGTCAGTTCTATGAGAACTGCTCAGTTCTTATAGAGAATTGGTTATGTGAATTGAGCTGTGAAAACTGGTTATGTGAACTGCAAATTTTCATAATTAGTTCTATGAGAATTGGCTATGAGAAGTGACTGTTCACATAGAAAACTAGCTTCGTGAATTGATTATGAGAACGGGACTATGTGAACCAAAAAATACGCAGTTCACATAGTCTTATCATACACTAAAACACACAGTTCTCATAAAAATATATAGTTCTCATAGAAAATACACGGTTCTAATAGACAATTCTCATGGACAATACATAGTTTTCATAGAAAAATACGTAATTCTCATAGAAAAATACACAATTCTCATAGACAGTTCTCATGAACAATACACAATTCTCATAGAAAAATGTACAATTCTCATAGAAAATACACACACAAACAGAAATTGAAAATAAAAATAAAAAAGGTAATTAAATTTAAATATAATTATAAATATTCTCACCGCCATGTTTTAAAAAAGCAATAAAAATGTACAACAGTAATATATTCACATAGGAAATAAATTGATTTAGAATTGAATTTTTAACTGTCAAGTCTTATAGTTAATTTTATGAGAACTGGCTATGTGAGCAGAGTTATGAGAACTAGCTACATGAATTATCAATTCTCATAGTCAGTTCTATGAGGACTGACTGTTCTCATAGAAAACTAATTTTTGAACTGGTTATGAGAACTGGATTATGTGTACTGACTATATGAACTGAAAAATACACAATTTACATATTCTTACAACACACTAAAATATACAGTACTCTCATAAAAAAATATAGCTCTCATAGAAAATACGCGGTTCTAATAGATAGTTCTCATAGACAATATACAGTTCTCATAGAAAAATACGCAGTTTTCGTAGAAAAATACACAGTTCTCATAGAAAATACATACACGAACAAAAAATGAACAAAAATAAATAAAGGTAATCAAAATCAAAATACATAGTTTTCATGGACAATATACAGTTGTCATAGAAAAATACAAAATTCTCATAGAAAAAACACAGTTCTCATAGACAGTTTTCACAGAAAATTCACAATTCTCATAGAAAATACATAGTTTTCATAGAAATTACACAATTCTCATAGAAAAATACACACACACACACACACACACACACACACACACACATATATAGGTTCATTTAGTTTCACGAAAGCCACTACAACAAAATACACCATTTCCGACTAAAATTGCCGACTAAAAAAACATTGGTCGCCAAATATTGACCAATTACCGACTAAATATAAATTAGTCGGTAGAAGTTTTAATTATTGCCGACTAAACTTATTTTAGTCGCTAATAGTAGGTTTTTGCCGACTAAATATAAGTTTAGTCGGGGAAAATTAATTTTTTCAGCAATTTAAAAAATCAAGAAATAAAATACATTTTCCCGACTAATTATTGTGGTCGGTAATTATTAATATTAGCCGACTAAGAGTATGTTTAGTAAGTAAAAATAATTTTTAACTAATTTAAAAATTCAATAAATAAAATATATCTTCCCGACTAATTATTTTAGTCGGTATTTATTGATATTAGCCGACTAATAATAAGTTTTGTCGGTAAAAATCATTTTTTTACAAATTTAAAAAATCAATAAATATAATACAAGTTACCGACTAATTGGTTTAGTCGGTAGTTATTAATATTAGCCGACTAATAATATTTTAGTCGGTAAATCTCTTTTTTTTTTTTTTCCCCCTTTTTGAAAATTTTCAAGAAAGGAATATTTGTTCAGACTAAATTGATTACAATGCAACTTTTCTTATCGAAACAGTTTCTTTTATTTTCATTTTAATTATAAGATTCTCATAAATTTTGGCTCATTTGGGTTAAGAAAATCCCTTTATCAACGCGTAAATTCTTAAATTAAAAAAAATTTGTTGTCCGATCAAGTGTTTATCCATATGTGGTTAACTTCATTTTTAATCGGGATATATTGACCAATCTCACGGCCAACTAAAATGGTGGTCGGTAAATGCCAAACTTTTCTGACTGACTTATATTTAGTCGGGATACATTGACCACAATTCATGACAAAGCAATATTTTGGTTTGGGTAAAAATTTTTCCTTAAAAAAATCAATAAAAGAAATTAATTTTTTTGCCAATTAAAAAGATATCAATATTTGTTCTGAATACATTGATCACTTTGCAAACCTTTCGATTGAAATCGTTCTTTTTTTTTTCCTTTGTAATCAAAAGATTCTCATGAAAGTTTGGCTCGATCGGGTTAAGAAAGCTCTTCATCGACACACAAATTTCTAAATAAGAATAATTTTATTCGCCGATCTAGTGTCTATCCATATACAGTAAACTTTATTCTTAGTACGAATGATCTAATTTGCATTACCTTAAAGATAGATGGTTTCGATTGCCAAAAAAGACCTCAGGTGGAGTTGAGTAGTGCACTGTAACACTTAAAACGCCTCTGGAATGCATTAAATGTCTTTCGATCATACGGCGGGTGGTATCAAATGATCTCTAATTTTGGTGGTAATTCTATAATCAGTAAGACGTTAAATCCTAACGGTTCAGATCGAGCAATATAAAAAATGACTCGGCTTCTAGCTTTAAAATCTATACTTGTAATCTATTTGATAGCCAACTAAGTCTTGTGTTGCATTCATTGTTGCAGTAGCCACATGATCGTGCAACAATCGTGACGATCGATACCGTTGATATTGTTGTACTTGGTGATTAGTTCATCCTCGTAAATTTGTGGCTCGTTCAGGTTTAAAGAAGTTCCTTTATCGAGACATGAACTCATTAGAAAAGTAGCATTTTTCATTTGATCAATTGTTTAACGAAAAGTGATCAACTATAGTTTTGGTAAGAATGATTGAACCTATAATCGATAAAACATAGATGGTTCTGATCGCGAAAAAAGACCACAAGTGGGACTCTGGTGGTGTGTGCTAAGACTTTAATGATTCTCGACGTAGCAGAAGTCTTCCAATCACGTGGTTGCTAATATTAAAAGATCTCCGATTTTGGTGGCAATGCTATAATCGATAAGATGTAAAATTCTAATGGTTCAGATTGAACATTGTAAAAACATTCATGGTGATAAATTTTAGAGTTTGTATGCAATATTGACGCAATTAGAATCCACTGAATATTTCTTCCTAAATTCTGGAATAAGGAAATTGCCGACTAAAACTATTTTGGTCGGAGAAGATTAAAATTTTTGCGCGAATTTCAATTTTCACGGAAAAAAAAGGCGGGTTTTTTTAACTTCCCGACTAACTATTTAGTCGGAAAATTTAATTCCTTACATTAAACGGCACCGTTTTTCACACCTGATCTAAACCCAACTCCTATATTCCCCTTGCCCCTTGCTTCGCCATTTACCCAGCTCTCTCTCGCCGGCCACCATTACCATCCTGGTTTCCACACCTGACCCTTGCCATCACCGTCTCCCTCTCCCCTTAAAAAGAAGTGAATTCGAGCACGGAGGAGTCCGGTCGTGCCTTCACATCACAGGTCTACCGCTTAACTCTCTCTCTCTCTCTCTCTCTCTCTCTCTCTCTCTCTCTCTCTGCTTTGTTTCCTGCAAGGGTATTGCAATGGTGGCTATAGAATTTTTCACATTTAAAATCTACTGTACAGTTCAGAGAATCAAAACTTCTCCCTTCTACCGAGAACGGAGCTTTTACAAGGTAAATAGGCTTCAATCTTTTCAACTCGAAAAAACTCGTTTTTAATGTGAATTAATTTTGTCCCTTAACTTTCAACGCAAAATTGCAAGATTTGGATCGAAAATCGGCGACCCATTTGTTGAAATTGTTTGAATTTTTGGTTGGTGAAGAGAGATGGGACGATGCTCTGGTGGGTGTTTTTGTTGCAGGGACGGGATGAATGGGGTTTCGAAAGAATCGAAACCCTGGGAGGGTTGAAGGTGGAGAAGAAGAAAAAGCATACTCTCTTCTCTTTGATCCTAGTTCACGTTTAGCACATGATAGGGTCGGTACAACTAACTACCCCGGCTATATATACACGCACCAATTAATTGCTATGTTCAAAGTTTCGAATTGAATAGGAGTATTTTTCTTGTGGAACCAGTACCACCCAGAAATAATCTCTTACACACCCAAGAATTGCCCCAGCGGTTTGGGCGGATGCCCAGATTTTGGAAGTATTCCTCAAGGTCTGAGGTTCCACTCCCCACAGGGTGAGTATCTTGTAGTAAGTGGGTGGCGTGACTGGCGTGGCCGCGCTAGCTCCCCAGAGGTTTGGGTTGCACAATCGGGTCTATTTAGTTGGTTAGCTATAAGGCTGTTCCTCCATTACCAAAAAAAAAAAAAAAGAGAGAGAATAATCTCACATTTTTGTTAGCCCTTCCTAAAAAGTTTTAGTTAAACAGAAAAATAAGGCGAAAACGAGCAGTATTTTTGAGTAGTAGACGGCTACAAGATTTGAAATTTGGGAATATGTTGGGTTTTACTGATACATTACAGCACATGCTTTTCGATATCTATGGGAAATAGTGCATGCCCTTTCTGGATAAAGATCCCATCTACTTCATTCATAGCATTTCAATCCATGTTTTTATGTGTTGCTTTAAAAAGTGAAAATCCATTTCTCCCTCTAACCTCTTTGTATGAGAGACAAGATAGAAAGAGGCTCTTACACTCCTAGTTCATGGTACAAAAACCAATTATTGGATGTTACTAAGCTAATTTTAGTGGTTCAATCAATTTGGAATACTGTCACTGTAGAAGGTGAACAATTTGGTGAAATTTATGAGGCCATATTGTTGCTAGATGGTACTAAACTTAAAATATGAAGTCCTGCATGTCATTTTCTAATATCTGTATGCGATTATTACTTCCTAAAATTTGATGTGAAAACCATTCAAATTTGAGGGAATCCACAAAGGCCTGGAATGAATTAGTGATAGATCATGAATCATGATAAGCAATCACACAAAGATTATTCAATTGATCCATGGTGGAATTGAAGTCAACACCTGATTTTACCTTCTTTTGTGTTCACTGCATGCATGAAAATACTAAGGGTACCTTCTTACTCCAGTAGCATGTTGCTTTTGTAAGGTGGCATGTTCTTGAAGACTCGTCTATCTACTTGTGCACACATGGGAGCGGGTGCACGATTTCTTTTTTATTCTTCTTTTGATTGACTGTGAGAACCAATAATGCAGGAACAAGTAAAGGTTTCTGAATTAAGAGGCTATATTGGCAAGCCTCTGTATTCAGTGTGGTTTGGAGCAGAGAGCGAAGAAAGAGCTGTGTTTGTGGATGAGGTGAAGTGTGTTGGTTGCTTAAAATGTGCCTTACTAGAAGAAAGGGCATTTGTTGTTGAATCAGTTTATGGAAGAGCTCGCGTTGCTGCTCAATGGGCTGATCCTGAAAACAAAGTCCAAGAGGCAATAGATGCATGTCCAGTCGATTGCATCTCGTAAGCATTTCATACCTTAACTTTTGCGAACTTTACCATATACTAACTATTTATCCATCAACTAAGTGCAGTTAGTGCATGTAAATTAAGTAGGACTACGGATGAATCAATGTTATTGCTTTAAAGTACATGCGTTCCTTCCCTTTAGATAGAATTAGAACCTCACAGCTGTACAGACATGAAACGGTACCTTTGCATCTTGAGTGTTTTACAGTTATAAAGGATCTTTAATTTCTTATGGAAGAAGTACTTTGACCTCAAAGCTCTACAGACACAAGACATAAAACGGTACCTTTGCATCTTCAAGTGTTTATTACTCTTATAATGGTATCTTTTTCTAACCATGAGCCATGCCATTCCGTTCTCATTTAACTTACAGTCCTATCCAAGAGTATTGAATTTGAAATACTTGTTATTCTGTGTCTTGATCCATTGAGTATATAAACAATTGTCTGATAAAGTCTCATCAAGGTGCAACTGTTTGAGTTAATCCATGTTGCCTGTCCTCCAGCTTGTATTTGACATTGCTGAGAGCAATATAATGGTCCAAGCCCAACACATGCAAGTACATTTTTCACCAGATTACTCCTATTCCATTTGCTTTGCTAGAGTTGTAGTATGATGTCTCAACATAACCACTAATCATAGCCATAGTTTTGGAGTTCGAACATGACCTAGAGTTATCTCCGAATTTGGCATTGATCACAACCATGTAGTGCTGTACATGGCTGTTTTTTTGGCATTTCAAGTGTTGTACCTGGCTATTTTTTTGTGTTCCTTAAATTTTTTGTTGTGATGCTGAAATTGAAGTTCTAACTGTTAGAATTGAAGTTTAGAGGTTGAATCACTTCTATTAAGTGCTAAATCTGCTGTAGCTGTAGTATAGATGCAAGAATTTAGTTGTTGAATTCTGGAAATAACCTACAAGAGCTGAAATTATGTGTAAAAGAGGCGGTGGGAGGATACACAAAGGCGACAATATGAGGAGCGGTCTATACTTCAAAAAGAGATGGATGTACTCAAAAGCTTTATGAGCCAAATGCAGAATAGTGGACGAGGCAACATGGGAGCAGGGTGATGGTGGCTCAAATATATGGTATGTAGTTTGAGAATATCACTTTTAGAATTGACTTTGTTGCTAAGTAGAAAATCTGGAAGAATACTTAAGAGTAAAGAATACTTAGTATGGAACCTCATAAGAGGTTTGAATGATTAGTAAAGCAAGTGGATAGAATTCTGATCTTTGTGTAGAATTAGTGTTTAATACCACATGACCTTTTTACCCAGTAGATCTAGATTATGGACTTAAATGTCATGATGTTTTCCTATGGTAAGATAACTGGCACCCTATGGGTCCTTTCTATCAAACCTTTGGTGAGAATATAATTTAGAGTTGTAGGAAGGTCATTGCAAGCAAGATGTCCGCCATAATTTATTATAATGGATGGGTGTGGCCAATGCTTAAAAATAGAGCTATTTTATTTTTGCATATTACTGACCAAAGTCCTACTGATCTTCGTCCTCAAGTCAAGATCAGTGACACAGTGAGATGGCTTCCCACCACAGATTGGTTTTATTCTGTAAAATCTGCTAGGCATATCGTTAGAAGGTTTAGGGATAAAGTCCACTGGTTTTCAATTTTTTGGTGTGAACTTGAGTTCCCATATGGATTCTAGTTTCTGTAGCTCAGCTGTTGGGGTAAATTAAGCACAAGGGATATGACTCAAGACTTGGGGGATGAGTGTGGACAATGTGTGATTCCTATGCAATCAAGAGGAAGAAACTCATGGGCACCTATTTTTTTACTGTGTATTCTAAATCCATTTGGACACAAATTCTAGATATATGCCAAATTAAAAGGGGGGCTACGAAGAGGTATGAGAAGCTGACATGGGCAATCCAACATACCTCAAAAAAGTCTTTTTGGTCTGTTAACTATAACATTTTCGCTGTTGTGGTGTATCACTTGTGGCTTGAAATGTTAGGATTTTTTCTAGGATAGCAAATGATCTGTTGTCCTTGCTCAAGTAGTCAAGTGTATTGAGAATGCCAAGAGGGAAAGAATCAGTACTTGGCAGAATGTGAAAAACAATCAGTTCAACCGATCCCCATGTCATCTTGGAACATCCCTAGCCTGATCTCGAATCTTGTTAGGCATAGTCTGTAATTTGGTCCTAGTTTCTCTTGCCCTGGTCACGATTGTCTTGTTTTATTCTTTTGATTGTTTAGTTTGTATTCTAGTTGAATCTTTCTTCTTCTTCCCTGTCAGCATTTGTGCTTATAGATTCAAGTTCAACGTATCCTTTTTGAGCATTGCATTTTGATGTTAAAATTCTGAGAGTACCTTAATTCATGAACTTTTGGTTTTCCAAACCTTTAGGAATACGATAATGTGAAGTATTACCATCTATAAAGATTGCGAGATATTTATAGGTGAAAAATGATTGTTGGATGACGTGATACCAATGGAGATGCACTATTTTTAATGTAATACTGATTACTAAGAACAACTGTGCTATACCAGAGTTTTTGCCACAATGGATTGTGTAAAAAAAGAAGAAGAAGGTTTGGTAGTTTATGTTCTTGAACATGAAAAGTTTCAGCTTAAGAAAATAGGAGTAATGTCACCCTTAAGAAAATAGGAGTAATGTCACCCTTATACTCATTCTGTGACCCATCGACAATTGCTAACCAATGCTATCAATGATTTTCTGTCTGATGTAACAATCACCTTAGAATCAGCTAAGATACCTGTCATTTGCATATTCATGAAAGTTTGTTCTAATGACCTACCATAGGCACTAGCAGAAATGAAAGGGGTAAAGACTCATTTATTGGACTTTCGAATTAAAGTTTTTACAAGGACACTAGGAAGCAGTTTATGTAAGATGTTATGGGTATAGCTAAATGAAGGTATAGAATAGAACATTCCTGCCTGGGGACATGTAAAGCAAGTATTTAGTCAACATTTTAAGAACTTCAAAGCAGTTTATGTAGAATGGAACGCTCCTACCTGAGTATTGAGGCCTCGGGTGGAAGTTAGATCCATTGGCCGGTCACGATAATCCTATCATTTTAACAACTTTTAGGATAGGGTCATGATCGTTTTTTAACCTTAGGCAATGACCAACGCACCAGTCCATCTCCCGAGAGTTGCATTTTTTTTACTTGATATGTGTTTGTGCGTGTCCCATGTATATTCTCAGCCCCTACTGCTCTCATAGGCTAGAAATCAGAAGTTCAACTTTCTTTTTTGCCCATAAATATAGTTCTTTCTGATTCAGTTTAAATCAATGTTGTAGATTGCGTGGCTCTAATGTTAGAGTTATTTCTTTCTTAATTGAGTGCATGCCTATAATTGAGTCCACTCAATTAGCTTTTTACGCATTAAGAGGGACAAAATGTCCAGATAATTTTCGTTTTGGCTTGTAATTAGTTAGTATCTACCTATGTTCATGCTTTGAGCAATGGGATACACTAGTTCATAAATACTAATAATGGATTGTTCTTTTCTTTTCTTTTTTTACAGATCGACACTTAATGGAGTATCTTGCAGTTCTACTTTTGGTTATTGACTATGAAGGTCAAAGTTGGATTTTGGTTGTGGACGTGCAAATGTTTTTAGGTTATCCATTTGTCGAGGTTGAACTAGTATTTTGCAATCTAGGAATTTTGATACATTTTGTTATTGAGCTTGGGTTTTTTTTTTTATTATTTCTCCCTCGTGGTTGGACGTGTCGTTATTTTGCGTTTTAGGAATTTGGATACAAGTTGTTTTCTAAGTATTTGGTGGACACCTCTATTTATGGAAGTTTGGATTTATTTCTTGGAAATTTAATTTTTATTAATATGTTGCAATTTTGTGGATGTAATGAAAATGTAGAAAAAATAAAATTTACAGAGCCACTCAAATTTGCAGGGAATGAATGGAGAAAAAAATTGCGGACCAAAAAAAAAAAAAAATGGAGAAAAAATTTGTACAAAATTATGGGATTTTGACCAATTGGTATGGACAATAGGTACATTCCCCGACTACCTAAATGGTCGCCAATAGGGTGTTTATTTGTTGAATTGTATAAACATTCCCCGACTAAAGATTTAGTCGGCAAATACGTGGATACATTTCCCGACTAAATATTTAGTCGGCAAATAGGTGGATACATTTCCCGACTAAATATTTAGTCGGCAAATATATACATACATTTCCCGACTAACCATTTAGTTGGCAAATAGGTACTCATTCCCCGACTAAACAGTTAGTCGGCAAATAGGTGGATACATTTGCCGACTAAACATTTAGTCGGCAAAAGTCCAAATCTTTACCGACTAAATACAAATGCGCGACTAAGTTTGGGTCGGGATATGTTAGTCGGTAAATGGTGGCCGACTAAACTTGTTTTAGTCGGCAAAAACCTTTGCCGACTCTCTTTCATCGACAAACTTGGCGACTAAATATTTTAGTCGGGGAAACCTTTTGCCGACTAAATAGGTGACATTTGCCGACTAAATCGTTAGTCGGGAATTGTGTTTTTTCTTGTAGTGAGCATTTACCGACAAAATCATATCTGCTCCTAAACAACAAAATTGGATTAAATAACAAAGCCAAAATCATATCCATTCATTTGAGATCCAACAACAAAATTGGATCAGCGTAAGGATCAAAACAATTCAAAGAGATCTGTTGTTCAAAAAAAAAAATTACAAAGAGAATTCCAATCGGTAATGGAGTCAAAATGAGATTTGATAAATCGAGATCGATACTTATCAAAATCAAGTCTCCCGACGTCGGCGACGCTTTCAAAACTCTGGTAGATTCAGATCTGGACTCGGGGAGCTCCAGTTGGCGATCATGATCTCGTTGACCTCCACTGGTGATGTCGCGAAGGAGGACCGAGTGTGGTGGCGACGGCGCGACTTTGTCGAAGAGGGGATGAAGGTAGCGGTTGTGGTCAGAGCTATAACTGTCTGCTAAAATGCAATTCGAAATTGCCGTCGACTATAACTGTCTGCCAAAATGAATTCGAAATTGTCACGACCTCAATTTTCAACATAAATAACAATACCATTTTAAATATAAATCCTCACAATATACCCCAAATTACAATACAGTTTTCGAATCTCACAAATCTGCCAAATTGATACAGTGTTCCAAAATAGAGGAAATAGTACAATGTAGTTTGATTTTACGATGAAAGAAGAGTACTTCATAAAATAGCTTTAACTTGTGATATCTGCAGGCACTTCACTCCCTCCATGACCGTGTCCTTGTGGTGTACCTGAAAATAATAGATTGAGCTACACTAACCCAATAAAGAGTTCTATACTTAAACTATATGAAAATACGAAGAAACACGCACCAAGGGTGAATGAATACAGCAGAATATCAAAAAAAATAATAATAATAGTAATATGAGTCTTCCACCATGAAAGAGCACTTTACAACAAAACAAAGAAATCAAATCTTATAAGAGTATCCTCAATAACTCACACGTCAACTAATGGTAGAAACCTACTCAAATCATTCTAAGTAAACCACTGCTTGTCCTCAACCATCACTTGTCCAACACTACGCAAATTTAAATTCTCATATGTTACCCGTTGTGCCTCAATCTATAAGTATATATGATGATCATGTACTAACCGTAATATAAGAGCAACAATAAATATGTACAACGAATACAAATGAATTAATAACAATGAATATATCTCCCTGTAGAATAATACGAACATAACACTGAATTCTCTTTTAGAACATAATCAATTTGTCTTGTATTTCTCAAGTATTAACCATTTTTCCTTTCAATACAATATCGGGCATTCGGGACCCCGCGCGTCCATGAGAAACCTTTCGTTTATGTCCAGACATTCGGGACCCCGTACGTCCACTAGAAATCTTTTATTTCTGTCCGGGCATTCGGAACCCCCGTGCGTCCACTAGAAACCTTTTATTTCTGTCCGGGCATTCGAGACCCCGTGCGCCCACTAAAAACCTTTTATTTCTGTCCGAGCATTCGGGACCCTGTGCGTTCTCCAAAACCATTTCGTTCATGTCCGGGCATTCAGGACCACGTGCATCCACTAAGAACCTTTTATTTATGTTCGGGCATTCGAGACCCCGTGCGTCCACATCACATCATTCGTATCGCTTTTCATCCTATGTATTTCCAAGACTCTAACTTGAAGAATGTAAATAAGAGATATCGATGTTAAACAGACGGTTCACATATTAACTCCTACTTCCGTATTGTTCCAAAACTCGTTATCTAAATTGATCCGTCGCATTACATGGCATCAAGTGTAAACTGATCATATTTCATTCGTGATTTATCCAACTTTCTATTTAGCAATCAACCTCGGCATTTAACAAGTTCATAACGTCTAATTCGTCATCCCATCATATTCTTCAATTCACAAATCTCAATATCACACTAGAAAATATATGCATCAGACTTGCATCATCATATAAACATGTCTCAAAACTCCCAAAATCACTCTAATGCATAAACACCATTTGGCATTATTTCAAGTTAATCTCCTATTTTGAATTCCCAAGAACAAGGGTCCAAAGACACGAGAGCAACTCAAGCAATCATTGAGATACAAGTAACCATGTTAAGAAGTGGTTTGGAAGTGTCGATGAGGTATTAAAAGTGATCGAGGGTCCAAACCATGGAAGAGAAAAATTTTCAAAAATTTTCAGTTTGGTACATGTAGCAGGATTAAGGGTGCTACATGTACCCAGCAAACAGAAGGTATAATTTGAGTTTGGTACACGTAGCAGTTAAGGGTGCTACATGTAGTCAGCGAACAGAAGATAGAATCTGAATTTGGTACATGTAGCAGAGTAAGGATACTACATGTAGCTAATGAATGAAAAATCAAAGAAGTCTGGGTTTGCTACATGTATCGGGGTAAATACTGGTACATGTAGCACCTGGATTTTTCAGCACGATTTTGACAGCTTTCAAGGGCAAACACAAGGCCTCCAAATAACGATCCAAGGCAAGTTTTGGACAAGGCAAGTTTTGGACATTGAATCTACTCATAAACATATAGAGAAAGATAGAAATTCCTACCTCGAGCATCAAAGCCGAACCCCACGAGAGATCGAGCCCTAACTTCCAAAATCAACACCGAAAGCAATACACCTTCACTGAGAGCTAGCCGACAATGTACGAGCTTCAATATGCGCGTAGATGATGGATCGGAGGTTGGTTGTCTTGGGTTTCAAGTTGTTTTGGTGAAATTTGGTTGGAGGAGTGAGAGAGGCAGAGGAACCGAGAGAGGGGAGAGAGATCGGGAAAGTAGAGAGAGAGTGGGTTGGGAATTTTAATCCCCTACACCCCCCTCCCCCCCCCCCACACACATATATATACTAGGACACACACATTAATCACACTTGCACTCTCTCCACTTTCAATCCTTATCACTTAAGCCCCAAATCAAATAAATTCAACAAATTTCACATTTATTTAAAATTCTAATATTAATAAAACCTTTAAACGATTTTTCCGAAAATATGAGTCTACAGAAATTGCCGTCATCGTCGTTGTGGTTGCTGGATTTATCGGTTGAGACACAATATTGAATCTAATTGAAAGCAATTGTCGTTGTCGACGATGATGGTGGTAGTTGTAGACGAGACTGGGTTTGAGCGGTGAGATCTAATGGATTTGAGTGGTGTATCAAATTAAGGGGAGAGAGAGAGAGGAGAGGTTTATTGTCTTTAGAGAGAGAGAGAGAAGAGGAGCGGCGAGATGGAGTTGACGATGCAGAATAATAAGGGCAAAAAAGTCATGAGATAACATATCCGAGCCTATGTAGGTTTGGAAATAATATTTAGGGTTGGGATCAAACCGAGCCTAAAAACCAGAAACGGTCTCTAATTTTCTATTTTTTAAAGAGTCACGTGTGGATCCTTTCACAAATGAAAACAGGGATACCGCTAAGCGGTACGCCGGTACCCCCAAATTTCGGGGGAGTTTTCCTTTGACCCCTGTACTTAGAGAGAAAATCATTTAAACCCCGCCAACCTCAGAAACCTTTGTATGCGCACCCCTTACTTTGAGAAAATCGTTTTCGTAATTGAAAGGAGGAGAATTTTCGTTTGACCCAAAAAAAGAGAAAAGAAAGGAGGATCGATGATGAATGGTAATTCACTTGTGTGTATTGAAAAATCATTCTATCTGGTTCTAACGTATGTTCAAAAATTATTAATCATTTTGACTGTTATGTAAAGGAGGATTATGCCATGCTTAAAAAAAGAGAATTACGCAAGATTTTGGCCCCCCAACAAAAATTCAATGGATCCGTCTGTGGTGGACCCACCAAAATTTGTATATGTAAATTTTTTTTCCGGACGAAGTTTGTTAGATGGTTGTTCAAATTAAGTTATTTCTAACCTTAATAAGGGTTTACATAGAAATAGTGGGCTGCAAGTCTGCACATCGAAAGGGGTATAATGATATATACCTAAGAAGTATAGGATGATCCTCAGGTAGAATCGGGTGTGGTTGCTTTGAATTTTTCAAATCATTTTTGGCATCAGAGCACTTGAAGCAGTCGTAGCTTTCTAGTATATATTGGTGGTTGCTGTTGTGGAGCTGAGCGAGGAGGCAAAGTGTTTGGATACGAAGCAATACATATCCGGAATTGGGCGATACATGTGTGCATTATTTGTGGTGCGAGTGTACTATCGTGTAACGGTTACTAGCGTAGTAGCGTGTAACAGTCTCGGAGAGCCGAACAACTGATAAACAGCCGCCAATATTTAAAGCTATTGACATTAGAATCACAAATAAACCCAATGGTTTATTTCAAATAAACATATTATGCATTTATCTTGTCAAGTAGCCGATCAATATTTCAAACCAATTACGAAACTAATACTACATGTATGTGTGTGTGTGTATATATATATATTTCCAGGCATGAGTTGGTTCAGACAGATGACTTGCACTCAAAGTGGAGTCTGAGTGTGTCTTTCTTCAAGTTGATAATGGTTGCCCTCAGGTGACACAGTGAGAGGCGATATTGATAAAATGTCTTTGTGCCAAATTTTATTAATTTCCCCTAATTACCCTTAACATTCTATAACCACAAGGGTAAAAATGGCAGTTTAAGCCAAACACTAAACAACACACGCACACCTACACAGGAAAAACAGTTTCCGTCTTCATGTTTTGATACTTTGATGCAAGGATTTCTACTAAAAAAATTACCATCTTTTTCCTACTTCACACGTGCGTCTTTTACCTATCATCTACCCTTTGTTCTCTCTCACGGGGCCGGATTCCGTCCATTTGCTTCAGACCAGTTTGGTTCATTTGGTGTATTCGAGCCATCCAAAATTATTTTGGACAGCTCAGATTTAAAGGGATGTACACCCTCTTTAAATCTGAGCCGTTTAAAGCACTTTTGGATGGTTTGAATGTATCCAAAATGGACCGAACGGGTCCGACGCAAATGCATGGACAGATCACTAGCTGTCCAAACTACTTCTGGCTCTCTTTTTCTTTTAACTTTTACCACTTATGGAGCACATGGTACACATCTTTCTTTACTTTTCTTCCTTCCCAATTTCGTCAAACTCCTACCTAGAGAGAGAAAAATCAAATCGGGTGGTTCTTGAAAGAAAAAAAATGGGAAGGGATTTTTGCACTACTATTTTTATTTTTTTTAACGGCACTTCCTTTTTCATCATCTTCATCACCTAATAGAGACACAAAATGGGGTGCCCTTAGAAAAAAAAAGAGTGTCAAAATCACTCCCAAAAAAATACTCCAGAAATTGGGTGTTTCTTTTGTCCTATAGCATTATCGGTCTTTTTATGCATTACGATTGCCTTTCTTTGTTTATCAATGCTGCTATGGCCAACACCAATAGGGAATCGACGGGCACACAGGGCCTACTCCGGGTCACGCACGGATGATCCAATCCGTTCAATAATATTAAAAAAACTTGAGCGAGCCACGTGAAAATTCAACAGCTCAATTGGGACCCGGAGTAGGTCTGCATGCCCGTCGGTTCTCAATCGGTGCTTTGAACGTCGGTGACCTTAGCATTTTTGTTTGTTTAAAGGTTGTTTTTCATTTTCTCTCTGCCCTTTCCATAACCAAATTTATCCAGCATGCGCAATTTTGACCATTATCGTTTCCACCATCTGAAACGTTCTCCTTTTTGAAAATAATACTACTCTACCGTGCGCCCGCCCCCCCACCCCCCGAAAAGAAAAAAAAAGGAAGAAAAAAAACAAAAAGGTAAAATGGTTGTTTAAAATTTTTATGAAAAATATATTGCAAAAAACACTTACGGTGAAACAATGATGTGTTTAAATAAAAAAAACCCGGAGCATATGTGATGTGTGTGCAAGTCGGATTTTATATAATAATGCATATTTTATGAAAGTTCAACTTGCACATACATCGCGTGTGTACCCCGGCCTCTGGTTTTATTAAGGTTGGTGAAAATGCAACACCACACTTTGTCAAATATAAATGCACCCAAGGAACAACCCACAGCTAAGCCACTACTAAATGAATCCGACTGCGCAATTCAAACCTCAGGGAGAGCTAGCTACTGCACACTAGCCGCGGCCCCCCACCTAAATACCAGGGAACTCACCCAGTGGGGAATCGAACCCCCCAGACCAAAAGGATTACTCCCTAAGTCTAGCACCATCCATCACCACTGGAGCAACTCATAGGTGTACATATATCAAATTTATATATTGATAATACAATGAGAAATAAGATAATGTAGCTAGAGGCAATTAGAAAAGTTTTATTATTTATTTATTTGTATGTGTTGTATGTTGACTTAGAGATTATAATTGCAGATGCATTATTATTTTTTAAAACAATTTGTCATTATGAAACAACAATCCCGTTCAAATTGGCAGTTGGCCCAAGTAGATAAATAGTACAATTCTATACAGTTCGATAAGTCAACTTATTTCTTTTGGTCTTCTTATTTCACTTATTTTGCTAAAAAATACTCCAGTTATTTTTTAAAATACTTGGATAAAGTAAAAAAGTTTTATTTTTTCGATTCCTCTCGTCGAGACGAATCAATAATCTATAAAAATTTGGCACAAAACTAACAAATGTAATTTTTTTTTTAAATAACGACAAAACCAACTTAATAATAAGTCTTCAACACCTCAGCGACATGAACCAGCAATGGGACAGATGAGTTGTCCTATGAACTCACTACAAGAAAATCGAGATCTAGCAACGTTCAATAGCGTCACCAAAGAACACAAAAAGCGTTGCTGAAGGCTATACCAACGGTTCACCAACCGTTGGCCAAACCGTTGCAAGATATCCGTCACTGTAGAGGTATAGCAACAGTTTTGACGAGCGTTGGTACAGTTTTTTTTTAGTAACGATTTCTTTAGCGACGCTTATAACCGTTGCTAAAGACAATTTTTTTTTTTCAAAAATCACCATTGTGGGACGTAATGGCCACGTGTCCTCCACGTGGTGCTAACGTGGCACCCACATGTCAGCCGCGTGGCGCTATGTGGCACCCACATGTCGCCCCGCGTGGCGCATACGTGGCACCCGCGTGGCAGCGTACAACAAATCTAGGATCAAAATCTTACAAAAATTCACGAAAAATTAGAAAATTTTCACACTTTCTTTTTTTATATCCACACTTACTTTTTTTTGTCTTTTAATAAAAAATACATACACTTTCAATACTAAAAAACAAAAAAAAAAGAGTGTGAATATAAAAAAAGGGAGTGTGAAAATCCCTCTCCAATTAGAATTACCCAAAACAAACAGATTTTTTGGATTATTTAGGTCTTTATTTGAAAAACCATAGTTTAGTTAATAATTTTTTTTTAAAATTCCTCTTGTCATTACGAACCAATTACTTATTAAAACCAAACCAAATTACCGGTTTGGTTAGGTTTGCCTTTTGGTTTGGTTTAACCGGTTTTGTTTCACCCATACTAAGTGCAAGTGTCCAGTTTTTTACTAGGGAAAAAATTCAAAAACTTGGACGTTTATTTTTTCAGATAAGATCATTCTGCTTGATAACTAAAGCGGGGACAAAAAATGGGTCAGCTTATTATGCATTGGGACCGATCCGGTTAAGAAAAAATAAAAAAGGACTGGCCATTTTAAGTTTTCAAATACTTGGAGTGAAACCAAAAAAACTTTTAAAAAAAAGGGAAAAGAAAAATTGGAACAGCTTGTAATGATGAAGTGGCATTGTTGTAATTGTAGTAACAATTCAGCCTAAACATACAAGAAGAGATTCATTTACGTGATGAGGAAAACAGAAGAGTCCTGTAGTAGGACCTATATCAAAATAACCAAAGGCAAGGGTTTTCCAGTGAATATGATAGTCTTATTCGTGACCTTTTCTAATGGTAATTTAGTACTCGATCAAGGGGCAACGGCTATGATGCTCCCGAGCGGTTTAGGAGCATAATGCTCCCGATTTTTTCCAACCATTAGATTGTATGAGTCGTTGATCTCAATCGTTGATTGTCAAAATATTTCAGTAGTAAGTGTTGCCATAAAATATAGTAAATGTAATTATATAATATAGTAAGTGTTGCAGCTATTACCTTAGTAAATAGTATGTAAATTCAGTTTCCGGGGTAAGTAATAATGCGATTTTTTGGTGAAAAAATAATATAACCATCTCATTTTTTTAGGGAATTCACCTTTATTTTTTGTGGGTGATTTTAATCTAACGATTATGATTTACATATTTTTCAATCCAAGGATTCATATTCGATGGAAGCATCATACTCCCATACCATTTGGGAGCATGGTTGAGATTTTCGGATCAAGGAGTATGATGAGTACCCAATATTATAGATATTTGGTGCGACTAATCCCATTTTATGTTGCTTTATCTTGCGTTTATTTAGCTTTTATAACGATATTGTACATAAGGTATGTTTTTAGTGTTTTTAGATAAAACGTGCAAATAAGGCACATTTCAACGCCATGCCTGACCCAAGTGCTTCCAAGTATCCGAAGACCTTGTCGGCCCTTTAAAATCTGTTTAAGTATGAGAAAAATGACTTTCCGAAAAAGTATCAATTTTCGAGATTAAAAATGGCGGTAATTGATTTTTGAATTTTTCTAAAAGTAAATGCAAAGTTGCAAGGTTTTATTTGAAGAGTAAGGTCATGTTTTGAGTCATTTTCTCTTGAGAAAAACGTGCAGTTTTCCATTTTATACTAAAAGTGAGGGGTTGACATTTGATTTAATTGGAATTTTAAACTTCTGGTAATGCCATTGTTTCCAAATGGGGGGTATTTTTTTATTTTCATTAAATAGATTAAAGTAAAGAAAAGGTAAAAAAAAGGTTTAAAATGTAGTCTTTACAAAATAAGATGCTGAGGAGCTGTGAAGCTACTGGGAGCTGTTTGCTGAAGCTGTGGCCAAGATGCAGGGATAACAAAACCGAATCGATACGGTTTATTGTGTATCGATACGGTTTCGAAACAGACAGCAAGCCAGGCTTTAGCGTATCGATACGGGTACACTACAGGAAACTTTGAAATGCAGCCAAAACTGTTCGACATCGATACAGAAATTGTTGTATCGATATGGGAGGCTTTCCGACAGCTTTTTGACATATTTCTTTTGAGATATTTTGCATGGAGAGACAAGGTTTCTTGTATAAGTACTCCTCTCTCTCTCTCTCTCTCTCTCTTTCTTGCTTGTAAAGGGTTAAGTAGTTAGTTTAGGTTAGTCTTTTGCTTTAAGTACCATTGTTGTCTTCTTCAAGCTTTTCACAAGTTAATTCTCTTAAGAACTCTAGTAAGTCTTTGCCGTATTTTAATTTCCCGTTTGTTAATGTTGTAGCTACGTTTTAGATTCTCCTTAATATCAAGTTTGTTTTCGTTTTCGTCGGTTAAATATGGTTGTCATTTTTAGCTTTATGCTTAATCTTTATAATATGTGTGAGTAGTTATTTGGTTAAGTCTTGAGCTAATCTTTCCCGAGAACTTAGGTGATTATTTGGTTCTCAAATCTTCAGGCTTAAAAGTATGATTTTCGGAATAGGGCTTAACTTGCATTTTTGGTCTAAACAAGGGGTGTTAACTCCTTAGTAAGATGCTTAGTCAAGCGATCTTGGCAAGCGGCTCACCGAGGGCTCGTGGCCTCCTATGTGTTGGATTAATTTGTTAAACAAGTTGGTTCGCCTCCGTTTAATCACATCTTTCAACAACCATAGTCTTTAAAGCTAAATCTTCCTAGTGAGAGCGCGCGGTCGTGACTCTCACTTGAGTTATATTCGGGAATCGATAACGGCGTAAGTCAAGGGATAGATGATCCCTAAGCTTGCCTCTTTTAAGTTAATTAAACTTTTTTCTAGTCTTTTGCCTTACTATTTTCTCTTTCAAAGCAAAACCAAAAGTTGGCCATTTTAAACGCCCAAATCCTTACAAACTATAATCCGATTAAGCTATTTTCGATTCTCTGTGGGTACTATCTCGGAATTTTCAGTTATTATGCTATCGACGACCTAATCTTACGTTTGGAGTTTCTCAACCTTATATTTAAAGGGGAGGATGCGGTTCTAACAGAGTACGTCTATTTCCTCTCTCTCTCTCTCTCTCTCTCTCTCTTGTCCTCTAGTAAAACTAACTTCCTTAAGAAGAGAATCTGCCTTTACCTTGGTACTTTAGTTCTCCACTAAACATTTTCAATTTCCCGTCCCTTTCTCTCATTCCTACGTACACTTTTGGAAGATGTTGGTTATAATGTGATACATTGAAGTTCAATAATTGAACTGATGACAGCCCACATGGGTCACGGATAATACTCGATCGAGTGAGTATTTCATGCTCTTGGAACATCACTAGGCGGTACCCAAGTCTCATCACCATACATTTTTTGTGAGGTTTATATACATATATTCTTGACCTAGTCCCCTAGAAATATATGATTGAGGAAAAGCCTAAGACACCACGTGGCGATGCTTAAGAGACATCGAATAAATTTCCATAATGCTGGCATGGTCCATGCACATATTTTTGGGTACTGTTTAGTTTGCTTTTTCCCCAGGCAAAAGAAAGGCGCTTTCTTTCTTTCTCATGGTCCCGTCATATTACTCTTATAGGACAAATGGATCCCATCTAAAATACCAAAAAAAAGAGAGTGTGTGTGTGTGTGTGTGTGGTGGGTTGGGGGGGGGGGGGGGGGGGGGTGGGGGTGGCGCACATTACTGACAAACGTGAGGTCATTTAGCTGAATAGTTTTTTATTTTTTATTTTTAAGAAGAGAATAAATGAGTGATCATATCGTTTTCGTACCAAAACTATGTAATAAAATGAGACAATACTACTACTCAAACGAATAGCGATAAGTATTCCAAAAATTGTCGTCCTCAGGGATATTTACAATAGTGTAAATTCCATCCACCTGTGGTGGAAAATTCAAGTTTTCCACCACTTTCAATTGGGGGGCCCACCGTGCATATTTTATAGTAATCTGAATCGTTCATCTTGTAAGGGCTCATAAAGTAGTACATCTTCAAAAAAAAATCAACTTTATCAGACATGGATAGGTATATAAAAATTTGAAGTTTGGTTTAAAAAATCGACGGTAGATAAGTTTAAAGTTAAACTATCCATAGTCGTCTATTTTATAAACTAGTAAGATTTAATTTTTTATATGCCTATGCATGTCTAATAATGCTAATTTTTTGTGAATATGTACTATTTTGTGAGCCCTACAAAATGAACAGTTTAGATTATTGAAAAAAATACACGGCGGAACCCGCAATGCATGGTAGAAACCATAGAGTTTCCACCTAAGGTGGAAATAATTTTTTCTCTATTTACAAAGGCTAAGTTGCGATTGCTTGGCCTATATTATTTTGGAAAGACAATTGATTGTAGTTTTGCGGAAAAGTAAATAAAAACTATAAACTAAAGGCAATCAAGTAAAATGAGATTTAATGGAAGAGAAGGTCTAGGGTTCAAATCCATGTAGAGATGGATTAGTGATGGGGAACATTACACAAAAACACAATATGCATATTTATCCACTTCAGAAAATTTCAAATATCATAGTCAAAATCATAATTAACGATCGATGCACGTACAATACCAAGAACGAGTAATTTTCATTTAATTTACTTACTAAAATGAGGTATCTTAAATTGTGATGCTCAGAAACAAAGTCTCTGAAACGTACTTTCAAAATTCTAAAGTTGAGTCTCGTACAACTCATCTCCAAATCAAGCACTACATTAGTGAAATACTCAAAACAAAACAAAGAAAAAAAAAATCAGAAGTTAAGAAACCCAAGTCTAAATACTTGGCTTCGGGAACCTTTTGGTTTAATTAATTATGTTCCTACACAGGAAAAAAGAGTTTACTGTCATTATGAATTTAATTGGGAAAATGATATTGGCACTTCAAAAATTGATGCAAGCACTCCAAAAAACAAAGGAAAGTAACTTTGGAGTTACACTGATTTTGGAGTGCCTGCATTAATTTTTGGAGTGCTAATATCATTTCCCTTTTAATTGGTTCTCTATTTCTACTTTTGTTCCATCCGTGCTACTCCCTTCGTCCTATTTTTAAGTGTCCAGTTTTGTGATTCCAATTTATTAAAGAGACATCATAATTATATTTTGTACATAAACTTTTACTTCCACTTTCCCTACTTACCCTATGTGGAGACATCATTATTACACTTTGACTTACTAACTTTTCACAATGAAATATGTTATTGTGATCAATATGCTTCAGCCCCATACCTTCCAGTAACACGCACGACTTTAATGTATCTGGAAAAAAAGAAGGGGAAATTGCATTTCAGTGGGAGTTGGGGGGCAAATAATGCCCAACTCATGGAGAGGTTTTTTCGAAATTACATAAATATGGAATGGAGGGAAAAAAAATCCCCATACATGAAACGGAGGAAAAAATATTCCCCATACATGGAGTTGGTTGTAATCGAATCTGAGTTTCCTAAGTTGCCCCTTCTATGAATCTAAGTTGCCTCTTATATGGACCTAAATTGCCCCTTCTATGAATCTAAGTTGTCATTTCTATGAATTTCCTGAGTATTCAATTTCTTGAGCATTTTTTCAATCTCCTTACTATTTCTATTATTTTCTGAGAAATTTGGGATCTGGGTTACTTACAGATTTGAGTTTGTAAAATATTTTGAGATTAGTATATTTTGGATAATTTTTTAGAAAGAGAAATGATAGAGAAAATAAAATGTATATTTTCGAGCATCCACTTTATATTTTTGCTTTTAGATTCTAGGAATTGCCACTTGAAATTTCTTGTTTGGTTTTACTTGAAAATGTGAAGAAGTTATGCTGACTAGCTACCAATTTGTTTCACTGGCTGCTTTTTCTTATAAAAAATAAGGTGCAACTTAAGTCCATAGAAGGGACAATTTAAATCCATAGAAGGGGCAACTTAGGTCTATAGAAGAGGCAACTCATGTTCAAACTCAGATTTGACTACAAACCGACTTCATGTTTTGGGAATTTCTTTTTCTCCGTTTCATGCATGGAGAATTTCAATTGGTCCGTTTCACCCAAATCTGCAAGTAACACAGATCCCAAATTTTCTTAGAAAATAATAGAAATGGTAAGGAGATTCAAGAAATTGAATACCCTGAAAGTTCATAGAAGGGGTAACTTAGGTCCATATAAGGGCAACTTAAATTCATAGAAAGGGCAACTTAGGAAACCCAAATTCGATTACAACCAACTCCATGTATGGGGAATATTTTTTCCTCCGTTTCATATATGGGGAATTTTTTTTCCTCCATTCCATATTTATGTAATTTCGAAAAAACCTCTCCATGAGTTGGGCATTATTTGCCCCAACTCCCACTGAAATGCAATTTCCCCCCCCAAAAAAAAAAAACACGGCTTTAATTTTTTGTATCATGTTTTTGCTACACTGGTACACACATATAGGCTTGTACACGTACATATATGAGGTTATCTATGTGCGTGTGTGTGAAACCGCAGGTGTTGGTATTGAAGTAGTTTGTTTAGAGATGAAAAAATTCATGTGATGCAGGAACTTAGCCTTGGTAGCCAAGCGGATGATGTGGATTATCTTAATTACTTCAAAGTGTCTTTTGGTTTCTAGTCATGTCTTTAATTTCTTGTCAAAGTAGTTTAGAGCCATTAATATTGCACACACATGCAGTTGGATAGTGTTGAACACATGCTTCTAGAGTTATATTTTTTAGTGTTCACGGATGTAGATCAAGAGTTGTCTAGGTATTTGAAGAGTCTTGTTGGAAATTGTCGAGTATTTATTATTAGTCTTGAAGGGCTTGTTCGTTTGGGTTACTCAAAATCGCTGCACAGAGTCTCCAATAAATTTTCTCTATCTATTTATCTCTACTCATCACACTTTAAAATCTCCCTCAAAACTCAAACCGAACAAGCCCAAAGAGTGTCATATTTGTACGTAATCCCTACATATGTAGTTTTTATTTTATTTTTACAGGCATCCCTATATATGTAGTTGATCTAATGAAATGAAAAGAGAGTTTGAGTTGATTATTAAAATATTGTGCAAGTGTGTCTTACTTGGAATGAATGATTTCTCCTACGTACAATCAAGCATGTGGCTTGGTCACGTCAAGTGGCATCCATGATTAATTAGTAGCGTCGAGTGGCAACCGCTACTTCCAGTCGAGTGGCATCCCGAGACTATCCTAACATCGCGAGTGACATCCACCACCCCGGTCGAGTGGCATAGCTAGACTATCCTAAACGTCGCAAGTCCCGGCCTGCGTCATCATGCCCATGTGATATTCATGAAAACTGGAGGAATCTCCCGTACGTCTTCACAAATGTAGCAATTTGCACCGGACCTTTCTCTATAGGTTCCTCCTACGTTGGATCAACAATAAGGGAAATGACATGCGTGTCAGTATGCATGTTTGTTTGTTTGTGTACGTATTCATTCAAAGAGTAAGAGTGTAATCGGTGGTTGTTTCATTCAAAGGGCGTGGGATTTTAAGGTACCTCTCCCCCTCTATATATACGTTATGATCTTTCATCGTTTCCTCTCGTCCAAGTTTTCTCGTTTGTTCCTTGCAAGTCCTTGCGGAGAGTCTAGCTAGGTTTTTCACAGCATGAAGAAAGCACCATCAACGCCATGCCACCACCCACTCCTGCTCAATTCATGTTATAGGTAATAGCGAACATAAGACATTTAAAATTTTCTAAATATATTGATATATATTTCTTCTCTATCTCTCCCGACTATTATAAGAAAATGATCATGGAAAAGTAAAGGACACAACACAATACGCGCGAGTACATTTCTTACATCTCATATGATGTTTTTCATTATTTCCGATTGTATCGCCATGAAAAATGATTGACTCACACGATGAATTTTTCAAACTAAGTGGCTGCGGTAACACTACAAGTTCCGATCCAGAGGGGTGGAGGAAAACATACATCAAGGGCTTCTTGCATGTCAGGGCTGTCATTCGGATATATTTTCTCCAATTCGATGATATACTCTGCGCCCAAAATATATACATATGCCATCTCAAAGCCAAATTAGGCAACACGGATTTTATTAATTACACCACTAATAGAGACAAGGGAAAAAAAAAACTAGTTCGACAAGCTGTTTAAGGGAGCATACCTGTAGTTTCCTGCTTTTGTAGATATTTTAATCTTTAACTTTTCTTCATCGGGTAGACGTAGTGAATAATTTTTGAGCCACAGTCCTGACCTCTTTCATCATGGAGACATGGACTGTGGTATATATGGCCCTTCTATTCAACAGCAATACGCATATGAACATTTCAACGCGCTAAAATAGAAGCTATATGTTAGTTAGGAGGGGAACCAATTGAAAATCTGCTCCACAGAATATCTTGTACCGTGCACGTTTTTATCCAAGATATGTTGTAGAGACTCGTGCTTATTTTATTAATTTGGTATTGTTATTACGTGTGATTATAACAAAAAAATATTTGGTGAGCCATGGAATTTTTATGTATATATGTGCATATACATGTGTACGTATGGTTAAGTTGTTTGGGCCTGAGTTTGTAGGGATTTGTTATACACTTTAATTGTTAGAGTATCCGCATCAGCTTCACTTATATTTTGGACCAATTTACACATTAAAATATCACTTTATTATTTTAACTATTCACTTTTAAAATATCTACTGGATCATACTCTCTACATTAAAACTATCTTTTTAAAATATTATTTCTTTTTTCTAAAAAAAGACAGCAAACAAAACTCTTCTCTCTCTCTCTCTCACTTTACTATCTCTTTCTCTAACTTTACTCTCTTGCTTCGTCCCTTCCTTAGTGCGAGCACACCAGTCCCTTCCTCAACGCAGTGCGAGCACACCCTTATAAAACTCGGCGGAGTTCGTGACCGTCGATCTGTATGGCCTACAGATCCTCTCAGAAGGTATATGTCCAAGACGACTCGAACAACGTGACCCAGTTCGTGATGCCAGCCCGAGACCCGATCATCCCTAGGATAGACCGTTTGTTCAAGATGAGCATTGATTTGGGCAACGAGGAAAGGGCCGGGACGGCGGTGCAGTTCAAGGTACCTCTTCTACATGGATTTGGGTGCCAACGCGAGTGAATAGTTCCTCGTGTGTTCAACGAGGAACTGTAGCTTCGGCTACTCTAGGGGGCGATTTTCACAAGGTTGGTAGTTTTCGGGTTTTTTTTTTGCAATTGGCTCGTTACTTTAGTTTAGAAGAGGAACTAGAGAGAGATGTGGATGATCTTAATTACTTGGTAGTACTAAGAACATCTACAGCTCTCTCTACTCCCTCTCCTAAACTAAAGTAGAGAGCCAATTGCTAACCACCCCCAAAAAAAAAAAAAAAAAAAACCTTGCATTACCAGCCTCATGGAAATCGACCTGGAGTAGCCAGAGCTACAAGTCCTCATTGAAATACACAAGGAACTGTTCACTCGCGTTGGCGCCCAAATTGATATAGAAGAGGTACCTTGAATTGCACAGTTGTCGTAGCCCTGTCCTCGTTATCGCCGTCGGCGGCGAACACGATGCTCATCTTGAACGAACAGTCGTCCTCGGGACGATCGAGTCTCGGGCTAGCATCACGAACCGGGTCATGTTTTTCGAGTCGTCATGGATATATACCTTCTGAGAGGATTTGTAGGCCGTAAAGATCGACAGCCATGAACTCTGCCGAGTTTTGAAGGGTGTGCTCGCACTACGTTGGAGAATGGACTAGGTGTGCTCACACTGAGGAAAGGACGATGCAAGAGAGTAAAGTTAGAGAGAGAGAGAGAGAGAGAGAGGGAGGGGAGTTTCGTTTGTTGTCTTCTTTTTTAGAAAAAAGAAATAATATTTGAAATGGGATAGTTTTAATACAGATGGTCTGATGCAGTAAACATTTTAAAAATGGGTAGCTAAAACTGAAACCGAATCGTATTTTAATGATGGTTTAGATTGGTTTGGTTCTATGCTTTTTTTGAGTTGGTTTGGGTCTTCAAATTCATAATTTGTAGGTATTAAATTGGTTCTTGGTTTATTGTAAAACCGAACCAATCCGGACCATACTCACCCCTGTTAGATAACGTAAAGGCAACTAGTTTTTTTTTTGTGTGTGTGTGTGTGTGTGTGTTGGATCTGTATGTTGGCGTAACGATTCTAATTGCAGATGCATGATTATTTCCCAAAAAACAATTTGTCATAATGAAACAACAATCCCGTTCCAATTGGCAATTGGCACAGCTTATTGTTACCTGGCCCAAGTAGATAAATACAATTTTATACTGTCTGAAGTCTGATATTGAGGGAAAAATAGTCGCCCTTTTCACAATTGATACTTCTCTGAATTCTTGGATAAACAGCTTTCAAAGACGTGTTTGAAAAGGGAAAAACTCTCTTTCTAAACTTCTGTCTTTCTCTCTAATTTTTTCACGAAACAGGGTTTAGAGCTGAGAGAGGGAAATCAGGGGATTGCGCCTCCTCGACCAATTCCCTTCACCCCTATCTCTCTTCTCAAAGGAGTTAGAGGTGCCCCATGCGATGACTTTAGCGATTTTAGCTAGAGTTGATTTAGATGGCAAAGTGACTGATCTAGTTAAATGATTTTAGACGGCGGCGTAGACCAAATAAGAGCAAGTTTACTGGTGAATATGAATAATGCCTTATGAACAGTTTACAATTCTACTTTAGCTATCAACTTTTTCTTTCACAACTACACTAATACTATCTATTTTACCTAACACCAATTAAAATATATATTTTTCACTCATTTTCTATTATCTTTATTATTTAAAAAGAGGAGAAAGGAGGGAGAAGAGAGAGAAAGAAACAATAAAAAAAGAAAGGAATACGAATAGTTTATAGGTAAAAATAGAGTACAACTGTTCATAAATTCATTTTAGCTACTCTTTTACCTCTGCTAGTGCAGAGTATTTTTTGAATTTTTCCTATCTAAAGTAGCCAAAAAGCCATTTCCCCTCTGATGTACTTGCTCTAAGGGAGGTTCTTTGTGTAGTTGTTATGTGCTTTCTCCTCCATTTGTGGAGCATCACTCACTCTCCTTTTTATGGAGCGCACAACCCCCACACACCCCCCCCCCCCGCCCCCCGGGTTGTGTTCTTTCGAAAACTTTGTAGATTTCGTTTGTGCTTAATTATTTTCGTTCGTTTCTACCAGCTATGTCTTGACACTGACCCTATTCTCGAATTTTGTTTATGGGTTTGGTTTGCAGTACCTGCTAATGAGCTTGAAGCTCACGTCTAGATTTTGGTGATTGTAGCTCTTATCCATTTTCTATAATAAAATCTCTATTTAAGTGATGTAATAATTGGTTGATTAATAAAATTTCTAATGCTTTCAAAAACGTACTTACGCAGTTCTCGAAAACGTGAAGATACGAAATCGCTGCCAGAAATGCCCCAACATTGAGTGGAAAAATTTAACCTATATTCGAGATTCTTCTATTCTACGTAATTTTTAATCTTAATCAAAAGTGACTTTTAATTTTTCCTCGACAAGACAAACTTAATCGAACCAAAAAGTAACTAAAGAAAAAAAGCACGGAGATTAGTTTTTAGATAGACATTTTCAAATTCATTTTCTTTTGAGTTTTTAATTAATCTGTCAATGTGACAAACCGACAGCATTAAAAATACATCTTTTTTTTTTCTGCGAAGTAGAAATATTTTTAAAAAATCCAACTTACAAGATGAACGCAAAACGAGAAGAACCTTGTCAATAAAAAGAATGGAACAAACAATTAATGTTCTTCCTTTCTGACCAAAAAAAAAATGTTGTTCCTTCACCAAAATCCCATTTTACCACTGCCGGGGCCACCAGCCCCTCCTAAAAAAATAAGGTTAAAGATAAAATTGATAGTAATTCTAGTCTAGTAGTTCTAGTGTTCTACAATTTCTCTTCAAATTATTGTTCCCCGAAAATGGTTGCACCAGTGCTTCGACACATTTGTGGTCATCATATCAAGGTGCAATCAGTCTTTTAAGATTAGTCGAGATGCACGTAAGCTGACCCAGATATCAGAGTCACCAAAAAATTGGTCACTAGATCGATCGGATATCAATTTTAAGAGAGATGAGACGTAAAAATTCTCACAATACTTAATGCCATGGTCGGATGATAATTTGGAAAAAAAAAATCAACTTCAAAAACACATACCCCTATTTTCAATCATTACTCTTATTTCTTTCTTCACTCATTATCCCTATATATTCTCATCTCTCTCTTTATCTATTATTCACTCAGTATCCCTATCTCTAATTATTACCGTAATTTCTCTATTAACTTATTATCCCAAAAATCAAACCCAAAATTTTTCAAAAATCCATCTCAACAAGGCATTAATGACTGAACTCCACCCAAATACGGGTAATTAAAGACCTTTTTATTAACCGAAGATTTGAACTCCTACAATTTGACCCAGTAACGATGAATTTAATTAACGATCATACTAATGAGAGTCATTAAGCTGATCATGATCATGATGTGTGGTTGCGACAGAAATGTACACTAGTCTCCTCCATTCTCTCCACGACAAAGTACCCGAGCATATCCTTGGACTTACCCACCAAATTCTCCTTGCACAGAAACTCGTCACTAAAAACCCTCTCCACCTCCCTGTTATAATCATGCACAAAAACATGCGTCTTCGAGCCGCCGCCGCCCTTCTTGCTCCTCGCCAGAACCCCGGCGGTGAATATCGACGACATCCTCCCCGGCGCCTCCGGCCAGTACCCTCTAGGCCCGTCCACCAGTATCACGTCCCACTCCACTTCGTACAACTGGTTGGGAAAATCGTTCTGCCCGAGCTTACAGTCCGAGAACAGCAAGTTCTGCACCGGCCGGCACTCGTTCCGGACCTGCTCCCTCGCCGACTGGATCAGTTCTTTCCACTCGGTCAACTTGGTGGTGTACTGGACGTCGTAGACCTCGATTTCGGGGTGTTTCTCCTCGACGTAGGCGGCGTAGTACCGGTTCTCGTCGATGAACACGGTCCGGCCGTGGGGGTTGAGGGCCTTCCAGAGGAGGGTCTCGTGGGTGAGGCCGAAGATGAGGAAGTTGCAAGGGGAAGAAGGGCACTGGCGGAGGGCATCGGAGATCGGTTTGATGTCCGCGTGGGACATTTTGTCGGTGGCGTTGGAGGTGGAAGCGTAGTGGAGGAGGGCGATGATTATGGGTTGGGGTAGTTGGGGATGGGTGGTGGTTGTGGCCGCAGCGGTGGTCGTCGTTGTGATGATGGTGGTGGTGGTGGTGGTTGATATGGATTGTTTAGTGTAGATGAAGGTGAGGAGGAAGGCTATTGTGGAGAAGGAAAGGAAGGCTAGGAGCCAGAGGCGGTTTGGGGTTCTTTGTTTTAGGATGTAGGGGTGGAGGAGGATTAGTTTTGTGTTGGTGTTGTTAAGGTTGGTCTTCATCTGAGAGAGAGAGAGAGAGAGAGAGAGAGAGAGAGAGTTGCTATGGGGAAGAAACTCTCAGGGGAGGTTTGAGCATGAGATTATGGTTTTAAAGAGGGAAAGGACTCTAAACAACTTTCAATGGTGATTTGGTATGTAGATGAAGGTGACGTGACATTGGCTACTAATTATGTATTCTTTCTAGAACCAAAGCTAATTATTTGTGCTTGACCGTCCCATGAAGTAAATGAAATTGATGAACGTATATATCGTTGTCATCGCAGCATTATCAATTATTGTGTTAGTTAGAGCAATCTTTTGGTCGCATATAATAGTGTCCATGTTTGGCACAGATGTGTTTGAAAATTGTCTGGTGCATATATGTTGGTCTCATGCGATAAATGTGAAGTTCATGCACATCATATGTTTTTGGACAGATATGTGTCGAAATCTTCGTACTTGAATATGTGTTCGTCGACTTATTTTATTTAGAGAAGATACTAGGACTAGAGGAAACAACTTAGCGTATCTTAGTTAGATGAGTGGGACTTGTAAGAGATAAAGTTGGCATAATTACTTCATTTTTCTTTAAGAAAAAATACGTAAGAAATTTATTTTGTTCGATCGAAAACTTAGGAGATTGCGGTTGAGGTGAGTGGCGTTTTAAAAGTACCAGCCATCTTATGCATAAGAGTACAAAGTGCTTACATTGGCCTACCAAGCTACTACTCCACATGCCTAATTCGTACCATTAAACATGCTTTTCAGTAATTAAGCATCTGCTAATTGGTCATGAGTATCATGATTAATTGCATGTGCTACGATGTAATTTGAAATTGCTCAAGAATTTCAGGGTATGGACAAATGTGGAAGCTACATGTGCATAGATTACTCCCTTTTGCACGTATATATGATTGGACATTCATAATCTCAGTTAGCAAAGACAGCCGGTTGGAAAGCAATTGTCACTCTTTTAATCCTTCAGGTGAATATTTTTAGCTTGGGAAAACTTATTCAGCATTCTTGGGCGGTTTCCTGACCCCTTTTCCGCAACACCTAGATGCGGAGCTCAAGAGACAAAAGCTTAAGGTCTTTTCTCAATATATGATGAAAAAGGGGCTTGTGAGTTGTGACACCGTCACGGTGCCCCGGAGTTTCTCCTCCTAGGATACCATCCCATCCTTCAAACCTCTTTATTTTTGGTGTAGCTGACGGAGTTGCATCCACATTTCTTGGCGTCAACTTCGGTGACTTTGTAGTCGAAGAAAACGTTGAACGTGGAAGACCAAATAAAGGGCTACTTTCCTTTTCCTTTTCCTTTTGTGTTCTAGTATTATTTTTGGCCTTCTCTTATGATCTTTTGATTTGAGTTTATCATTTTTTTGGGTTCTCTCCTGCGTACGTTTGATTGACACAATCTTCAAACTTGATTTCGATTTGCTTAGCATTATGTGTTAATGGAGAATGAGGCTAGCGTCTTGGTCACTGTAATTTGGGTTCATTTTTTCAATCTACAAAGATTGAATTAATCCTCTGTAAGTACCGCTAAACTTTTACGAATCATATTGTCGTTGACAAGAAATTAAATATATCTTCTAACGAGTGTTAGCAACAAGCCTAAAATGTCCCTCTTTTATAAGTGGAAAACTAAACGCATTCAAGTGCTACAAATTTCTTTAATTAGGACTAGTCCATATAGAATTTTGCTCATATTTTTATTGTAATATTTCGGAAGAATAATCGTACGGAATAGCTAGCGGGAACGGATGCAAGAACATGCATTTTTTTTCAAGATAAGGATCACGTCTTCAGTTTTAGGTGCGTTTTAGGACACAAATACGAGTTAATTAAGTGGGGTGGTTGGTTGGACGTACTGGAGCCGGTGGAGGCCGGGAAATTAAAAAGGGATTTGGTATGGGTGGTAGCGACCTACTAACTAATACTCACAAGTAGGAAGTCGTTTTTCCTTGATCGATGATTTCTTCATCTCTTTTGATTTTCCTACGGAACCTTTGTTTAATTAAACACATGCAAAAAAGTGTACCTGAATGAGACCAATCAACTGCCTCGTATCGTTTATTCCGTCGGGTGAGTGAGTGAGTCATCTCTTTTGTTTGGGATCGATCAGTGGCGGACGCAGAGATGTGAGGGGACCGAATCACATGCATTTGTAAATTAATAACAAAATATCATTCTCATGTAGTAATAACATAATTTTGAAGGGAAAGACTACAATACACACTCCCTTATTTGGGTGTGTATCATATACACCTCCCAAAATGTTATGAATTATAGAGAAAATGTTATGAATCATATTGCTAAAAAGTTATGAATCGTACAAAGGTTATGAGATACACCAAAATGTTATGAATTATAATAAAAATGTTACGAATCGTACTACTGAAAAGTTATGAATTCTAGGACAAAAGTTACGAAACACTCTAAAATGTTATGAATGAACCACAAAATAGGTGCATATGGTACACCCTTTTAAGGGGTGTGTATTGTAGACTTTCCCAATTTTGAAAGGGCTCTTTTTCATAATTTTTACATACAAAACTTAAAATATAATAGAAATATTATAATAATTGGAGGGTTCGCGGGGACCTGGGCTCCACTTGCACCCCCTATATGTCCGCCTCTGTTTGAGATTACCAACAAAAGTGAGTCAAGGAAGAGGAGAAAATTACAAAAAACAAAACCGAGGAGGAGAAAATAGTGTAGTGTTAGAACATCTCCAGCAGATTTCTTAAATCTCAAATAATTTGAGTCACCCCTCAAACTTCGTTTCTCTCTTTTTAGAGTTGGAGAATGTCGGTCGCCACTCGAATCTCAAAATATTACTATTTTTTTACTTCTCACTACCATTGGAACTCATCGGACCATTACTACTATTTTTTTTTTCGTACGTAACTTTCCCATAAATATGCAACTCGTTTTTCACACGTTTCACAATCTCATCTCTTGTCTTTTTCTTTATCAACTTGAACATGGATTTCTGAAAATTTTCAGAAGGAGGTACGACTAAAAGCACGCTTGATGTGATAATTTCATGATGCATGTGATAATTTAGAGTTGGAGTGAGAGATGTTGAAGTATTTAAGTTTAAGTTACAAAATCAAAAAAAAAAATTATCGAATACCACCCAATTTAATTACAACTTACTATTTTTTTTTGTTTTTTTTTTTTTTAAAAAAGAAATATTTAAAGTAATTGGACAATAAAGGAGAGTGGCCAAAATAGTTTTCTAATGTAAAAGATGTATCATTTTATATGTGGATCAATAAAACTAAACATACATAAAATTAAACTACCATAAAATACTGTAGTTTGAAGGATCTATTAGAATATATGCAACACATAAACTCGATCACCGTTCGGATTTTGAAGTGTGGTAGCAAAGTAAGCTAATTTAGAAGTATCTGGCAAAAATGTAACTACTCCATCTCCTCCTTGAATACTGAATATATTGCCAAAAGGTTGAGAATTAAATTCTTGCGAATGGACATGGCCCTAAAATAAGTTGATTGGGAAAGTCCAGAGTTAAAGGCTCCAAAATGAAATTGTGGCAGAAAATTAAAAGTAACTTTCGGCACAATATTGAGGGCCTCTAGCAATACATGACTTAGTTTGGTGGTTGGCTTCTTTTCACTTCTTAATTATCGTAGTTTTCTTCTTAATTTCTGTTTTAAAGAATGGATTATAATGTACGTCCAAATCTTTGTCTTGTATGCCGACAGAAACTAATTGATTGAGTCCCTGAAGCATATTTTGGTTCAATATATCTATAGGCTCGATATCTATATCTATAGTCCCCGAAGCATATTGATGGTTCTTTCATAGGGACGAGCATGGTCTGAATTAATTGGTTCGGTTTTATAAAGAACTAAATTAATACCTACGGATTGTATGAATTTGGAAAACCAAACTAATTCATAGAATGCATAGAACCAAACAAATCCAAACCATAAAAAAATGGTTCGGTTCCGGTTTGAACCACGGTTCGCCTAAAAATGGGATATCTATCTTAATAAACTATTTAAATTAGTGCTTAGAGACACTAAATCAGTCATTATTAGTACAAAAACTGATTCTTTTCCTATGTAAGAGATATAGTAAAGAAAAAACTAATTAAGAGAAAAAAAAATAGTGGCTAATAAAGAGTCCATATTATTGACCGGGAAAGAGAGATATGGATGCAATTTAACAATTTATGTTTATTACGTTAGGTAGGAATATACAACTTACAAATTTAGAGTATTAGAGATTAGAAAATTAATTGACTATGACTTAGACTAATTTTATTTGGTGTATCTAAATCGTGTATATATCAATATATGTACATACATATGCACATTTGTATACATACATAGATACGGATCGGATTGGAACCTGAACCATTAACATAAATCTACAGACCAAACTATTGAACAAGGTTTATAATTTTTTGAAACCAGAGCCAAACCACACTTCTAAAAAACCAAACCAAACTGTGTGGTTTGGATTGGTTTGGACCGGATTCACGGATGACGGTTTTTTTCTCACCCCTAGTTGTTCTATGGAGGATATGCTATTGATGGGGTGTTTCTACTAACAAAAAAATACTAAAAACTTAATTCATTTTACTACCTCGTTTCCACTAACAAAAAAGTTTCAGAATTTTACCATCTCGTTTCCAGCAACAAAAAAATTTCAGTATTTTACCATCTCATTTCCACTAACAAAAAAATTGTCAACAATTTTTTTTTTGCTACAGTAACTTTACTCACAAACCCATCAATAACTTATTCACTAACTATCGGAAAACATCAAACAACTTCTCAATCACAAATAAAAATCTACAAATTTTTCATTACCGAAAACACCTCTTGAGTAGAGAAAATGCGACAAAATGACGTTGGCTTGTGCATTTTCCCCACAAATTTGTTCATTTTGGGTATTTTGGATTTGGATTTATAGGTAATGAGTATAAAGATAGTAGAGTAATGATTGAAAATAAGGATAATGATTGAAGAGAGATAGAGAAGAAAATGAAAGTAATGATTGAAAATATGAGTAATAAATGGAGAGAAAAATATGAAAATAATTACAAATCCAAAACCAAAATACCCAACCGAACGGACTCATAGCTTTTAAAGCTACGTTTGTTTTGATTGATGAAAGTTAAACAAAATCTCCTATCAATAAAAATAAAAATAAAACCTTGTAAATCTGTCCGTGCGATCAATTTGAAAAATAAGGATCCTCTCATGGAAAATCAAAGAAAAAAAAATTCAAAACACCGTAAATGTCTTAAAGTGAGGTTACTTTTAAGATGCCAAAGAAATAGAAACGAAAATAAAAGTTGATGACATTTCGGGACCAATTTTTGTGGGTCTTCAAATTGTACAACGCTGCTACACATAGATTTTTACACACAAATCGTGCACAGATTACAGTGTGGGGCCTACTACAGGTCTCATACAAAAAATTCGAATCGTTTATAAAATTTTAAAATATTTTTTCGAGAGCCCTTGCTAAAAATCAGTTCAATCCAATATCTATAGGTGGTCGATCCAATCATTCAACTTTTCATTAAGATTTTTAAATAATGAAAAGTTAGATGATTGGATGGAGCACTTATAGGTATCAAATTGAGCTGATTATTTGGGAGGCCCTTGAAAAAATATTTTACATTTAATAAACGGATCAAATTATTTGTGTAAGACTCATAATAAACCCCATACCGTGATCTGTGCATAATTTGTATGCGAAAAATCTGTGTGTAGACTACTGTTGTAATAACTCGGGATGAGTTCTAGTATTTTTTTCTCCAACGAATGTATTTTTTGACGTGTCTCTCTTTCTTTCTTTCTTTTTTTCGGTGAAGACGCGTCTATCAATGTCCAATTAAATTCGTACCAATGACCCTTTTTCTGTAAAATATCTATAAGATGAATGATTTTAAATGGGAACCAGTCTACTTGCACAGATTGTGCACAGATTTTTATGTGAGGCCCACTACGTGTTCTACACAAGTGATCCAAGCCGTTCATTGTATTTAAAACATTTTTTTAAGGGTCTCAGCAAAAAATCAGCTCAATCTAATATTTATAAGTGCTTGATTTAATCATCTAACTTTTCATTCAAGTTTTTAGAGAATAAAAAGTTAGACAATTAGATCAAGTATTTATAGGTATCGGATTGAGCTAATTTTTCATGGGGACCCTTGAAAAAATGTTTTAAACATAATGAACAGCTCGGATCACTTGTGTGGGACTCTTAATGGACCCCACATAAAAATCTGTGCACAATCTGTGCACAGATTTGCTGTGCAGTTAGACTTTCTGTTTAAATGGGGATAAAAAAAAACAAATGATTTTAAATAACTACTATGGGCCCTAAAGGCCCAAAAGAGGGGCCAAACTGAAGGTTAATACTGGGCCAGAGCCTCTTTTCCCCTGGATGCAGCACCAAGCCCAGCCACAAGTGAGGTAAGATTTTTTATGCCGAAAATTCTTGTGCTTCTATGCCGAAGGATTTTCCAGCTGCTGAATTCAAAACATAAAAAAAAATCGTACTTCCTCCGTCCCAATTTATTTGTCATTTCTTGGAGTTCGTGGCACTTTTCAATTAATTATATCTTGTAATTTATAATGTTTTAGGTGATTTTGAAAACATTAAATTATAAAACAAATCGAGATCTATCAAATAATATTCATATTGGATATAAAATTTATTATCACTTTAAAGATATAACTAATTTTTTAATCTAATTAAAATAGAATTGAAATAAATAAATTAGGTCGGAGGAAATACAATCCAATAGTAGAAAAATCCTTGACACAGAGACATAAAAATTTTCGAAACAGAGGAGATCGCCCCTGCCACAGGTGGCATCAGAACGAACAACCAGCCAAACGTGAGTCACGGGACTGGGCACAGTAGCGTGGTTTTCACGCCAGAATTAAAAGTTGTACTGTTCGACAATTGACCTTCTTTTCGTCCACGAGGAAAGACTACGTAGTATAATCATAGAAAAAATAAAATTGGAATCAACGGTTCCAAGACCGATTGGACACACGAACAGTCATCCTCAACGCAATATGAGCCATCCAATTCCACTAGTCGGAGTTTTTTTTTTTTTTGGCACGACTTGACTATGGTATAATGTACCCCAAATGCATACCATGTTGTGTGGGATCCATCTTGAGATTCTAAATAAATGATCAAAATTGCTCAATTAATTTAAATTATATTTTAAAAGATTCTCATATAAAATAAGCTCAATCGAATATCGAAAAGGACTGGATCAAGATTTTACTCAATTTTGTGATTGGAAATATGTAAAGAGTCGACAAGCACTTCTCGATATCTGATTAATTGATTTTTTAAAAAAAAATTAAAATTATTTACTATAATAATCAAATTTGTGATTCTGATTATTTGTGTGAATCTCCTGTGGGGTCTCACGTGGGTAAATGTTGTACCCAGGGAAGGACTCCTACTTCACCCAGGGAGGAGGCTTTTAAAGGCAGCGCAACTGGAGAAGACGTAAGGCGGCTCAAACTGTCCTGCCGAATAATAGAGAGAGAGAGAGAAAGAGAGAGAAATGTCTGGAGGTATAGCTCGTGGCCGTCTCGCAGAGGAGCGTAAAGCCTGGCGGAAGAATCACCCTCATGTTCGATCTCTCTCTCTCTCTCTCTATACACACACACACACACACACTTGTGTATGACGATATATGTTTTTTTAGGTTAACCTAATTCTATTGACTGGTTTTGATTTCTAGGGTTTCGTTGCTAGGCCGGAGACTCTGCCTGATGGTTCGGTGAATTTGATGGTTTGGCATTGCACTATCCCTGGAAAGGCCGGGGTAAGTAGTATTGTTCTTCTACTTGGCCACGTTACCTTCGTTATTTTATCTCAGGTTTGTTGGTATTCAAAAGACACTTGAACTTGATTGATATTTTTACTCTCTTTTTTTTTTGGGAATTCAGGTTCGCTATTAAATTATTAGTATATTGAAATCTCTTGATTTCGTGTTATTATTTACTGCTGTGAATTACGATTTTCGGCGTGGTCATATCTTATAGTGGTTGTTTGGCTGTTACTTGATGTTGGATACATTTGTACTGTTTGTTGTCTAAGACCATCTCCAGGCCTTAATTTGAATAAAAGCTGCATTTTAAATTTAGTAATCCAATTGAGAAACTGGAATCTAAGCATAGTGTTGAGTGAAAGCTTCATTAATGGCATAATGGTGATTTTCTAGGATACTAAATGAAATTCAAGCATTTGAGTTTAGATTTTAGTTTCCCTTGATTTGAGTAAAAAGACAATTTGATAGAGGTGTTTGTCAAGGAGTTGAGGGACTTTTAAGGAGTTTGCATTCAAATTTAAGTTTTAGTAGAAAATTGATTTGACTTTTTAGTAAGGAGTGGAGATGCAAAGGAATGTAAGCGCAAAATTGGGGACAATTTAAGGTGCTTTTCATGCTTTAAATGTACTAAACCCTGCATCTGATGGTTGATGGGTTATATTCAGTAAAAATTTGGGGCTTAGTGGCTTACTAAACTACATAGCTGTATCTTGGTAAGATCCTCGAACCTACTCTGACCACCATCCTTCTCTAAGCTAGCTTTAACTCTTTAGCTAGTTGAACTAGAGTTCACTTGCACTTCTTTATGTAAAAACCATTTTGATGGGGCATCTAGGACAGGGCTAAGGGATGGGTAAAATGGGTCCTCACCCTTAGCCCAGGATTTGTGGATGGATTTATGTAGAGGAAAGAAAATGGTTGGGAAAACCTAGCTGTTTCACTCTCTTATCTCCTTTTGTTTTCCATTAGATTTTCTTTTTCTTCCTTAAATGCTTGCACGCATCCATGATCTAACACAACTGAAATGTTTTCCATTCTGGATTTACGGTATAAGAACAAATGAGCTCCTCTCTACAATCAACAAAATTAGGTCCCAATAGTAATGGTTTTGTGATCCCTGTTGCATTGTCTATGTTAAGGAAATAGAGTCTCACATTGCTTGGGAGTGCATTGTGTGATCACTTTAATGCCTCAAAGCCAATTGGCAATGAGTGAATAGTTCCCTCATGTGCATTAAGTGATCACCCATTGAGTCTTTTTTTTTTTGAATGTCGTTCAAAAGAGTACACAAGAGTTTCAAGATAAAAAGAAGAAGCTAAGCAATAGAAAAGCTTCAACCAAAGACCATTACAGAAAGGAAATACCAAGTTTAGAAAAACAGGCTAAAACACTTACAAATAGGAAGACATGGTAACAGAGTGCGGGGGGGGGGGGGGGGGGGGGGTGGTGGCGGCATTCCACCTCACATTTTAGAAATTACAATCTACACCCCATGATGATAGACCCAAAAACGAGGCTACATGTGACAGACCTGCTGCCTGTTGCGCATGAGGGGGATGTAAGGAAAAGGAAATAGAGTCGGACATTGCTTGGGAGTGGAATGGATGATCACTTAATGCATGTGAGGGACCTTTTCACTCATTGCTAATTGGCTTTGAGATGGATATAAAATTTCCAGAGTCTGTTAATATGTTATTGTATCCTAAGATATTGGACAAATAAATGCTTTGGGCAATGTCTGTTGAACCAATAGGTGAGGTGGTATTTTCATGTGAACACATGCTGATTTGGGAATATGATTCATTGCATACTAACAAGTCCGATCTTCCAAACGGATGAATGAGCCTCTATTGTGAAAATATTTTCTTTGTATTTTGTAATGCCCCTATTTCAGAAGATAAAATTTAGTTGGTTAATACTGAACAAGGCCCTGCTACATAACTGCCATATGTTTTACCATATTGGTTATCTGATGAAATGTGAGGCTTGGACGTTCAGGTTAGAATGTGGCTTCTTTTGAATGTTCTACCCAGAAGAACGATATGGGACTTAAGTATTTGAATTAGTTCATAAAACCTTTTTACGTCTGCTACATTGGAACATAAGATGTGAATATGTGATTACTATGCGAAATATAACTTTCTGGTTTAAATCACCATAATCAGATGTGAAAAGTAGATTGTTTAAGTAAGTTTGTTGTGTGCCATTGATGTAGAATGTAGAAGTTCAACTCAAATGGCGCCCATTGGGCGGAGATGTATACCTGGATGCCTTTTGCCATAACTTTTGTGAAAAGAATACCTTTGTGTGAGTCATACTTGCTATAACACCTAACCATATTATGGTTTACATTAGATGTTTGTAACCTAGATAGCCTGAGATTGATTTGGTTGTTGGAATGCTTTTATGATATCATCGTTTGTAATATGATGGTTGCGGATATAGGTTTATATATTGTTTTTGCACTCTGGTGTTATTTTCATCTGTACATCAGTTCGTGAGGTCATATCAAGCTGTGCATATGCTTCATCTGGATTAGGCCTCAATCTTGTACCTTTTATCTATTTTGGTTTTTAAATTCTTAGAACTATAGTGGAATAATAGTTTTCTGCTGATCCTGTGCAGAAAAAAGTAGCTTTAAGCTAGGAATGTTATTCTCCCATGGACCTCTTCTCATCATTGGACCGTTTACCTATTTTGGTTTTTAAATTAAATTTGTAGAACTGTAGTGGAACAATAGTTTTCTACTGATCCTGTGCAGAAAAAGTAGCTTTTAGCTTGGGATATTTTTCTCCCGTGAACCTCTTCTCATCGAAGACAACCGCTGAGAAGTTTTTAGAAAAATCATAGTCTCCATATCTGGAATAATTTGCAAACTACGTTGAAATTCTCCGGAAGCTTGTAATGCAGTCTTTTTGGAAGCATTTATACTGACACCGTGTTTTCTCTGTGCTCTTGGACCTGTTATATGAATGATGATGTTTTCCAATTTCTTCAATTTTCTCCTGTAATTATCATTCAGTTTTATGTTCTTGTTTCATTAGTTTCATAAATGCATTCCAACAAATTTCCTTCTGAACAGAATCTAAATCACTTGTGGGCGTGTGGCATTCTGTTTGCATAATTTTACCTTGGCCAAGGGTTGGTGATCACAGATCAGTATATGCCTATCAAATTGAATTGGAAATATTATTAAGGGATATCCCGTTTAATCAAAGGTGAAATCATATCATGAGATGTTTGGTATTCTTATAAACATGTAAAATCATATCATGACCAAAGTTGCTGAGATGGATATGTTAATCCTGCTGAGGAAGAATGGAATTTGGTATCACAGTCAGCTATTGACTTCAATTCTTGTAGATTAGCTACAAAGCCATTCTGACAAAATGAAAGCTGTTTTTTAGTTTGCCGGATTAGAGCGAGATGGTGAAACCATATGCTTTGAACAGCTTAAGATTAGAAGGATGATCAGTTCATATTATTAAATTAACTAAGTAGAGCTTAGTCAATTACAATTCGCATATCTGCTTTGAGATTGTTTGGGAGGGGAGGGGGACGTAGTTTGTTCTTACGTTTTCTTTGATCACCCATCATTGAATTTTCATTCTATGTATTTATCGTGCATGGCGAGTTCCAGTGGAGGACTAGGGTTCTCCTTGCATTACAACTTTGGAAAGTTTAAATTAGACTGGAAATAAGTCTGGCAATGTTGAGATAAACCTTTGTACTCTTTTGTCATTGTATATGCAGTTCATTATGGATACTTAATAATGTTACATTTAGTATTTTCTGTTAATTCTGAGTCTATCGTTTGACTCAGGTTATATCCTGCGGCCTTCATTATTTGTTTTTTCGTATTTAGTTTCTCTATTTACTGTCTTGCCCGTGGATTCTTGGGTTTGTTTCAGGAATGAAAGAAAGAGGGAAAAATGTTTGTGTAGATACCAAGAAAAAATAACATTTATACAAGGAAATAGAGCCACTGTAATTACCATCACGCATTATGTTGTGTGGTTATTTCGGTGGTGTTGGAATTTAATAACATATTTCGGTTGCAGACGGACTGGGAAGGGGGTAACTACCCAATTACAATCAACTTTACTGAAGACTATCCTAGCAAACCTCCAAAGTGTAAATTTCCCCAGGGTTTCTTCCACCCAAACGTCTACCCCTCTGGAACTGTTTGCCTGTCAATCCTCAATGAAGATAGTGTATGTATTCTCTGCAGCTTTTCAAAACATGCCGGGTGATATTTGCAATGGTGTTTAAGGTTGGATATTTATAGTGTTGTTGTATCTAGGGATGGAGACCGGCAATTACAGTGAAACAGATTCTTGTGGGCATCCAGGATTTGTTGAACCAGCCAAACCCTGCTGATCCTGCACAGACTGATGGATATCACCTCTTTATCCAGGTAATTTTGCTTCTATTGGGCTGTTTTTGAGTCAAGAATTTGGGTAAGAAAAAGTATAAGGTAAATCTAAAGGATCTGACTTCTCACAGTTAGATAACAGCCCACATAGGTCTTCAACTTTTCCATACCCAAATCCTTGATCCAAATACACTCTAGTCATACTCTTAACGCAATTCATGTGGGCCATGTGGCATTTTTGTTCTTTATTTAGAATCAGCAATGTAGTGGAGAAAGCATTTTGCTTTGTCCTCTCATGATCATATAACTCATCTAGGTGCACAAGGGTGCTGTCATTTTGTCCCAATCGAAAAATTGAGGTGAAATGCTGAAAAAACATGTATTTTTGCCCGTAGAAAAAGAATATTGAACTGCTTTCTCAGGTGTGGAGTAATGGATTATTGAACCTTAGAACAGTTTGACGCAACCAGGAGGGGTGCCAAATACACTCAAGAATCTCATTGGTTTTTTCATTTGAGATGAACAATTGGCGACATCATTTGGGACTGAGGGAGTATCACCGTATAGAGCGAGAATCTTGTTGATAAAGAATCACATTTCCAACTGATGCAACTTCTCTGACATAGAATCCCAAAGCCGACAAAGGAAAGTCATATTATTCATGACAAAATTTGTGGCAGCAATCATATACGCTCCTTCAGATCACATATCTATTGGTGCTTACGGGACATCAATGTCCCGTATTCTTACTCTTTTAAGTTCTTTATTAGCACTAAGCAAGAATTCGTTTCTTACAGTAAATTCATGCAAACCCACATATTTATATATCCATGCGCTCCCAAACATAAGGTCTTCATTGCACATCTTTCTTACCGGTGCAGGATACTGAGGAGTACAACAGAAGAGTCCGGCAGCAGGCCAAGCAATACCCACCTCTTGTCTAAGTACTTAAACTGGTTTTCCTACTTGTTGATGCTTTATAAACTGTTAGTAGATATTTGCCCTGGTATATAGACTTCATGGTTGAACTGCTCATCTCGTTGTCACTTGATTGACTTTTGTTGTTGATATGTGACAACAGACCAGACCAAACCAATCAATGATATGCTCGTGGGTTTCTACTTTTGGTTATGAATTTTTATCTAGGACGGGATTCTGTCCAGTTGTCCTGCGATGTTGCTTTAGTAAAATTCTGATGTCATCAACCATTGTGAAAACATCTTGGGGCTTGTTTGGTGCATGAATTGTTTTATTAGATTGAGAAGAAGTTGGAAGTTCTGAATTTCTTTTTAATTAGAGATACGAGTAAATTTATTTGGCTGTTTATTTGATTGTTTTTAGTCGCACAATTGTCAACAACATTGGAGTCAAGGTGTCCTTAATTTCAGTAGTTCTCTTCACCTAATTTTGGACTTTTAACCAGATTGTCTCTCTCTCTCTCTCTCTCTCTGTGTGTGTGTGTGTGTGTGTGTGTGTGGTGATGCGATGGTAGATGACAAGTATGCCATTCACCTCTGTGTGTGTGTGTGTGTGTGTGTGGTGATGCGATGGTAGATGACAAGTATGCCATTCACCTCTGTGTGTGTGTGTGTGTGTGTGTGTGTGGTGATGCGATGGTAGATGACAAGTATGCCATTCACCTGTATCTACCAGACTTAAAATTTGCCTAACCTAACCGTTGACACACACCTTCAATTTTGTTTTCACAAATGCATCCATGACTTGTCTTCCCTGTGGCCACAGACACCAATTGAATTGAGATGAAGGTACAACAGCAAATTGTAGTACGTCCTGTCCGTCGGGAAATAATTTTTGCATTACCCATTCTTATAAATGCATTCTACGATTTGTCTTGCTTTGAGGATTATGTCGTATGTAATTGTAAGTTCTGTGAGATAGTAGTTTTTAGAATACATTTTTGAGAAAGTGGAATGTAAATTTTATTTTTGCGTTTTACCGGCCGATTTTTATGAAAACTCATTATTTAGTGGGGTTTAGGTTCACAGACGCTACAATATAGACTTTACGAAAACATGTGTTTGTAATTGTGCATGAAAATTGCGAGGGTGATAGCATCTCCAACCCTTATTATTTTTATTAGTATAAATTAGTAATTGGAATAAAATTCACTTAAAACTCCTTGAGTCTTTGATTCAAACTTGCATTAAAATGAATTCTACTTAAGTGTCTACTCAATCAAGGAGACTCAACTTCAGAAGGTTTTCTTTTTCTCTCCTACACATATTATTACTGAAACTCTTATCTAAATTAAATTCTTAAATTTAAGCTTTTTATTAAAGTGTTTTATATCAAATGAAGCTTTTACTTGTATTTTTAATAAAAATTAAATAAAAGTACGAGTGAAGGAGGGAGATGCTACAAGTGGAGTGGAGTGCATTTAGTGTTTCCATTATACTCCTATGCATAGGGTTCGATTCTCGTAAGCACTCATCCCTCTCTTCAAATCCCCTAGGATAGAGTAGATTAGGTTTAACAAATGAAAAAAAAAAAAAAAGGGAGGAGGAGGAGGAGGAGATGCTTTAAGTCTAAGTAGTTTATTTTTATTAATTTTTGTTATCATGCATGCAATGATAATATTTGACCTCAAATCTATGTGAAGGTTAAATGAATGATGAGCATCACACAACTATGTCGGCCACGCAAACGATCCATACCACATAAGTATTATAATTAAGATTTGAAGAATCCCAATCAAATTACATGGTATAGATGTCGTAGTTTATTTTAAATATTCTTCAAACAGTTCATTTCTTACATGAGCTGTGTATATGTTTAGTTGTCTATTAGATTTAGGTGAGCTAAAGGTTCTAAAAAAATACTCCGTACTAAGTATTTATTTGCAATTTTCAAGTTTAAAAATAATAGATTTATTAAGATAATTTTTGTGATATGGATCTCGTTTGATAGATTCCGATGAGATCTTTTGAATGATGCAAAAAAACCAAAAAATTATTTCCGTAAATACTATTTTTAGGTTTAAAATTTATAACTGACTATTTATTTTTTAAGAACCCTAAGCGAAAATTTTGAAATTTATAATTGTTAGTAATGAAATTTCGACTTGCTCGGTATACGGCTTTTTGTGGGTGGTGGGAATTTTTTTTCATTTTTATTACAAACGGTAGAATTTTATGACTTATAAGTATTCGAATTACATTGAACTGGAAATAAGTCCACAATCATAGGGTTTAGTCGTTTGGGGGTCTCCAAATCCCTATGCATAGTCTACAATAAATTTTCTTTATCTATCTTTTTTCACTTATTACTCTTAAAAACTTCCCTCAAAATCCAAACCCAACTCAACTAATAGCCCAAATAATGGGGAAAATAATTCCAAACAAATGCAAGGAAAATTACACCTACACGTAGGTGGGGAGATTCAAACATCCGACCTCCTAATGAGATGCGTGAGTTCTGACCACTGAGTTAGCCCCGTTGGTATTCGGAATCGAACTTATGGGGCCGACGTAGCTAATATCCGCGGTTTATCATGCAGGATTAATTGGTCCGAAACAGCCATACCCACCGTTAGAAAGCATGAACTAATTTGATCAACAATAATTGAAGACTTGTTGGCAGTAATCTCTCTCTTAAAAAAAAAAAAAAAAACTGTACTAATCTCTTCTTCATACTAATTTACAAGGAAAATTATTAGGAAAAACCAATATTGCTTTTCTTTTTCTCCTGTTAACATTTGGCTTATTGTGCCTAATAGTCCAGGTCTATTCGTTGAGTTGTCAATTTGTTAACATAATCAACGGAATCCAAATCAGACATATATAATCAAAGCAGGTGAAGCCTACATATATATTTAGGCAAAAATATATATATACACATAGCTAGCAACTATTAAGAAAGTAATTAACTTGGTCTAATGATTGTCCTTATTTGTTACTAGTATAATTCGAGCGTCCGGGCAATATTTGTCGCTCACGTGTGCAATTAGTCTTTTTTCAGTTGTATTAGATGAATACGTTAAGTTATACAGAGCAATCTCTTTAATCAATAAAGTTTGGGAAAATGACGGCCCAGGACGTATTTTGATAATTAATACCCGTCAAGGACAAACAAAGAACATTTATTAATGCTGAAAATATTATCAAAACACGTCCTTGGCCGTCATTTTTCCATAAAGTTCTTACTCTTTCTTTCTATAAAAGAAAATGTCTAGAGTAATTTTCGCGCACCTAGATTAATTTTGAGAGACCAATCTCATCGTTTACTTTCGGGTAGCCCAATTAAAAGTGGACCAAAGCTCCGTATAGTCTGGCTCAAAAAGAATTAATAATACTTGAGAGACTTCGAATGTGAAACCATAGGAGATGACAGACTTCCAAGTCCCTGGTGACCATGGACCCATTTAATGCTAATGATTGTCGTTATTTTATGGACCGCTAATGCTATGCATGATATACAGGGCGTCTTGTCTTTATTTATTAGGTCATCATCGATAAATTACAGTGACCTACCTTGAGGTTTGAAAAACTACAATTTCTTCCTTGAGATTTTCGTTGATGTTACACTTCCACGATTGGGTATTCCAACAGTCAGTAAGTGTCAACCAAAATCAATCAACTTCTTTCGAAATTTACGATTCTAAACCTAGCCACTAACTCATCCAAGATCAACATACTTGCGCACTCCAAAATAGATAAAACAACTGCCAAATCCGAACAAGTGGCACTGTAGAGTAACTGACAACAATCCCAATCACCGAATGCCAAGAACTATAGTGAGTTGCCATAAGCAATTGTCCTCACATCCCATTGTTCTATAGATCTCGATCTCTAGCTCCCTTAGATGTTGTTGGGCCCCAAGTGCCTCCCATGGATTTGGTTACACAATGTCACTCCCTGCGACCGTTCTAAAAATAGACTTGCGGGTGCGATGTCGAATGCCATAAAAGATTTAATTGAAACTCTTCCTACCACCAATTGGTTTTAGGAGAGATGGTGGAAAAACGGTCCGACAAAGTGGTATCAGAGTCAGGAAGTCATGGGTTCAAGTCGCGGGAGCGTCATCGTGAGGGAGGGATTGTTGGGCCCGGAGTGCCCCATGGATTTGGTTACACAATGCCACTCCCTGCGATCGCTTTAAAAATAGACTTGCAAGTGCGATGTCGAATGCTATAAAAAACTTAATTGAAACTCTTCCTACCACCAATTGATTTTAAGAGAGATGGTGGAAAAGCGGTCCGACAGATGCAACCACCCGCTCTTCCCCATTTTTACTCTGTCCTCCCCTTTGTCAACTCCATCACCTCAAGACATCACACCATACGCCCCTCCCCCTGCCCATCTCCATCATTCAACCCAAATCTAGTTTTGTTGATGATATTCAATTCATAAAAATGGGTTGAGAAACGTAGTTAATAAGAATATGATATCCAACTAAAATGATATATTCAAATCTAAGAACACATTCCCTCTGTACAAATTGAAAAACTAAAATGTTTTGAATAAAATATTTAATTACATTTAAATAGTTTAATCTTTTCTTTTAAAGCAATGCTTGTGCTTCTTTTTTGCTCAGGTTATCTTTAAAATTTGAAAAGGGAATGCCAGAAAAGAAACAAGCATTTTGAGCCATACAGACAATTATTTAAAAAAAATTGACAAACAACTTGGGATAGGTGGTGTATGGTCATGGGTGAAACCACGCGGTAGTGAACAAAGAAAGAGTGATATTACTATGTAACTTCAACAAATAGGGCTTGGGATTCAATAGATCAATAATGGGTGATACCTTGAGGTGGTGGTAGTGGTTGATGGTGGGGGTGAGAGGTGGAAAGGGATAAACTAGCAGAGAGGTCGAATGCCAGAGTTCAATCGACTAATTAACAGAGAGATATGAGAGAGGGTGAAGAAGGGTGATTACAGCTGCAAATACGCCGAACAGAGTCGAGCTTTAAAATGTTCAAGTTTGGCTGTCAAGTTTTTAGTAAATTGAGCTCTAACCGGAGCTCAATGAAAATTTTGACCAACAAAACTCAAGCCTAAATGACCTAGGCTTGAATCGAGCTCAAACTTTTTCACGAGCCTTAATGAGCAAAAAGAATCATATATTTATGCTCGCATACAAGTCTAGAACTGCAAATAAAACTTGCATTATGTACATTACTAAGTTCATACATATAGAATATTTAAAAAACGTACGTTATACATGTAAGAGTTCATACATATAAAAGTCATAAAACTTTCATTACAATCCAATTTAAAAACTTGTTTTTTTGCTGCATAAAAAAACTTTCATTATTCCTATATAAGGTTATACACATACAAGGTATATCAGTCATACATACTCAGCTTTATACATAAATTATTATTATACACATATATACTCTGGATTCGTGAGTCTAATCGAGCCAAATACAGTCAGGCTCAAGCTTGCCTCATTTATTAAACGAGCTTAAAATGAAGCTCAGATTTGATTAGTTTAAGGTTCGATTTGTTTAATAGACGAACCAAAATCGAATGAGTCTTTACCGAGTCGACTCAAAGTCTCGAACAGTTCACAAACGGTTTGATTTATTTACCGCCCTTAAGGGAGATGATAAGGCACCAGAATAAGTTTGGAGTTTTAACTATTTTTAAAAAAAGAAGTTAGGCTTCTTTTTCTTTGTAACTAACGTGCCTTCAAATTTCTGTCAAAATATTTGAATTTTTCTAATCATTCTGTAGAGATAAATTTTAAAAAGTAAAAAATACAATAAATTTTGAAAAAACATCAAAAAAGAGAAAAATAAATGAAAAGCTTGGTTATTTTGACTTAATTTTATCTTTAGTTAACTTTTTTTTAATTAAACTTATTTCTTAGTTTTTTTTTTTTTAATCTTTCTTGCATTTTCTGTCACTTTCTCTCTAATAGACGAAACAGAGCCCTGGAGACAAAATATTAGGGGGGGAATCTAAACAAGAAAAAACCCACAGGGGAGGCCAGTGTAATAGGTTTTGGAAATTAAAGTGTGAGGACAAAAACAAAGGTTTGACAAGGGAACAAAAGTCTTTTCACATAGGGACTAGGGAGTAATTGTCATCGCCAATGGACCAAAAGTCTCACTCATAACGGTCTTTCAATTCACCCACCGACCACCGACCTACCCACCCCCTAAACCTCATCAAATCAAATATCAAATATTAGATCATATTCCTAGATATTTTATTGCTACTAATAAAAACATTTGGAAACAACTATAGTACTACATATTATATTATTTGATGATTAACCATGTACTAGTACATAGTAATTCACTAGGATAGGAGGATGATAGCCCAATTATACGAAATAAAATTCCTCAAACCTAAATTGTAAATTTACAAGTCTTATGTTTGATCTTGCCAGCAGTGATATATAATATATATGACACACACAAACCCGAATTGTATCAGTTTTTTTTGCATCCTAAAATTTCTCTACTAAATGAGTCGAGTTTGATGTAATATTCCCTCCGTTTCAATTCTTTAGTTCCTTTTGGAAATTCGTGTTGTCTTTCAATTGATTACATCTTGTAATTTATAATCTTTTAGGTAAGTTTGAAAATATTGTTTGAAAGAACTCATTGAGGTCTATCAAATAAGATCGATATTGCATATAAATATTATTACCAATTAAAAATTATAATTAATTTTTTATTCGGTTAAAATAAGACGAGGAACAAAATAATGGAGACGGAGGGAGTATTACTTACAACCAAATAGTGATTGATGGTACTCTCTCTCTCTCTCTCTCTCTCTCTCTCTTTAAATTACGAGGGTATCCTCTTATCTATGAAAATTAAACATGAGTTAATTTGATAATCTTACTTAAATAAGAATAAAAGAACCGAAACAGTATTATTGGTGTGAAAATTAGTTCCCAAAAATTATCCATCTACATTTGCACTAATAAAAATCTTTTTCTCCCCTTACGTAAATCACATATTGCGCGTGCGAACAGGAGGGAGAGAGTACAACTATCTTTCGAAAACATCCTATAAAGTAAATTTCGAGAGTGAGAGCGTCCGTAAAACGATTATTGCAAATAATATAACGTAAAATCCCAGGAGAGGATTATATGTGACCTAGCTCTCACGGAGTCTCGCCATGAGCAAATGATAAATGCTTTCCCATTTACAATTGCCCTCAAAAGGACACCAACTCCCCACAGCACCACATAAAATCTCCCAATTCTCTCTCTCTCTCTCTCTCTCTCTCTCTCTTGGATTGCAGCCAAACAAACCAAAAAAACCCAGCTGCATAGGAGAGGGAAAAAGCATCCTCCCCTCCCTAGGCTACTAGTCGGCCATTAACTATAATAAATCAGGTAACCTTTCCAGTCACACAGAGAGAGAGGGGGAGAAAAAGTATTGAATTCCCTAGTACAGCAAATTGGGGCAAGAGAGAGACTCATTGTCGGTGCAATTTTCCCCCCCTTCTTAATTTCCCCCCCTCCTCTTTCTCTCTCTCTCTCTCTCTCTGTGATACCATATCAATCAACGTGGAGTCTTGTTCTTGTACCCAGATGACAAGAACCTTATTTTACCCAAGTAGGTTGCCACAGCCGCAAATCCCAGCCTCTCTCATCCCCTTTTAAATGGGTATTGATTCTCTCTCCGTATTTCCATACTTTTAATTACACAGAGAGAGAAAAATACTAGTTAGGAAGAGAGAGAGAGAGAGAGAGAGAGAGAGAGAGAGAGAGAGAGAGAGATGGAGAGAGGGGAGAAGAGGAAGAGCCATGAGAAGCAATACAAGGGGATAAGGATGAGGAAGTGGGGCAAGTGGGTGGCTGAAATCAGGGAGCCCAACAAGCGATCCAGAATCTGGCTGGGTTCCTACACCACGCCCGTGGCGGCCGCAAGGGCCTACGACACCGCCGTCTACTACCTCCGCGGGCCCACCGCCAGGCTCAATTTCCCCGAGTACGCGGCCGCTGAGGCGGGCGAATTGGTCGGCAGTGGCGGGCCCCCGCTCCACGACTTGTCGGCGGCCTCGATACGGAAGAAGGCGATAGAGGTGGGCTCGAGGGTGGATGCGATGGAGAGTAACAACTCGGTAAGCGTGCATGGTGAGCCCGCGCGCACCGGATTCAAGCCGTGTTGGGCTCAGGAGAAGCCCGACTTGAATAAGAAACCCGAGCCCGAAGACCCGGATGCTGTTGACGACTGGTGAGATTTAAACACGTCTTTTACTACTACTCCTACTACTAGTCTTGTTTGTAGTATTCGAGAAAAGGGCAATATGGGAAGAAAAAAAATGAAATTCGCAAAAATCCAGACAATTCAGTTAATACGGAAAAAATGCGAAATTTGCAGGCCAGTTCTTATTGTCTGTACATACATGTTCCATCCTGGAAAAAGTTATTTATTCCACAGTCTCGAGCAGTCACGTGTTGTCCCAGCACCATTATCCGTCACACGTTTTTTTGGGAATCAGTTCCAAGCGTCCGAGCTCTAGAAAAATGTGTGGCGAAAAGGGTGTGTCGGACATCACGTGACAGTGTCCCGAGACGATGGAATAAGTGCTCGTTCCATTATGGTTTGTAACATTGAGACTCGAATCGAGCCATATGATTAGGAGAGCGTACTTGCTCTACAATATGATTAGACTCGAATCGGATTGTGTGTTGGTGGTACTTGCTAATTAACCTTGCTTAGCAGATAGATTGGAGTAATCTTTAGTAGTAGTACTTTGGAGAAGTATTTATCTTTTCCTTCGCAAACAACCCACGCCACACCCCGCCCGCCGCCCGCCCAACCCCCCCCCCCCCCCCCCCCCCGCGGTTTCTTAATTATTCTTATTTGGACAAAGAATTTTTTGTCCTTCTGTATAAGTGCTTTTCTTTTTTCCTTTTTTTTTTGTGTGTGCTTTTTTTGTTCTTACAAGTTGTGAATACCATGAAATTTTCTTTTTTTAAAGGTATATTTGTGCTGATGATAAAGGGGGGAGAGAGAGAGAGAGAAGTTTGAGCACTGCAGTAGTGGTGTGTGTTGGAACCAAAACTGGAAAAGAGGTGACAAATACTTTGATTGGGGGAGGGGGGGTGGGGGGGGAGGAGTGAAAAGAATTGAGTGCAAAAGAATCACAAAAGTCATTTTTGCTTGGTAAAGCCTTCTTTTTTGTTTTTCCTTTTAAGGAAAGGCAAGAGTCTCCAAACTACGCGACTATAATGAAATCAATTTTACTACCATAAGCTAAGAAATGACTCTCATTTATGAAGCCAAAATGGGCACTTATTTACTAAGTCTACTACGTACAAAATCGTGATTAAAAAAATCACTTTTTCATACATAAATTTAAAAAGAAAATCGCTCCAATTTAAATATCTTAATTACTTCTTTGAATTGGCGGGAAAAAAGTTAAAAATTGTATAGGGTAGTGTTTTATTTCCTAATCAAAAATAGTAATATGAATTTTCATAATGAATTAAAATTATGAAACGCATGAAGTATCATTTTGGGAATTGATTTTCACACTCCCCTTTTTATAATTTACACTCCCTTTTTTGTCTTTATCCACTCGAAATTACTATCTTTCCTTTTATTCAACACACTTTTTCACAAATTCAAGGATAATATTGTAAATTCATGTGGATAAAAATAAAAAAGGGTGTGTGGATAGTTAAAAGTTGAGGGTGGAAATCATTTTCGTATTGGAGGGAGGTTTTTTAAAATAATAAGTGGAGAGATAGAGAAAGATTGAGAATATTTATTGGAGACCTTGCACAGGGATTTTGAAACCCCAAACGAACAAGGCCGACCTCTATTGGACGGCACAAAGGTCCAGGAGTGACTGTGATGTGTTTGTCAAAAAAAATGTAGTTTTGCCAAATTTCCATAACTTGGTACTAGAACAAGCTAAAAAAAATGACCTCAACTCTTGAAATCATAGTAGCTCAAACTGTTGAAAAATGCTCATATCATGCATCAGCAAAGTCACAAATGAGATAGAACCAAACATCCAAATTAAGATTACTTAGTGGGTGTTTACTGATTGATGAAACCACTGCATTTTTGTCGCCATTATATTGAATATTTACTGGGGTGTGGGAGGGGAACAAGGAAGGGGCCTACATTTGTTTTCAGTTGGTGCAAGTGGGTATACACTGGACTAGAGTTTTTGTTTATTAATCAGATGTCCGGGCTAGCTTATGCGCATTTCAATTAATTTCGAGGCTCTGAAATTAATGATCGGACAAATCTTCCAGTGGCCCCAGGTTTTAAATGTTTGGCCTCCTTTGGAGTCAAACGTGCAACCTCATTGGGAGCAATCACTTATTGTTTTCTCATATCCATTCGGCCAAACCCTTGAGGGTAAACACTGGACTAGAGTTGTTAAACTTCTTGAAATGAAAGAGGTGATGATAAGATATTGAGAGTTAGGTATTTCTATGGGGTCTCCACAGATGTTGCTGGTGACTGAGAGTTTGTGGGCACCACACAGTTCCCTGGTAGAGGGAAGGTGAGCTACATTATTGAAAATTCACCACTCTTTCTCCTTTCTTTTCCTGCTTTTTATTTTCTCTCTTTCTTTGGAATACTTCTATTCATGCAATTAAGTCCAATCTATGAGGAGATATAATTTGATTGTTTTCTTGACCTACCAAAGTTGTTGAGTTGTTCACATGAAAGATATGCTCTAATCACCATAATATAGAGTACCAATTCAACAATACTAAAGATGGCGATATAAAGTGTTTTCTCAGAAGTGATTTGATTGTATAACGAACTGGGTCATTGCCTACGTCCTCATTTTTAAGGCTCTTTATAACCCTTTCTGTGTCCACAATTGTTGATCTTTTTGGATAATTGTGCCAATGTTCGGATCAAGAGATAATGTAAATAATTTTTAATTATTTTTTACTCTGGTCAAAAGATCTCAATTAGAACTACTAAATCGAGCCCAAAAAATTTGAAAAAATATTCATGAGATCGAATATGCTATTTTTATTCGAATGCGGAGATGACTAGATGAAAAAAGACCAATAATCGGAGGCTAGCTCCTCATCGAATGTTAAGACGACTGGATGAAAAAGACCAACAATCGGAAGCGGGGGAGGTACGTATCAGTGTATCACACATTTTAAGCTTCAAAAATGAGGGGAAATGAACCTAGTTTGACAAAAGCCCCACACGTGTTACTCCCAGTGCTCTGCACAAAAAGGAAACCGAAAAAAAAAAAGAAGAAGAAAAGAAATCTAAACTAATTTATTAAAGGAATTTTGAATGCCAAGAGTTCCTAATTAAAGCCCTAAAACTCTCAGGCCTTTAAAGCCCTGAAAAATGGTTGGGCCGTCCGCCCGGGGAGCCGAGTCCCTGTAGACTGTAGTGCCCAAAATGGCTGGAAATTGCAGCGAGGACGAAGTCGTTTTGGGGCCAATTACTAATTTGGCAGTACCTCTCTCTCTCTCTCTCTCGTGTGGTACATAATGTTGCGTGGGAATCATTTGAGATCACATACAAATAATCCGAACCGTTAAATAATTTCAAAATAATAATTTGAGTGGTCCGGTGTAAAAACAACTCAATCAGATAATTATAAGTACTTGATCTAACCTTTTAATTTTTCATTCAAAATTTAAGATCCTGAATATTGAATGAAGTTTGAAAATAAAAAAAAGTTAGACAATTGTGTGTCTATTGCCTTGATTTTAACTGCGAATATGTAGGACTTATTGAGAAGAGTATTTATTAAAAAATCAAGTTATTTTGATCATATATCGATAGGAATCAGAACAGTTCATATTTTTAAAATGGTGCTTACATTTTGATATCTATTGATGTTCGATCATGATAATTTTTTTTAATGAATCCTCTTTTCAACAAGCCCCGTAATATCTACGGTTTAGATCATGAGGATACCAGGCATGCAACAGTTCTAAATTTTTTTCAAACTCCATTCAGTATTTAGGATCCTAAATTTTGGCAGCTATAGTCTCTCTCTTTTTCAGAATTCTGGCAGCTGTAGTCTCTCTTTTTTTCAGAATTCAGAATACGCGTTGGGCGATGAAGTAAGATACTCACAAAATTGTTTACAACTATTTCATACATAAGTTTTTGTTTTTATTTGTTTTCCAAGAGAGGAATTTCATTCGAGAGAACAATCCAGCTGAACAAAGCTACAAAAATCACTAGGGAGCTCCCCCAGAGCGGGGACCCCGTAGTGAGCAACCTGTAGCACCCCATATAGTACGCAGTTCGAGCTATTCATCTCGATAATCAATAGTTTAGATATATTTGTTACTTTTTATCTGTAAAAAATAACTTTGAGCGGTAAAAGTTAACAACGAATCGGAACCATCATCGATTAGGGAAACGGACGGTCCGATGACATGCTTGCGGTCACAATACGGAACCTTTTGATTCCCTACATATTCAACTCAAGATGTCACATAATTCTGTACTTAATTTCCATACATATATATAAGTTTTTTTTTTTTTTGAAGATGCACACGTAAGTTCTTTGTTGTTTACAAGCTGCTTAATTTACCGGGAAAATGACGGCTAAGGACGTGTTTTGATAATTAATACCCATCAATGACATTTTCAGTATTAACAAATATTTTTAACTTGTCTTTGGCGAGTATTAATTATCAAAACATGTCCTAGGCCGTCATTTTTTTCCCCTAATTTACCAGCCAAATAATTGGACAGGGGCCCAATCCCAAAATGGAATCTGGTTCTGGTGGGCCAAATGTTACTGACCTCGTAGTTTTTCCATGTCCTGTAAAGTTGCTCCTAAAGTCAAAATGTACCAAGCCATTAATCTCAACTGATAATTGGTTTAACAACTACAGTACTACTGCACAGCAACAACAAGAAAATTTGGTTCAACTGAAATAGAAATAGAGTAGTGCTATGTGCACCGACCAAAACCATACAGACGGCCGCGTCGGGCCCACTCTGGCCACCGGATGGTCGATCCAAATCGTCCAAAAATTCTAAAAAAAAAAACGAGAGAGTTTTGGATCGAGCACCTACACATATCGAATGCCGTTGATTCTTACATGAGTCCCCTCTTTTTTTTTTTTTTTTTTTTAATTTTTGAACGGCTTGGATTAACTGTTCGGTGACCAGAGTGGATCCAGTGCAGGCATGGTACCTAGTCGGTATGGGGACTGTCGGTCCCTATATCTTTATGGACTGAAATAATAGCAACCAAACTGTTCTCTTCTCGTTCAACAACCGGCCGGATTGAAATGACATCATGACAGATAAAAAATACACATGCAAAAATGCACACAGTGTGAATTTATTTAATGGTGCTAGATAATTAACAACCTACATTATGTCAAGATCTAGAACTTTTATGATTATTACAATGCGTTTATTAAACGGAAGTTAAATAATCAAGAACGGTATATCCGGATCCAATAATGTGGAACTCAAGCGATCCAGTGATTAATTATTTTATTTGAGCATTAATTCCTAGGTGGAAGACGGATTTCTCTCTCTTACCTTTCTTTGTAGCTGTTTAGTATATCACGTTAAATTGATGGAATCACTTTTATAGGCAGAGAGGACCAGTTTCCTATTGATACTTACTTCGCCCATTAAAGTAAAGTCGATTTAGAAAACAGCTTATTTATTTGACCAATAAAATGACTAAATTAAAATTTAGTCATACATACAGAACCGAGCATACTCGGTCTACAAAAGCTTGTACAGAGATATACGATAATAATACGGAGTAATAATATATAGTGCAATCTTGGTAGGAAATTGGAGTGCATAATTTTTTTTTTTTTCTCAGCAATTGGAGTACATAATATTGCCTTTACGACCTTAAAACTTGGTCCCAACAAGAACTGCCTATGTATAATCTAGTGAGGAACATATGGTGGGTCTTTATACAAGCTTTGCAGATAAAAGGATAGACGTAAATCAGTACTGGAGATCTTCGATCACTTAATTTTGGCAACGATATATGCAAAAGTACATATGATCCGAGCGCGTATGCCGAATAGATACATACGACTTTGATCCTTGAGGATTGGAAGTGTTTAGCGAGACGCGCGTCATGCTTTGATTTTGCCATCACGTTTTATCTGGAGGACGGGCAGCTCTAACAACATTTCCTCTCATAATAGTTCCAGACTTCCAACCTTCAGAATATCGAAGATAACCAACCAGAAAACCCATACTGGATCATTGGCATAATATTGGTCCCCCATATAAGGTGTTTGGTGACAGTATAGTTAGGAATGTAGGAAGCTCTCTTTTAGCAAAAGTTTCTTCTATTATTCATAAAGGTGAGTGGCAATGGCCAAGGCAGCGTAACAGAGCCATCATGCAAATAATGGGGGGCACTCTCCTAACTCTGAAGCTTAACCCTTTGGTTGCTAATTCTGTCATCTGGATCCCTGCCCGTTATGGTATGTTCTCTGTTAATTCTGCGTTGCAGGCTTTTAGAACCCCCTCTCCCTATGGTACTGTGGGGCTGATATTGTTTGGTTTAAACAAAGAATTTCTAGATGGGCTTTTATAATGTGGCTTGTTTGTTGGGGTAGACTCTCTACCAAGAATAGAATCCTTTCTTGGGGTTTAGTGGTGGATCCCATATGTGTATTGTGCCGTGGCGGGACTGAATCTCATAGTCACATATTCTTTGAGTGTCCTTTTTTAGCTTTGGTTTGGGCCAAAATTTTGCAAAAGTTAATGTCCTGCTGACTGGTCTCAGGAGACTGATTGAGCTATTTATCACCTTAAAAAGTCATGTTTTCTTTCTTCTCTCTATAAGTTGGCTCTGGCAGGGTCAATATACCACATTTGGAGGGCTAGAAATGAGTGTATTTTTTGTAACAAGCAGCCATTCTCAGAGGTAGTTTATGATCGGATTATAAACGATGTGAGGGACAGGGTCTATTCTTGGAAGAAAGTTGGGGTTAGCCATGGCAACAAGGTTTTGTGTAAAGCTTGGAATATCTAGGTGAAAATCTTATAGATATGATGTATAGGGCTATTTGTGTTGTTCTTTTGTGTCGAATCTCTATGTAGTCCCTTTTGGTTTTCAGGGGTATGCCCCTTTGTTTCACTTGTATTCGTCTCTTTTGGTAATAAAATTCTTCTTTACCAAAAAAAGAAAAAGAAAACCCATACTGCTGCTACAATCTAAATAATTAATTCGTAATTAAACCCATGGCCTTAGTAGAGTAGAGATTATATATACTTCATCTAGCTTATATATATGATGAAGCTTTTGAGATTTGAGGTGTAATTGTCTGTTGGAACTTTGGTGTGTATTTGTAAAACACATTGTGCATGTTTTTCTCTAGTCCCACATTGCTAAATCACAAAACTTCTATCCATTTTAAATGACATTGCACACAAATGAGGTTGTGAATAAAGACCCAAGAAGAGGTCTCGCGCGCTCGGAAAAATGGTCGGCAATTTGAAAAATTGATTCGGAAACTAGTTAACCGGGTGCGCGTCACGGGTTATTCGCGCAGGGGGGCGTGCAAATCCGGGATTTGAGCCTCACGTTCTAGTAAAGCCCACGTTTTTGTTACAGAATATTTTCAGTCAATCAAAATCCTTTTCCAAATGGGAAGTTCTGGCTGGCTGATTAACGGATTGATTGGATAAAAACGTGTGATAAATCAAAGGAATTTGATTTCAGTAGATTAAGGAAAACGTTTAAAAACCGTGTGCTAAATTAACGCTATTCGATTTGATTTGATTTTTTGTTTCCAAAAAATCAAGCCCTGCCCTCACCTATAAATACTGCATTTCGGAAATGGCGTTAAAACACAGAAAAATCATCTCTCTCTCCACGAAAAAAATGGTTTCTGTTGAGTTCGAGCAGTAGATAGAATTGTGTGTTTGTTTTCGGTTTTTCTTCCGTGCAGAGAAAGCCGAGCAGAGGTGTTGAATTCTGGGCTGTTTTATCCTGGGGACGGCGTGGTGCTCAACGAACTGCTTGCACAATCTGGGCAGAGCCGCGAAACGTCTTAAAGAAAGCGACCTAGTCCGCGACTCAACCCAGCCATCGTTCTCCAAATTGGTATTCTGTTTTCAATAGCAGAATTCGAGGTAATCCGTTCTTGTTTTTCAAGCAGTCAATTCAACAATTGTCAACCTGCATGCCACTGTAGGAGGAGTGTCTATATAATTTGCACTCTCTCCGAATATATATGCTCACTAAAAAAAGAAGCAAATATTCACTCACTACGCCAGCCAAAGTTTCAGTTGAGGTCAAGGAAAAGTTTCATCTAGCTACCTAGAATCGGGCACATATCATGTATTCCATACACCCAACAAAAGAAAATGCAGTATCAAATATTCAATCACTACGCTAGCTAGCCAAATAATCCGCAAAATACGAGACATAATATAAGTATCCCATGGAACCCCATATCATGATTCTTTTACAACATCCAAAGTCCTTGGGTTGAACACCAACCATAGTACAAGGCCTGCACCACAGCCAAGGCTAACAACAGTTTATAAATAGATTAATGTAGGAGTATTACAGATGAACAATAACGCCAGCAGTCACTGAACCCAGTTTGAGTAGACACTACTTTCATTAAGGCCTTTACTCAAAGCCCGAAAAAGTACATTTAAGATAAAAAAACGAAAATATCAAACTTAATGCTTTTTCGAATGTTGTTTATAATTTATCTTGACGAGAAAATTTGATTAATTTAAAATATTCTAATTGATGAAAAATTCACCAAATATCAAATGTACGAGTTGTCTTGACAAATAATTAATATTATGAAACACACCTCTATGTTGTGGCGTTTTGATATAGTTTTGTGGATAATTGAATGAGTCTTTCATTAGGGAAATGGTTTTTACATGTCCACTTTTTTTATAAATGGACTTGGGATTTTTATTTTATTTTTGGAGTGCACTGAGAAATATAAAGTGTGCAAGTTTAAGTACAAAAAGACAATTACACATGGCATTTATAAATATAAGGAGTGCAAGAATCATTTTCCAAATATTAGTTATTGGGACAAGGATGTTGACATTTTATATTTTAAGAAGCTTTGAACTTGTTCATTAGGGAAATGGCCGTAAATTCATAAATTTATTTAAATGTTTTATAAGCGATGGAGGGAAGAAATTGATTCAAAATATCGAGAATTAGGGCTAATGTGATAAAGTGTTGCATTGGAGGGGTGAATGTGTGATGTGTGTGGGGTGAGAGACAGGAAATTCATTTTCCCTTCTCTCCATCTCTCGGCTCTCTCTCTATCTATCGGTCTCTCCCTCTCTCTCTCACTCTCACCCATTTTTACACCAAACCACTCCAAACCCACATCACCCAACCTCAAATCCTTCATTCTCTTGCGTATTGCAGTCCGTATTCCATTGGTTTGAGCTCGGTGGAGGCGAATTCCATTCGGTGTCAAAGTTTGGAGCTAGGGCTTGGAGGATCTCTTGATTTCGTTCTTCAATCTTGAGGTAGAGAGTTCTAACTTACAATATATGTTTATGACATGGTTCTTGTAGCTTGATTCTTGTTTGTGATCGTTGTTGTTGTTGTTGATGTCGTTGTTGCTGAGAAACCCATGAGAATCTGTTAAAAATCTGCTCGAAGGCTATTGTTATCGATAACATTTTCCTTGTTATCGATAACACTTTGTTCTAAAGCCCAGAAAATCCATTGTTATTGATACCGTTATGTTACCAAACCTAGAAAATCAATCATTATCGATACCCTCTACTTATGTTGTCGATACCCTTACGTCTAGAATCCATTTCGGTCAAATGGTATCGATACCTTTTTCTTTGATATCGATACATGTTGCTTATCTCCAGTTTTCACTATTTTGCTTCATTTTTCACCGTTTTGGGTACTAATCACTTCTAACCTACCCAAACACTTCCCGAATGATCCTTTAACTCAATTACTCGTACCTAATGACTTCGTTGAACGTACCCATGACCTTAATACTCATTTGAACTTGATTTCACGAAAATCATTTCATAAATCATTATTGGCTTTGAATAGTACGAACATAACGATAAAAAGGATTTCGAAACTTGACGGACATGACAAAAACATTTCAGGACATCCCAAATGGGTAGGGATGGCATTCAGGGTATTCGGGGCGGAAAATGGGTATTCCGTACCCGATCCCTGAACCCGAAGCTTGTTCCATATCCGCGCTGATCCCCGAACGGCGAGGGAAGAATGGAACCATTTTCGAGCTATTCGGTTATCGGGTAATCCCCGAACCGAATGGAATCAGAATAATATGTTCACCCGAATTGACCCGAACCGAACCGAACCGAAATATTATCAATTTTCAAGCATTATGAAAAACTAGCCACTATTATCAATATTGGCTTATCAATATTATCAGTTTTCAACTGAAATATTATCAATGCTTATAAAAAAACTGACGACAAAAGCAGGAATTAAACACCGAAATAAAAATCAACATTACAAAACATGGTCCAACATATTTAACATAAACCTAATAGAGCCACTACAACATGCAACCATCCACAGATTCCAGATATCAATTTTCATCACAGATTCCAACCATCCAACATATCAGTTTTCATCACAGATTCCAAATGTGGGCAGCATGCCCTTGGAATTTCCGGATTCCAAAACGCAAAGGGCCCGGGTCGAGGGAGCGCGAGCGGGGAAGCAAGCGCTCGGAAAATACATAGTCGCCACTTGGGTTTGAAGGTCCGACACCCAAGGAACTGTATTTTGAAGCACTTGCCGCGCTGATTGATTTGAAAAAGTTAAGGAACCAGTCCGTCATAACCATATCTGGGTTCGGGAGCCAGGTTACGAGAGGGGAAGGGTTTTATGGCACCCTTCTTGCCCAATCCGGAGATCGGTCTCTACTTAGGCATTTGCGAAAAATGTTTGTTTGCGATTCTGTTTCATTAATCAATTTTTAGCCAATTAGGGCGGGGGAGCAGTTTAATCGGGGATTAAAACTGTAACATGTTTGCAAGATGTGAATGATAGCATGGATGAGCAGTTAGTATAGGATGAGAACAGACTGCTGTGGGAGTTTAAACAAACTGGGAGGCCCCTGTTTTGGAGCGACGTGCATAGGAAGAAACCAGTATGCACTGAACAAGTCACTGCATGCTGTTTATTCCTGCGCGCATAACTCCAAGACACGCGCGCGCCGGTGAGCTCAAACCCACAACTCTTATTCTCAAACCCTCTGGGCTCTGGAAGGACCAGTGCACACCCAGGACAAACCACGCAGTTCATATAGCAGCATAATATACAGTTTAAAGGTTGTAAAGCCCTACAAATTAATAAAACACCCCATAAACAGTGTGGGGACAAAATAATGGCCTAAAACTAAGCTACCCGTGCAAGGCCACTCACTGGTCAGAGGCATACTATCGCGCGACGGAGTCAGTCTGGCGCGCGAGGGTGCGCCCTGGCGCTCTGTCGCGCGACTGAGTGAGTCTGGCGCGCGATGGTGTGCCCTGGCGCGGGATTGTCGCGCCCTGGCGCAACCAGACCAGTGCTTGGTTTACACATTTCTGGGCTCTGGGGCAGGTCCAGAATGATCCCAGGGGTACTCCAAAACAGCAGAAATACAAATTAACTACATACTAGCAGTTTTTAACAAAGGAAAGCAGTAAACAGATTTTTAACATGCTTAACAGCGATCTATATGAAATAAAAGCATAAAACAATAGGAAACCAATCCCCACGCGGTCCATCGTATGCAGCACCGAAGTGTCGCGCGAGAGAGTGGGACCATCGCGCGCTGGTTCCTACCATGACGATTTTTGAAACCTTGCCAGCTTTAGGACCAGAACTGGTATTGATTACCAGCCTTGGCCCTGCCAGCCCCCCTCAGGGATCAGAACAGAAAACAGAACAAAGGTAAGCTATACCTTCGGTTTTGAGTTTGAAAGAGTGTTTGAACTTTGATGTTTGAAGGCTTGATTGAGGAGTTTGAGTGATTGGAGGAGGAAGAACAAGCTTTGTTCTTGAATGGTTGAAGTGTGAAAATGGAGGATGGTGACCCAAGGTGTACTCTTTTGAAATTCTTGAACCCCTTGAAAGAGAAACAAAGGGGGATATATATAGAGAAAGATGGAGGTGAATCTGGTTGGTGCAAACAAAGGAGCTCAGCCAGTCCACGAGGCCTGGCTGAAGTTGCATTCGTGGCCAACTGTCCTCCTTTAGAAAGGTTGGTGGTAGGTTGGATCGTCGCGCGACAGAGCCAGTCTGGCGCGCGACGGTGCGCCAGGGCGCGGGATAGTTGCGCCCTGGCGTACATCAGTAGGGTTTTTGGTTTTTGAAGTGGCTTAGGCTAGGTTAGGTTCAAGGGTTTTGCAAACACTCAAAGCTCAAACACGCTATCATTCTCAGGGTGTTCTTGATCCATTTCATCATCGGGGAATCAGAAACCATAAGTAAACTAATCTGGAAGCCCAGATTGAGGTGTCTACAGTAGCCCCTCTTTGACGGCACTTGAAGCACCATCGACTTGGTACAAGTAACGTCAAAGAAATCTAGACACCCTTCGAGGCAATCCAGAGCAAAGCATACTAGCAAAGTAGACAAGTAAACCTAAGGAACCTGATCGGTGGAATGGACTGGCTGTCCATTGCCGGGGATGGAAGTAGAAGTGGACGAGCGAATCGCCGCTTGTTGATCGAATTTGGACAGGATAGGCTGTCGCTACAGATTTGGACGGGACAGGCCGTCGTTGCTGGGGATCAAGTCATCCTCGGCACAAAGTATTCCAACAAACACGGGTAGGTCGTGTCAGGCAGGTTGAATTCCATCTGTAGGGAATCAGAGCCAATCTCCTTATCAAAGACCATCCGAGACAGAGCAATAAGCCTACTGGAAGATGCACTTGCGGCTAGACTGAGGGTGATTGTCGTTCGGGACAGGCCAAGACGGACTCTCCTGGGGAACAATCAGTTGCGGATGTGTAACGACCCGGATCCTCAAGCACATCGAATGATGTTCTGGTTGTTGTTTGTGGATTTGACAGGACCGGCTGTCGTGAAGGCGGACGGAGAGATCAATGTGCCGAATGATCAGATCGTTGGAGGATTTGACAGGAAGGATCATCAGTATAAATGATCGAACCGTTGCAGACAGGATGGGAGACGGGCTGATCAGTGTGCAGAATGATCAAGTCGTTGATTTGGTGGAGATAGACGATATGGCTGACCGTTATGGATGATATGGCTGACCATCATTGAATGACTGATATGGCGGACCGTCATGGATGATATGGCTGACCATCGTTGAATGACTGATATGACGGACCGTCATGGATGATATGGCTGACCATCGTTGAATGACTGATATGGCGGACCGTCATGGATGATATGGCTGACCATCGGGTTGATTGGATCGGACGATATGGCTGACCGTCGTTGATTATATGGCTGACCATCAGGTTGATTGGGTCGGACGATATGGCTGACCATCGTTGAATTGAGACGGGCAGATCAGTGTGTAGAATGATTGAGCCGTTGAGAAATGGACAGGACCGGCTGTCGTTGATTTGAGACGGGCAGATCAGTGTGCAGAATGATCGAGCCGTTGAGATTTGGACAGGACCGGCTGTCGTTGATTTGAGACGGGCAGATCAGTGTGCAGAATGATCGAGCCGTTGAGAAATGGACAGGACCAGCTGTCGTTGATTGAGATGGGCGGATCATCAGTCTAAATGATCGAGCCGTTGAAGATTGGACAGGACCGGCTGTCGTTGATTGAGATGGGCGGATCATCAGTCTAAATGATCGAGCCGTTGAAGATTGGACAGGACCGGCTGTCGTTGATTGAGATGGGCGGATCATCAGTCTAAATGATCGAGCCGTTGAAGATTGGACAGGGCCGGCTGTCGTTGATTGAGATGGGCGGATCATCAGTCTAAATGATCGAGCCGTTGAAGATTGGACAGGACCGGCTGTCGTTGATTGAGATGGGCGGATCATCAGTCTAAATGATCGAGCCGTTGAAGATTGGACAGGATCGGCTGTCGTTGATTTGAAAAGGGCGGATCATGCTTCAGGATGATTGAGCCGTTGAGATTTGGACAGGACCGGCTGTCGTTGATTTGAGACGGGCAGATCAGTGTGCAGAATGATCGAGCCGTTGAATTTTAGGTTGATTTTTGATCCCCCAAAGTGCATTCCCAGTGCCAGCAGAGTAGGATAGCGAGGTTGTGCGCTTGACGGTTGCCATGGCAAATGAGATAAGGAAAGTGGCGTGTGGCATTCCCCCATACTTGCACTATCCCACAGAAGCGATTCCGTCATAGAATTTTCCTGCTTTAAACATTTGATATACAATATGCAAAGATGCATACTAAGAAAATGCACAAATTGAAAATGTAGATGCAAGCTAAGGGCGGCTCCTACGAGGACAACGACGCCTAAGGACTACCACTGAGCCTAAGTACTTTACTGCCTTTTGCCCTGAAGATGCGCACCAAGATAGAGAAACAACAGTAGTGGGCCTGCAACAGTAGTGGTAACAGTAGCAACAGTAGTGGGCGTGCCCAATTGACATGTAGCAACAGTAGTGGGCCTGCGTGCCCTTTCTTTGATGCTTGGGCGGACGAGCCCCATGGATGTGCTTTGCTTGGCCTTGGGCTGACGCGCCCTTGCTGCTTCAAGAGATTCCGCTGCTTCCGGATTACTGATACTAGGGTAGCAATGTAACAATTGCGTTTTCCAGTTTATTGACACTATTTTACAAGTGTTGAAGAGAATGCAAAAACTAACCACTAATATCTAATTTGCATTGACAAGTGATTTGAATCGACACACAGACGTGCGCACACAAACAGACTCGCCTAGCTCGAATGAAAAGGGAGAAAGAGCCCCAGGGTATAATGCAAACCCTTAAACACACGGAACATAATGAAATTTTTGGGTATTAATGGGCCAAAAACTCACAACATTCCTTAGACAGGTGAAACTAACACTTGCGAAAGACGCAAAAAGGCACAAAGACCTGTACAAACAAAACCGAGAAAAGCATCTCGAAACGACAGTTGATTGAAAAGCTGGAAAAATGTCGCAAAGATGGTCATAAGACGCAGATAATGACTCGTATAGGCCCGGACTGAAACCGACACCCCCGTGCAGTCACATTAAGTCCATATGACTTGCATGGTATGACAAGACTTGGCAAAAGCCCCTGGAATGACATTCGAGAGTAGTAGCTAACTGCTATTGTCTGTTGCAAGAAGCGTGCGCAGGTTTGAGACCAACGCGCATCACTTCGAACAAACGCGCTGCGGTTGCTTATACCAGAATTCGCTGAACTTAGAATAAATTGTGAGCCGGTTAAGGCCTCTAGCATTTCATTCTGTTTTTGATGCTTCAAATATTTTAAGACTTATGCTCAGCCTGTAAATTGAAGAAGCAGTTTGTAATAAAATTGAAAGACAAAGGTTTTCCCCCTTTCAGACGCCTCCCATGCAGCTTGATCTTTGATCCTCTTCGACCTTTGATGTGTACCAAACGTCAACCATGGATCCAATTGATAGATTGTGACCGAGTCTCAATGAGAAACTGCCTACGTATCCCAAGCTAGGGAATCAGGTCAAAACGTAGTTCAGGCTAAGGTTCACTCGTGTGTTTTACCTCTTCTTTTACGCTCTAACTTTTGCCTAGAACCGCCCATTCGGGTTTTCGGTCTAGCGAGCTTTCAAATATTGCCTATTACTTTTGCCTAGACCTCCTTCATAGGTTCTTGGTCTAGCAGGCTGCTCTAACTTTTGCTTGAAACTGCCCACCCTTGGGGTTTTCAGCCCAACAAGTTTCTCTCAGGGAAAAGGCTTTTGAATTGATCCAAGTTGACCAAGGTATTGATTTGTGGCCGAGGTCGATGACGTTTGGCTGTAGCCCTAGATAAGATGGCTTTTGATAGCACAGAGTTCAGAGTGTTTCAGTTGACATGCCTTGCTCCAGGCCATTTTGTGCACTTTCTCACTTGTACTTGGCGGAACGCCACTGTTGTTGCCTTTGATCATGATGCGAGGCCCAGAGCCTTCTAAGCTTCTGCTTTTTGGATTGGCACCCGGTAGCAGGGGATTTGATGTTGTTGTTGTTGTTGTTTTTTTTTTTTTTTTTTTTAATCTCAGGACCAATGCAAGGCATGTCTTAATGAGACAACGCCAAGACGTCAATGCTTGTCTGACCGGGCGCAATGCTCCTTTGGGGGCAGTGCTTGGACCAACTTTGAACCTTTCGGGAGGTTATTCTTGTCTTTCAAGTTTATTTGGAACTACTTCTCCTTTTAATAGGCTGAGCACGCCTTTCGTCTTCCCTTTCGGCGAGGGAACACATTTCCTTGGGAATGATCCCATCGAAATCTATCCCTTCGTCGTCAGAGTTGACACAGTTTATATAAAAGCCAGCGAAGTACTTAGAAGCAAGATAAAGCATATCATAAAGAAAGCCCCTCGGTGTTGCCAAGTATAGCAGACTCAAAACTTGAAACAAAAGCCACGACGTGGAGGGCCAAGAGGCATAACCTCCGACTCAGAGCTAGACTTAGATGGACTCAAAAGACTCTGTGTCAGACTCAGACAAAACACCAATGCAAACTAGACGCGGTTTGAAAATGCAATATTTAAAAAGCTACCCATAGCTTCCACAAAAAGAGGTAGGATCCAGCGGATGTCAGGCCCAAGCAACAGCACTTCGGCTTCCTTAGCTTCTTTGACCAAACCTACTTGGTGCTCCTTTGAACAATGGACCTCAGCAGGTCAGCTTCCCCCTTTGCAAACTTCTCATCACTGTCAATCCAGGTGTCGGCAGCGAAGACCTCAATTGCCCAACCTACAGCCATCATGTTAATCTCCGATTCAAACGGGATGGATACGATTGGTTTGGGTTGGCTTTCTGGGACGATATAGTGGGTAGGGTTGAATATGGTGGAGCTCAGGTTGATTTGAGTGGAGGTGATAGACATCTGACCAACCAGAGGGTCAGAGTTGTGTTGAGGCAAGGAGTTGGAAATGACGTTGGGCTTTGGTGGAACTTGAACCGTGCCATTGTCAATGAGATCTTGAATCTCATGTCGAAGACGATAGCATGCGTCAGTGGGATGGCCAGGCATTTGGTGGAAGGCACAGAAGAGGTGAGGTTTGTAACCAGAAGGTAGGACTTTTGGCGGGGAAGTTGGGGTCAAGGGTTTGAGATGCCCAGACTTGACGAGTTTTTCCATCACTGCGGATAGAGATGCCTCGAAGACAGAGAAATTTCGAGGCTGGGTTCGGGCCTGGTAGCTTTGGGCATTTTGAACCTGGTTGACATCGGCAGCGCGATTGGAGTCGAAAGCCGGAGCATCGCTCCCACTTGTAGCAGTATTAGAGTAGTTGTTATCACCAAACAACGTGCTACTATTTCCAGAGTAGGGCCGCGGCTTCGCTTTCTGTGAGGAGGACTCTCCCCTAGGCAGAATTCCACTCTGCAGTGCATCCTCAATGGCTAGGCCTGACTCAAAGAAAGTCTCAAAGTTTGCAGATGCTTGAACCAACACGAGGTGCTTAGCGAAGTCAGGCTGAAGATTGCGGGAGATGATACGAAGTTGATCCCTCTCGCTCGGGCGCTCAGTCATCAATGCGGCTTTGGCTCTCCACCTCTTAACAAAATCTGCAAAGGACTCCTTTGCTTCCATTTTGGTGGATTCCAACTCTCGAGTAGTCATCTTGAGTTGCGAGTTGTAGCTGTACTGCGAGACGAAGGCAGCCCCTATTTCTTCCCAAGTTCTTCTTTTGGAGATGTCGAGCGACAAAAACCAGTGGAAGGCAAGCCCAGAGAGAGTTTGAGGAAAGAGCTGAGACATAGCCTCACTTTCCACACCCAGTAACTTCATAGCTGCATGATAGTCAAAAAGATGAGTTCTTGGGTCTCCACTTCCGTCAAATTTAACCAAGTCAGGCATCTTGAATTTGTCAGGAAGCCTAGCATTAGGGTACAGGCAGAGACGATCCAGGTCAATTCCTCCTGCGCTGATCTTCTCAGATTTTGAAATAGCTTCTTCCAACTTAGCCATCTTGGCCATAAGAGCAGCTACGTCAGGGTCTTGAACAGGCCTAACAACAGCGGGATTTGGAGCAAGCACACGAGCCTCTCTAGGAGTGGGCTGAACAATGAGACGTCCTGCACGGTTTGGATCCTCAACAAAGACAGGTTCTGTATGAACATCCTCATCGTCCTCGCCTTCCTCTTCTGGTGCTGGTGGAAGACGAGTGTTGATAAGGTCACTCAAGCGGGTGATGTAAGCATCAGTCTGAGTGGCCCTTTGTTGCATAGCAGTGATACTATTATGGAGGTTCATGAGCATGGCTTCCAGAGTGAGCGGCTGTGGCTGATCTGTCATCGCAGGTTTTTCAGAGGAGCTTGATGAAGAAGCTGAAGATGGGGAAGCCGGCGGCGTGGCTTTTTGCAAAATCGATGGCAAGCCCGACTGTAGGGCGGCCAACAGTGAACCTGGAGAAGCCTCCGTTGTGACTGATTGGGAATCTAGCCTGACAAGTCTTTGAACAGGATTCTGAAGACGTTCCCAAGTAGGTTTGGCTCTTCCTTTCGGTACTCTCTTGTTCGGTGCAATGGTTACAAACTAGACAACAAAGTAATTGAAAACTCAGTGACATTCCTACAGCATGCTATGTACAAAAATAATGCAATGTACACATCGTCGTCGGTGTCCTCCTAGACTCTACAACTACAGACAAGTCTGTCTCATGATGTTTGGACGCTGCCAGAATCCTCAAAAATCTTTTCAAGGGTGTATCCTTATTTGAATCGACTAACACTAAGAGATGTCAAAACAGTCTAAGCCTTTGACTATTCCATTCTTGAAGTTTCAACTTTGGAGTCAAAACAACTCGGTATTGATGACATGGCACCTTAACCTTGAACACCGCGGTGTATAGTGACTTCGCACTTCAACTTGGGTAGTGCCAGTGACATGACATCCATGCTTTGTGGTTCCTTATTTTTGGTTGAAACTTCAATCGGGCATGAGCCAAGGACTTAAAAAGGTTTGATTTCCCAAAGTCTCACTGATCTAAGGACTTTGAAAATTGGCAACGTGCACCATCGAGATGCACGACTCTTCATCGGGTCGTGACAACGTCCTAGTAAACATAAGACAGACTCGAAAGAGAGACTACCTAGAAGCCGCCCTAAACATGCTCCTACGCATAACGGTATGTATGTACAAAAATAGAGATGAGTTTGCCACACGAATTTCAGACGTTGCCAGAATCCTCAGAATTCTTTTTGGCGATGTGTCCTTGAGTAAATCGACAGATCCTAAAAGATGTCAAAATAGACTAAATCTTCGACTAGTCCCATTTGAAGGTTCAACTTTGAATTTGGAACGACCCGGTGGTGATGACATGGCACCTTAACCTTGAACACGGCGGTGTATAGTGACTTCGCACTTCAACCTGGGTGGCGCCAGTAACATAACATCACTACTTTTATTGTTTCATATTTTCGGTTGAATCCTCAATCCGGCATGAGCCAAGGATGTAGTAAATTTTGATTTCTCAAAGTCTCATCAAACTAAGGACTTTGCGATTGATAACGAACATTCAACAGAATGAACGACTCCTCATCGGGTCCAACAACGTCTTAGACAGCGCATGACAAACTTGAAAGACAAGACTACCTTAAGCATGCTCCTTTGCAAAATAGTGTATGTACAGTACATGCGATAAGGAAAGCAGTAACACGTAGACAGTATATGGGGGTTAGATGCAAGTAATCTTACCCTGTAGGTACCTGTCTTAGTTTGGAGAGTTCTAATGCTTTGTATATGCAAAGGCTGGTTTTGGCTTGTAACAGGTTCCTCGGACTAGGGCCAAAGATATACCTCCCATTGCCCACGTAACCGCAGAGCAACAGTCGAATGGTAGAATGACTCATCATCGTCGAAGGTTGTTGGTCATTCGGGGTCCCCGAGCTCCGGTAAACCGTGCCGGATTGCCAAAATGATCCAACGAGGCTTATCCCACATCGATGCAAATGAGAATGCTAAAGAAATTGATTAATGAAATAGAATCTCAAATTCTCAAATGCCTTTTCAAATTTGGCTCTCTTTATTGATCAATACTTAGAGAAAACTACACGAGAGAATAATCGGAAAAGTCCCAGATCGGATGGCCGAACACGAGATCCTGTTAAATCACCAATCCTTTCTTTAGCAACGCGAAGCTCACTATTTTGACAGACTTTTGTGGGATTGTTCTCGAGCGTATTAAAATCTAAGTATAGACCAATATTGATTCGATCCCCAGCAGAGTCGCCACTGTGGGCAGCATGCCCTTGGAATTTCCGGATTCCAAAACGCAAAGGGCCCGGGTCGAGGGAGCGCGAGCGGGGAAGCAAGCGCTCGGAAAATACATAGTCGCCACTTGGGTTTGAAGGTCCGACACCCAAGGAACTGTATTTCGAAGCACTTGCCGCGCTGATTGATTTGAAAAAGTTAAGGAACCAGTCCGTCATAACCATATCTGGGTTCGGGAGCCAGGTTACGAGAGGGGAAGGGTTTTATGGCACCCCTCTTGCCCAATCCGGAGATCGGTCTCTACTTAGGCATTTGCGAAAAATGTTTGTTTGCGATTCTGTTTCATTAATCAATTTTTAGCCAATTAGGGCGGGGGAGCAGTTTAATCGGGGATTAAAACTGTAACATGTTTGCAAGATGTGAATGATAGCATGAATGAGCAGTTAGTATAGGATGAGAACAGACTGCTGTGGGAGTTTAAACAAACTGGGAGGCCCCTGTTTTGGAGCGACGTGCATAGGAAGAAACCAGTATGCACTGAACAAGTCACTGCATGCTGTTTATTCCTGCGCGCATAACTCCAAGACACGCGCGCGCCGGTGAGCTCAAACCCACAACTCTTATTCTCAAACCCTCTGGGCTCTGGAAGGACCAGTGCACACCCAGGACAAACCACGCAGTTCATATAGCAGCATAATATACAGTTTAAAGGTTGTAAAGCCCTACAAATTAATAAAACACCCCATAAACAGTGTGGGGACAAAATAATGGCCTAAAACTAAGCTACCCGTGCAAGGCCACTCACTGGTCAGAGGCATACTATCGCGCGACGGAGTCAGTCTGGCGCGCGAGGGTGCGCCCTGGCGCTCTGTCGCGCGACTGAGTGAGTCTGGCGCGCGATGGTGTGCCCTGGCGCGGGATTGTCGCGCCCTGGCGCAACCAGACCAGTGCTTGGTTTACACATTTCTGGGCTCTGGGGCAGGTCCAGAATGATCCCAGGGGTACTCCAAAACAGCAGAAATACAAATTAACTACATACTAGCAGTTTCTAACAAAGGAAAGCAGTAAACAGATTTTTAACATGCTTAACAGCGATCTATATGAAATAAAAGCATAAAACAATAGGAAACCAATCCCCACGCGGTCCATCGCATGCAGCACCGGAGTGTCGCGCGAGAGAGTGGGACCATCGCGCGCTGGTTCCTACCATGACGGTTTTTGAAACCTTGCCAGCTTTAGGACCAGAACTGGTATTGATTACCAGCCTTGGCCCTGCCAGCCCCCCTCAGGGATCAGAACAGAAAACAGAACAAAGGTAAGCTATACCTTCGGTTTTGAGTTTGAAAGAGTGTTTGAACTTTGATGTTTGAAGGCTTGATTGAGGAGTTTGAGTGATTGGAGGAGGAAGAACAAGCTTTGTTCTTGAATGGTTGAAGTGTGAAAATGGAGGATGGTGACCCAAGGTGTACTCTTTTGAAATTCTTGAACCCCTTGAAAGAGAAACAAAGGGGGATATATATAGAGAAAGATGGAGGTGAATCTGGTTGGTGCAAACAAAGGAGCTCAGCCAGTCCACGAGGCCTGGCTGAAGTTGCATTCGTGGCCAACTGTCCTCCTTTAGAAAGGTTGGTGGTAGGTTGGATCGTCGCGCGACAGAGCCAGTCTGGCGCGCGACGGTGCGCCTGGGCGCGGGATAGTTGCGCCCTGGCGTACATCAGTAGGGTTTTTGGTTTTTGAAGTGGCTTAGGCTAGGTTAGGTTCAAGGGTTTTGCAAACACTCAAAGCTCAAACACGCTATCATTCTCAGGGTGTTCTTGATCCATTTCATCATCGGGGAATCAGAAACCATAAGTAAACTAATCTGGAAGCCCAGATTGGGGTGTCTACACCAAATTCCAGCCACCATGTTCTTGCATCCAGCCAGTGTTCTTGTTCTTGCATACAACCACTCACAGACTACTCACCACAATAATACAACTTAAAGTTCATCCACAGACCACACACCCCAATAATACAACTTAAAGTTCAGTTACAAATTTTAATTATCCAACCACACTCAACTAAAAATAGGCCACACATAGTCCTCCAAAAAAAACAACTGCTGCAGTAGTGACATGCCAGTAGAACATAAAAGATAACTCCCCCAAAACAACTTCGTTTTGAGCTTCAAATGCCAACTTCATTTGTAGAATTCATATCTGTTTAAATGGATAACAAAAAATTAAATTAATATGAGCAATACTTGCAAATGTTAAAACCACAAGAAACGTAAGACAAATGACAATTACCTCACGAGTCACACACGAATCCCCTGTTTTCGCATTATCATATATAGTGGCGTACCCTGATGTGGATTCACCTAACAAATATAAATAAACAAATTCATAAACACTAGTTTTATTTTACTAAAGGTAGAAAAATACAAGATACTAAGTTGATTACCTTTTATTTCATTAGTCCACAACCAACTTTGAGCACACATCAAGGCTTTTATCGTATCGGGATGAAGTCTACTACGATGTGGACTCACCAAGCTACCACTCGTGCTAAATGCAGACTCAGAAGCAATCGTCGATACCGGAATAGCTAACAGATCCCTAGCCATGGCTTGTAAAATTGAATACTTGGGTTGATGTGATTTCCACCAAGTCAAGACATCAAATCCCACGGATTTTGGCAAGGCAGCTTCTGACAAATTATGATCCAATTCCAATTTTGCAGTATCAATTATCCTACTTCTCTTCGACTCCATAAGCATATAGACATCATACTTTGATAGTAATTCTTCTTCAATGGAACTTAATTGGGAAGAATAGTCGCCAATACCCTCCGTCATTGAACTAGGACTTTGATACTCCTTAAGCAATTTATAACAAAGTGCACGAATTTTCTCAACTTCTTCCTTGTAAGTTGCTGGAAACAATAATTTAAAGTGAAACTCCAACACATTGATCTTGTACCTAGGATCCAACATAGCAGAAACCCCAACAACACCATGTATCACAGACCAATACTTGTCAAATTTTTCCACCATTCTTTTGGCCATTTCCCTAATCACCTGATTCTCAGAATGGAGCCAATCTCTCAATTCAAGTCTAATCTCCCATATATTTGAAAAGCATTGATTGGTAGTGAGGTATTTAGTTCCAGAAAACAACTTTGTCACCTTAAAAAAAAATTTCAGCTTCTGACAAATATCTTTAGCAAACCCCCACTCACGTTCACTCAGTAAGGACTATTATTGAGCATCCCGTTTGCTTAAGCGAATGAATACATCCTTGTAAAGTAAGGCTGTTTGAAGTATCAAGAATGTTGAATTCCACCTAGTCACACAATCAAGTCCTAATTTCTTAGTACTACCCACATTCAATTGGAGAACTGTTTCTTCAAATTTTTTTTCTCTTTTTTGTGACGCTGTCCAATAAGCTACGCTATCTTGGATTTTCTTAATACCCACCTTGACAACATCCAACCATCTTTAACAATAAGATTAAGAATGTGTGCACAACAACGCATATGAAATAAATTTTCACCCAACATGAGCGATGTACTATCAAGTTTGTCCCACAAAAGATCAATCATGGCATCCTTGGTAGAGCAATTATCAACCGTTATGCTTGAAATCTTCCTATCAATGTTTCAATCCATCAAACAATTCAACAATTGTTCACATAGAACTTCTTTTGTATGTGGACATGGCACATATATGAACCTAACATGTAACATTGATATTTAATTAAAAATGAAAAAATAAAAATTTACATTGAATAAAGGAAAAAAGATAACGATGTTAGTTAGAAATACCTCAAAATGCGACTTTGCAAAGTCTAAGAATCGTCAATAAAGTGTGCTGTGACAGCCATGAAACCTTTCTTTTGATTACTCAAAGTCCAAATATCCGTTGTGGTAGCCAATCTATTTGCATTACTCATCATCAAACTCAATGTCTTCCTCTTATGGTGCTCATAAATCTTGAATATTTCACTCTTCATTGTATTTCTACACGGCACCTTAAATAAAGGTTGAAGTGCATTCGAATACCTCTTAAATCCAACATAATCCACAATTGAAAGAGGATACTCATGCATGATTATGGCATTTGCAAGTTCTTTTCGTGCCGTACTATAATCAAAACTATATGAAGTTAGTAGTGGAGGACGGTTTTTATTTATGAAATTGTTTGTTAGAACTTGCTGCCTCATGGTATCCTTCTTTTGGTATTTTCGAATATAGTGTTGTGATAAATGCGAGGTTTCATTCTTTGTTTCTCCATTTATTTTGACTCCACAATACTTGCAAATGGCCTTGAAAACCCCCGTAATTTTCACCCTATCACAGTGAGCCCAATAAGGACTCCTTAGCTTTTTATTGTCATCGTCATCAGAAACTTTATCTTTATCTTTATCTGATAGTATTTCAACTTCTTCACCCGCATTTTCACTTGTATAGTTTTCGAGAGGGGAATCTGATTGAAAGGGACTACTAGTTGGTTGTGATGGTCCAGAAGGACCAGAAGCATCAATCGGATTTGTTGAATGAGCACTCGAACCGACGGTGGATTCAGACACCTTTATTCCTAAGAAAATATCAGATGATTCAACATATAAAGCTTCCAAAGTACACAGCTAAATGCATTGCAGTCCATAATAAGTGAATATATCAGCAATTTCAATTTTTGGTTGCCTCCCAATCGGCAGACATGTTTCTTATAGTGCAAAAAATTAACACTCATACAATGCAATCAAATAAAATAGCTAACAGACTAACAAACTAACAACAAACTAACAGATTGGAGAGGCTAGGCCGCCACCTCAACTCAACAAACAGAATATGCGAGGGGTTATGCCACCACTTCGATTAAGCAATACAATCAAATAAAACTAACTATACTAACTAAAAACAAACTCAATATTTAGCTTGGTTTTGTTACACCTCAGGTTTGGCATAATAACAAATTAGATGTATCCACTAAGCTAAATACGAGCTACTAACACATAAGCTACTAGAGATTGGGTAGTCAATGACTCACTGTTCACCTTCCGAGAGCAAGAGAGAGAATGGATTATGGAAAGTTAGAAGGGCACTTGCTGGATCGAAAATAGCTATCACAAAAGTCACAAAACTAGAAATTATTGATCTGCAAACTAGAAATTATTGATCTACATATGCTCAAAATTTCCAAAGTCACAAAAGATGTTCAAGATAAATTACCACTGACGAAGAATAAAAGTAGTATTCTAGATACTTAGTAAACCACACCAACAAGCTTTATGCAAACTGTTTCTACGCAGTAATTAACAAAATAAAGTCAGAGGAATGTCAACTTGGAAATTCAAATAGCATATTAAAAAGGTTATTGCACTGACTTTTCTCCCCAACAAAACACAGTAGGCATTTTTTTTTCTAGAACAGAAAATCCGAAAACAGTAATGATTCCAAGAAAATTTTCCAAATATCTTTCTAGAAAACTCAACGTAAAACTGTTTTATAAAATGGTTTTAACTAGTTTTGTTGAGAAACTGAATGCTCCAATCCTTACTATTTCACGTATTTATTTTTGGTATTCAAACAGATCAAACGACTGCGTATGATAGATTGGTATTCAAACAGATCAAACCGGAAATGGGTTTTTATTTCCGGCTGGGTGTGGCCGAAAATACTTAGTTCGTCAAACAAGGAAGAAAAAACCACTTATTTTCGGCTGGGTGTGGTCGTGTGGGCTCGAGGTAAGAGCTCCAGTTGTTCCAGTTTTAGATTGGAGTTGTAAACTGATGAGAAAGACGGAGAGAAAGATTACCTTGGAGAAATGGAGGATCTTGAACCGATCTCAATCAACTGATCTAGAAACCTGTTCGACGTCAGAATCGACGACCAACTGGAAACCTGTTCGACGCAAAGAGTAACAAGTGAGAGAGAAAGCAAATCTGAAATGGAAATCACAGAGAGAGAGAGAGAGAGACCAGATCTGAAATGGAAATCGCCGCCTCCCTCACGGCCTCACCGAGGTTTGAGAAGTGGGTGAGTGAGAGGTGAAAATTGGGAGAAAACCCTAAAACGTATGGGTATATATATAGGCAGGGGTATTTTTGTAATTTACTATTACTTCGGTTCGAGGTTCAGGGTTTGGTTCGGGAATTGGCTGAACTAGAACCGAACCGAAACCTGTTCAGGTATCCTCTATGCCAACCATACCCATACCCACGGGGAAAATTTTAGTTATGGTTCGGGGATAATTTCGGTTATCGGTTCGGGTACCCATCGGTTCGGTTCGAATTGCCATCCCTACAAATGGATAAAGTGCCTAGCAGAGGATATCGGGGTCCTTTAATTGGCCGGGTATGAACTATATGCTCGTATTTGGTACTTCAGGACATTCCAGATCGGTAAAGTGCCTGACAGAGGACATTGGGGTCCTTTAATTGACCCAGTAAGAGCTTCAGCTCATGACACATGTACGAGACACATTTTTACATATGGTGTTTTCAAAGTTTGTTCAGTAAGACACATGATTGGTTTTGAAAATGAAAGGTTGGAATCGGATTACTATTGTTGTTCTTTCCATTGGTTTTGGTTGCCATCTTTCCTCCTGTGACCGTTCCTGTATTTCATCTTCATACATTGTTAGATTAGAGCTTCCTGCTAGGCTAGTGTAGCTCAGACCTTACATTATATTTCAGGTACTAACCCAGGCCAGTAGCTTAATGTTTGGAGTGCATGGATGTGGGTATTCTTTTGAAAGCTAACATTGATGAGTTACTTAGCCATCTTTGTAAATTTATTTTTGGAAGATGTCTTTGTAACACTATTTGTAAATCTTTTGATTAAGAAATATTATAAGTTCTTAACTCTCTTTTGACATTCTGTAACCATGTTGATTTGGGCCTCGGAGTCAAATATGTAATCTCTTGGAAACTTGTGCATGATGAAGTGTGATTATGCAAATGGGAATGTTAACTATTTTGGGGTATCGTACGGATAATTGTGAGGTTTTATTTATGAAAATTCATTTATTATTATGTTTAAAATCGAGGACGTGATAGTCTTTCATTAGGGAAATGGTTTTTACACGTTAGTTATTTTATAAACGCACTTGAGAGATTTTTTTTTTTTTTTTCCCTTTTTGGAGTGCATTGAGAGAAATATAAAGTGTGTAATTTTAAGCATTAAAACACAATTAGACATGGCATTTCTAAATCCGAAATGCTACTGGTATATACAATCTGTACACAGATTGTGCACAGATTTTGTGGTGGGGCCCACCATGGGTCCCACACAAATGATCCGAGCCGTTCATTAAATGTAAAATATTTTTTCAAGGGTTTCTATAAAAAATAAGCTCAATCCAATACCTATAGGTGCTTGATTTAATCATCTAACTTTTCATTACCCGAAAATCTGAATGAAAATTTAGATAATTGGATCGAGTACTTATAGGTATTAGATTGAGCTGATTTTTTACGGGGACTCTTGAAAAATTATTTTACATTTAATGAACGGCTCGGATCATTTGTGTGAGACCCGTGGTGGGCCCCACCACAAAATCTGTGCACAATCTGTGCACAGATTGTCTGTACCAGTAGCATGGTTCTTTGTAAATATAAGGATTGCAAGAATCATTTTCCAAATACTCCGTATTAGGTTTTGGTTCTCATCTGGGCTTGGCCCATTTTTTGACTAAGCCTTTGAGGCGCGGGTTAGGCCCATGTGATGTTTAAGGATTTATTCTTTGGGGCCTGGCCCGTTTGGGCATGCTTGGGCTTAGTCCTAGCAATTTTTTTCTTTTTTCATTCAACCCTTGGCTTCTCCTCCCCCTACCCCGTGGCTGTCTTGATATACCATTTGTCAAAATTTCTGAATATAGCTTCTTTTTTTGCCGATAAAAAAAAAAAAAGTTTTGAACTTGTTCCATTTGTTAGATTCTAATATTATCTGTTGTCTTGCCTTTTTGAGAAGGAAAAAAAAAAACAGTATGCATTCATTTTGAACAACAGTGCCTTACTTCTAACTTGAGTAAAGCCTTCATGGAAGTAGTATCCCGCCAAATAGGATTCACTACGTGCCTTGATGGAAGACACGTGACGTGAGTGAGGTTAATTTTTGACACGTGACGTGACGTGGTATGCATGATTGTTTGCAGTAAGTATTTATTTCTGAATTCGTAGGAACGTAACTACGCAGTTGAGCAGTTTTGTTCCTACGAATCGGAAAATAATACTTACCAATATTCGTTCGAACTGATTTTTTATAATGCCACATAAAATAATATTATAAAATTTATGAATATTTTTTTAAATTTTTGTGGAACCTGGAATGGACCTCACATGAAATATAATGTACCATGTAATAAAACAATGTCGTGTACCTATTTTTAGTGGTTCATGAAATGCCAAAAACGACATCACGCAAAGTCAGCGCACACCCCGCCGTCCGCAACTCACGGCAGGGCCCAGTCCATAAAAAATTAAGTTCTTATCAAACATTCAAACTGGCCTTATTAGGTCAGATTGGAAAAATGTAAATTTTAAAAATCAGAAAAGCTATGAGTACCGACCATGGGGGAGGGAAAACGTACCGACGGCCGCCGGCGGGCCGTCTCCGGCCACCGGACGACCGATCCGAACCGTCCAAAAATTCTAAAATAAAAAACCGATGGGGCTTGCATGGAAATCAACGGCATCCGAGGTGTGTAAGGTGTTTGATCCAAGCACTATTTTTTCGTGTATATATGTATATGCGTGTATATACACGAAAAAATGGTGCTCGGATCAAGCACCCTACACACCTCGGATGCCGTTGATTCCCGCGTTGGCCCTATCGGTTTTTTATTTCAGAATTTTTGGACGGTTCGGATCGGCCGTCCGGTGGCCGGAGACGACCCGCCGGTGGCCGTCGGTATGTTTTTCCTCCCCCATGGTCGGTACATATAGCAACACTGAAAAATAGTCCCTCTAATGTCAACCGAGTCTCAGTTTTGTCCCTTTAGAAGAATCGATAGATCCAATAGTTTTAACCTTGAAGTTTTGTTTACATACCTATTAGATCCTATAGATAACCTACGTTTGCCTCTCAAATTGACAGAAAAGTGATTGATGAATATTAAATTTGACACTAAACCGACCTTATTACGATCTCCAAAGTAGGTAGAATATTTTTTAGACCTTCTAGAGAAAACAGAAATGATTTGTGCACGGCAGGCTGTGCACAGCAGCTGTGCACGACGGCCGTTTTCTCCCTCCTCGGGTCTCGCAAAGATGATCGGAGCCGCTCATTTTGTTCAAAATATGTCGTTTAAGGTCTCCGTAAAAAATGAGTTTCGTTCGATATCGTTAGAGGCGTTAACAAAACACCCAAAATCACTTCAGAATTTAGGCTCATTTTTTACGGAGACCTTAAACGACATATTTTGAACAAAATGAGCGGCTCCGATTATCTTTGCGCGACCCGAGGAGGGAGAAAACAGCCGCTGTGCACAGCCTGCTGTGCACATAGCACTGCTGTAGAGAAAAATGAACAAAACTATTGATCTTCTGCATTAATTCAATTTTACCCCTCCAAGAATGGCAGGTAAATAGAGGTGTCAAATGGGTCATGCCGGCACGGCACGACACGGGCACGGCACGGGCACGGGGCAGCACGGCACGTCACAGGCACGGTATTGGCCTGGCACGACACAACACGATTGTAGTGGGCCCGGGGCACGGCACGGCACGGAAGTGGGCGGCACAGCACGGGCACGGCACGAAAGTTGGCCTGGCACGACACAGTCGTAGACGGGCACGACACGGGCACGGGCACGAAAAGTGGACAGGAACGGCACGGCACGGCACAGTTCTAGGAAGGCACGAGCACGGGCACGAGCATGGGCACGAAAGGGCACGACACGAGGCACGGGGAAAAAAATTAATTAAGCCAAATGACTTTTTTTTTTTAATTTTTAAAAAAATAAACAATTTCTATTCGGTAAAAAATATTTGTTTACCTTTTTTTAAAGGTAAACAACTAAGATATTTAATTTTTTTAAAAAAACAATTTATTAAAAATCATTTTTTTACTTTTACAAAACTATCAAATTTTATTTGGTAAAAATATTTGTTTTGTTTTTGTTAGTAAAATTAAATAGGCTTTGGACCTTTGGTTTGCAAATTTAACATTACAATACAAGATAACAAGTAAAATTAAAAAAACTTATCAAAATATTTATGGTGCAAGAGTAATTTAATATGAATGAAAACGTGCAAAAGTCATATATTATTTACCCCAAATCTAACAAGAAATAAGAAAAAAATGTGTCAAACAAAAAGAAAAAAAAATACATAGTAGAAATAAGGGGAAAAAATAAATAAATAAGGGTTAGCTGGACAGCCCAGACTAGGACTTGAACCCAGGTCCATAGGTCCTTTTATACACAAACAAACCACTATGCCACCAATTAACTTGTATTACGAATTTGAAAAATTAGTATACATTATGTAGCTCTATTATATAAAAACGAGGCCATCAAGCAGTAGCCACACAATCGCAACGCAATCACAATGATCGATACCATTCAATGCATTCATTTTGTTGTGTTTAGTGTTTTAATCATTGGATCCAATTTTTTCGTGCGTCAGATTTTGATAGCTCTTTCATCGGCACACTTATCATTGTTTGATTGAATTTTTTTTACGTCTAATCAAGTATGTAGCGATAAGCATTTTACTTGATTATTGACATGAATGATCTAATTCCTCCCATATAAACGTTAGATGGTTCTGATTTTTATAAAATAGCTTAGGCAGCACTTAAGTAGTGTATTATAGGACTAAAACGCCTCTAGAAGAACCGAATGTGCTTCGATCACGTGGTTTCTGAAATTCGATTATCACCTATTTCAGGTGAGAATGATAAATTTGATAAGACGTGAAATCCTAACGGTTTAGATCGAACATTCAGGAAAAAGAGTCTGTAGCTACCTTTCAAATATATATATCGAACTTAGTTGGTCATGAAACAAGGTATTCTGCTATAATATAATGTACGTTAGCCACATGATCACAAAACAAAAATGACGATCCATACCGTTCATTTTGTTATTCTCTATGTTTAATGACTCTCACCAATTTTTGGGTCTACCAGATTTTTAAAACTCCTTCATCAGGACATAGATTCTTTAATAGAAAAATAAACGTTATCAACAATCAAGTATATAACGATACCCAAATTACTTTATTTTTTGCAAGAATGATATAATCGCTCCCACATAAAAGATAGACGGTTTCGATTTTCAAAAAAAAGCTTGGGCGGCCCTCAAGTGATGCATTATAGGACTTTACGAGAATTTTCTGTTATTGGTGCACATGGATTATTGGCGTCTCGCACGCACATGATCATACCGTTCTTATAAAAGAGTAAGAGATGTTGCCCTAGCACTCCAGCAGACATCTCTGGACTCTGATTCTCTCTCAGTCTCTCTGCCTCTCACAATCTCACTCTCTCAAGTCTCTCACGACAGTCTCAGGCCAGAGCAACGTTCGGAAATCTAACGTTCGGATTTGTCAACAGAAAAATCCGATCTCTCTCACTCTCAACATTTGAATGATTGAATCTCACTCTCGTCTCTCTGACACTCTCCACTCTCAAAGTTCCGATTCTCAACATCTCTCTCTCACTCTCTCCGTCTCTCGCTTCTCTCCACTTTCAACGGTGACTGGTAGTGGTCTGGCGGTGAGTCAAACCATAGATCGACTGCCGTTTCCGATTGAGGTCGATTGTTTGCCCGATTGAAAGTCTGAAACCCTAGATCTGAGTTTGTTTGCCCGACTGAAGGCCCCTGTCACGTTCAACGATTTGTCTCTGAAACGCGACGACTGAGGTCATTTACGGTGACAGACGTGTACGACGAGTTTCCTTTTTCGGTGACCGACGTCAACAGATCTAGCCGGCTAGCCCTTCCCTTTCCAGACGTTAACAGGTACCTCTCTTAGACTCTCACTTCCCTCTCCAGACGTGAACAGATCTGGGTTTATGGTTTCTATTTGTTGATCCTGATTTGATTTGAGTGAATTTTTTCAATCATTTGATGCATATATGAGATTTGATTTTACGGCTGTAATGATGCAAATATGAGATTTGATTTTACTGAGGTCATTTGATGCATATATGAGACGTGAACAGTCTGAAACCCTAGATCTGATTTGATTTTTTCCTCTATTAGATTTGAGTTATAGTGATCTCCATAAGCATGTCAGTAACGATGCATATATGAGATTTGATTTTACGGCGGTTTAATTTCCAATAAATCGACTTTTCTACTTTATATATAATATATATAATATAATCAGAGGAAACTCAGGAAAGTATAGAGGCCATTGTATGAAACAAACTACAAGAAAAGGCTTACACAGAAAAGGAGGCTAGCTTCTTTATAGTAGTAACTTGACAGGTTGCGAAGCATGCTAGCTATTCTCAAGAATTAGAATACCATTGCTACTTCAGTATCAGTGTAAAATCCAGAAATGTAAAATATTTGAAATATAACAAGAATTAGATAATACTAACACTAATTCTCAATTAAACAACAATTAGAATACCATTGCTACTTCAGTATCAGTGTCATGACTCATGACTAAGTCTGCTTAATGTGTCCTTAACATTGACCTGGATCACAACATCCAATCACAGATTTTCTTAGCAATATATCAACTGCACTCTAAATGCCACTTCAAGAGTGCTCAGCTTGCAAGATATCACTGGATAGGTTACGTTAGGGTTCGATATACAGAGGAGACCAAGAGCCAAAGGAACTGCCCTTCTGATATTCTGCTCCCCATACTGCAAAAGATGCTCTAATGAGCGAATAGCCATTTCAATACCCAATTCTTCAGCCATTGCTACCATAAGCACCTTGAGCACATTCCCTGTACCAGCATAAGCACAGGAAAGTAGAGTCATGTCACAGTACTTCCTAATTTGCACATTAAGTGTCTTTGAAACCTCTGCCGTTGCCTCCACACTTTCCTGTTAAACGACATTCCGAAGAAAACTATCACAAACATATCAGGATATTAGGAACCAACTGACCAACATATACCAAGCCTAATGATAGGCCAAGTTCAAAGGTAATAGGATATTAGGATTTGGACTTGTTTTTTATTTCGTGTTTATAGTTATGGTATGCAAAATGTTTTTTGTTTTCCATCTCTGCACTGAATTGGTCATCTGCTTTAGGATTTGGACTTGTTTTTTATTACCGTCTTGAATTCAAATTTTGAATACAGTTTAGTTTGCTCTATTTGTACATTCTAGGTTTTCTGCACATGTAGGTTATTAACTTATTTAGATGTTATTAATTAATGTTCTACTGTACTAATTTTCTCTGTTTTCAGTTTTTTGTAGGAGATGGATCCTGAAAACATTCATTTTGACAATGAGGATTTAAACCTTGACCCAGATGATGATGAACCAACTCTACCAGCTGGAAGGGAGTCTGTAGGTGAAGCTGCTTCAAACATTGCAGCAGGTTTTAATCCTACAGGCGTAACAGGCTGTAGCCAATCAGCCCAGTCTGGTGGAACAAGGCGTTACTCTTGGGTATGGAAACATGCAACTATAGTTAATAACTATAAAAATGCACAGGGAATTGATTTAGGATCTAGAGCTGTATGTCATTATTGTCTAAATAATTATACTTGCGTAAGTAAGGGCGGTGTAGGGCATCTTCAACGACATTTAGAAAACAAACATAAAAAATTTAAACATTCCGAAGTTGGAGTCAGTGGTGAATCTGGTGGTTTTGATTCCGTAGGTGGTACGTCGAATTTCGTATATTCTCAATCTAGTATGAGAGAGGGATTGGCCCGTTACGTAGTTGCAGCAGAACAACCATTTACTTTTGGTGATGATATTAGATTTGAATATTTTGTCAAACATTATCTTAATCCTCTTTTTTCGAAAGTTTCTAGAAATACAACCAGAAGTGATTCTTTGAAAGCTTTTATTGAAGTTAGAAAAATTTTGATGAGTGAAATTGCGGAACTTGGTAGTTTAATCTCTTTTACTTCTGATTTGTGGAGTGGTCGAAATAATCTTGGTTACATTTCTGTGACAGCTCATTATATAGACTCCAATTGGATTTTGAATAAAAAAATTATTGCTTTTCGTTTAATGGAGTATCCTCATAATGCTATGAACATTTTTCAATGTATAATGGGTGTTTTTAGGGAGTTTGAAATTGTTGATAAAGTTTTCAGTATTACTTTTAATAACCATTCTGCTAATACCAGTTCAATTGATTTGTTCAAACAAAATTTGACTACTCTTCATGCTGGACAATTTTTTCATGTGCGATGTGTATGTCATATCATTAACTTAGTTGTACAAGATGGTTTGAAACATATAGGACCACAAATAGAAAAAATTAGAGATGCTATTCTTTTTATTGCTACTTCCCCAGCTAGGCAACAAGAATTTGAAGGATTGTGTGTAAGTTACAATATTAAAGCAAAAAAAATCAAAACTGATGTGAAAACTCGTTGGAATTCAACATTTCTTATGTTAAAATCTTGTAGGAATCACGCTGATGTAATTTCTGCTTATATTAATTCCAAGCATATGCGTACTGATGGTGGTTTAACTCGAGGTGATTGGAAGATTGCTTTTGAGTTTATGAATTTTTTGAAAATATTTTATGCTGCTACCTTAGCTTGCTCAGGTGTTCGTTATCCTACTACTTGTATTGTGCTTAATCACTTGTATAATATGAGTCACAGTCTTAAAAGTCATAGAACGAAACCAAATTTTGTAGCTGCTTGTAAGTCTATGGAAGATAAATTCAACAAATATTTTGAGAACATGCCAACAATATTTATTGTAGCTTCTGTAATGGACCCAAGGATTAAGGTAAGAGGTGTTGAAAAGCTCTTAAAAGGGCTTGGTGAGAATTTAGGGATTACATTACCTTCTATTTCTACTGTCACTGCACTGTTGACTTGTATATATGCTTCATATGAGTCTAAATTTGCATGCACTACTGCTGCTCCAAATTCTTCAAGTATTAATGATCCATGTTCTACAAGTAACAATGAAAATGACCCATCTTGGTTTCTGATTTCAGGGCCAAGTAGTAGTGAAACTTTATCACGATCTGAACTTACTCAATATTTAGAGATAAATTTAGTTACCAATGAGGAGTTTCAATCATTTGATATCTTAGCTTGGTGGAAAAAAATTGAAAAGACATTTCCCATTCTTTCTATCATGGCACGTGATTTACTAACACCACCTGTGTCTTCAGTGGCTTCCGAATCTGCTTTTAGTGCAGGTAATAGAGTGTTGGATGAGAGGAGGAGCAGACTAGCTCCAGACATTTTAGACTGTCTTATATGCTTAAAAGATTGGGAGGATGCACGTCTTGGAATTCAAAGATGCCATCCTAGAGATGAATTCAGAGATTATTTTTCGGACTCAGATATAGATGCTGATTAGGGGGAGATGCATTGCTGATGCTGGTAACTTATGAAGGCCTTAAATGACAACTTAATGTTGCCGCATCCAGGTGCTATTCTTCATATATCTGAGTGTGTGCTATGATGATATAATCTGAGCCTTTGGTGTTTAGTGTGGCCAAGATGATGCTGGTAACTTATGAAGGCCTTAAATGGCAACTTAATGTTACCGCATCCAGGTGCTATTCTTTATATATCTGAGTGTGTGCTATAATGATATAATCTGATCTGAGCCTTTGGTGTTTAGTGTGGCTATGATGATATAATCTGAGCCTTGGTGTTAAGTGTGGCTATGATGATGTAATCTGAGCCTAATTGGTGTTTTGTGTGGCTATGATGATATAATCTGAGCCTTTGGTTGTTTAGTGTGGCTATGATGATATAATCCTGAGCCAAATTGGTGTTATACTTCAAGCTTTCATTTGTTACTGGACTGAGCAGAAACTGAGAAAAAATTGAGCAGAAATGATTTTGTATGCTGCTGGTTAAACCAAAACAAATCAAAACTGATGTGAAAACTCGTTGGAATTCAACATTTCTAATGTTAAACTCGTTGTAATTTCTAATGATGATATAATCTGAGCCTAATTGGTGTTAGTGTGGCTATGATGATATTTAGTGTGGCTATGATGACATAATCTGAGCCTACCCTGCAGAAAATAACATGCCAAACAGCAAGTTTCATAGGTTTTGGTGTTTGGTGGTATAAAAAAGCATTAACATGTGCGAGCTTATTTATGGGCAATGATGAATTAATTCATTTCATAATTAAGGTGGATACCTTGGCGTTTTGGCAGGGTATTATTAGATGCAGCCAGCCAGCCATGAGTACCCAATTCCCAAAATATATTTTCTGAGCCCAATCATGTTTTCATTACTACCTTGATGCCATGCCTATGTTTGGTTTAGCATGCTTTTTTCTGCAGTTTTGATGTAGTTTTGTGGGTTTGGCTGTGATGATATTTGATTTGAGCCTAAGGAGATAGGTTGCTTTGACATATATTGGTGGATATGGGCTGGCTCTGATAATCTGGGCAGGTGTGCTACTGCTGGTGGTGTTTCTAAGTACTGAGTGTGTGTGCAGCAGCAGCAGCAGTGTGCAAGTGTGTGTGTGTGTGTGTTCATTTGGTAGAAAAAATGGACTGCTGGTGTTTCAAATTGCATTCAACTGTTGGTTATGATTTGAATTTTATATATTGTTGGCTATGATGTTTAAAAATCTGAGTCAAAAGGCATATATTGTTTTGGAACTTGGAAGGTGCTGCTGCTCTAGTGTCCAAATTGAGTCTAACCTTTGGGTTAGGTGTGTAAGTGTATCCTGATATTCAACTATTTGAGCCTAAGGAGATGGGTTGCTTTGACATATATTGGTGTGTATGGGCTGGCTCTGATAATCTGGGCAGGTGTGCTGCTGCTGGTGGTGTTTCTAAATACTGAGTGTGTGTGCAGCAGCAGCAGCAGTGTGCAAGTGTGTGTGTGTGTGTGTTCATTTGGTAGAAAAAATGGACTGCTGGTGTTTCAAATTGCATTCAACTGTTGGTTATGATTTGAATTTTATATATTGTTGGCTATGATGTTTAAAAATCTGAGCCAAAAGGCATATATTGTTTTGGAACTTGGAAGGTGTTGCTGCTCTAGTGTCCAAATTGAGTCTAACCTTTGGGTTAGGTGTGTAAGTGTATCCTGATATTCAACTATTTGGGGCTACTGCTCTGTGTAAAAAGCGTTGTGTTTAGCAGGTTTTACTACCAGTTATTTGGAGTTTGGAAATAATGTGTGTATGAGTGAGTGTGTGCACTGGCATATACGTGTGAAACTGTTGTTGTGAGTGTGTGCAACAACAAGTGTTTGCAATGTATTCACCTGTTGGTTATGATTTGAATTTTATATATTGTTGGCTATGATGTTTAAAAATCTGAGTCAAAAGACATATATTGCTTTGGAAGGTGTTGCTGCTCTGGTGTCCAAACTAAGTCCAACCTCTAGGTTAGGTTTGTAAGTGAAACTTGATATTCAACTATTTGGGGCTGCTGCTGTGTGTGAAAGGGTTGTGTAGCAGGTTTTACTTTCAGTTTTCACATGTTATTTGGAGTTTAGGAATAATGTCTGTATGCGTGAGTGTGTGCACTGGCATATATGTGTGAAACTGTTGCTGTGAGTGTGTGTAGCTGCAGGTGCGTGCAAGCGAAATGAGTGTGTGCAGCAGCAGGTGTTTGCAATGCTTGACACGTTTCTAAGGATCCAACCACTCTGCCACGGTGCCACCGAGACCCACAGGAAGGGAGGAAGCAGCAAAGGATGGAAGACCAAGAATTTCATTTTATTAGCATTGTTGCAGTTCACTTGCAGTTTATTTTACATTCTCTATTGTAGAGTACTCTTGTGTAATCAGTTTTAGTGGATTCAAAACCATTATTCTAATTTCTAATGTCAATGTATGAAATTAAAGCCAATAAGTTTCTGTTTTTTGGGCAAATGGAATTATGGAAATGGATGTGATGTATTATATTGTGACCAACCAAACGGTCCAAACCATTGAATGAGAATATGAGATTCTCAGCAAGGGACTGTTAATATCTGTGTTATTTGGGTACCCTTTTAAGAAAGTTGTGCTTTTTTGAAGAAGGCATTGCCTTCACCATTTAGTTGGTACCGGTGCCATTGAACCCTGTTACTCTCATAACTATTCCTAGAAAGTTTGTTTGTTTCGCACTTAGGTACATGTATCACTTGCCTAGTTGCCTATGGAAATTCAGTTCAGAGCCCGAATCAACTTCACAATTCACATAAAATTGACTCTATATGTTTGAGTGAAATAAGGACTAGCAAATTCACCACCCATTTTGATGGGTTCTTGAAATTCTCTCATCTCTTTGACTCTCTCTAACCCGAGCCGTACTCCGTAGCCCTCCTCTCTCCAATTTTTATACAAAGTAACAACTAACAAATACAATTTTACTACAACTTTTATTTCAGATTCAACTTTATATAAATACAACTTTATTACAAATAATATTTCAATACAAATACAAACCATGCAATAATATTTTGGATGAAAAATAAAAATTGGTCGGCGGTGTGTCGGCACAGGCACGACACGACTTAAAATGGCACGGCCGGCCCGACACAATTGAGTAAACGGGCCGGCACAGCTTGTCGCGATTGAAAATGGCACGGCACGACACGATTTAAGAAAACGGGCCGACACGGCACGACACGATTTAAGAAAACTGGCCGACACGGCACGACACGATTGGCAAACGGGCCGGCACGACACGACACGATTGGCAAATGGCACGGCACGACACGACACGATTTAAGTAAACGGGCCGGCACGGCACGACACGATTGACAAACGGCACGGCACGACACGACACGATTTGAGGAAATACTGTAAACGGGCCGGCACGGCACGGCACGAAGCACGGTTAGCACGGAGTTAAATGGGCCGTGCCAGCATGGCACGGCCCATTTGACACCTCTACAGGTAAACAAAGAGAAAGAAGGCCAGTGAGAGCCAAAGAAAGCATCTTAAAAGCTATGTGTAAAACCCATTACAACAATACAACAAAGAAAATATAGTAACAAACAGGCTTAGATCTACAAGCCACTTATTACAATATAAGAGCATGTACATCAACAATAGGTAAAATACCTAGCCAAAAAGTACCTTTTTTATTTTACCTATCCTTATTTTCCTCTCACACTACACCAGTCTCTCTACTATTTTCTCTATTCCCATTAAATAAGATATAATACTCCTCCTCTGAGATCCTCAACAACCGCCACCGCCATCGTCAATCCTCAATCTACAATAACCAGATACTCACCACCAAACTCGATCAACAACAATTAGAACCGATCGACGAGAATCAGAACCGAACTCTGAACTCGAAGACCTAAATCCCAAATCCCACCAACACGACTTGATCGACGACGGCTCCTCCTCAAACCCGCCGCCTGTCTCCAGCGCAACTGTTGGGGACGCTCTCGGTCTTCTCGATCTCCTTTGGGCGGCGGAAGAAGGATCTGGTTCTAGTTGTCCATTCTGAGTTCAAGAGAGAGAGAGAGAGGAGTGTAGTGGAGTGTGTGTATGAGGAAGTTGCAATACATCGGCGAGGAAAGGACCAGAGAAAATGAGGGAGGTGAAAGGAGGAGAGAGAAAATAAATAGTATTTTAATGGATACCCGGTGAATAGTACCTCTCTATAAGTACCAAGCTTTTTTCAAAAATGGAAAATGGCTTTCTCTTTACCTAGGCTGGTGCAATGGACATTTTGGATTTTTGCTAGCTAAAATACCTAAAATTCTCTTTTAACTAAGCTAGTGTGCATGCTCTAACATAATTAAACAAATTCTGAGAAAACTAATAATAGTCATCCCCGAAATAAAAAACCATGAAATCACACCGATCGATATCTGATTTTAATGGCATTTGACATTCTGCCGTTGATAGCCATATATAATCCAGCAGTCTGCATTTCTTTCAAGCACACATTTTTACTTGCAACACGTACCTGTAGCATAGCTGCTGCTTCGGCATTCGAGATTCTTGATTAGGTTCGTATAAGATTCGCACTTCAAAAACGTATAATCGTAGAGGTTAAGTTGTTGTTTCATGATAAAGAAAAAAAAATTGGAACTACTAATTGAAACAAAGTATATATTCACTTGAAAATTAAAGTTGCAACTGATTCCAATGATTTTTCATATTATGAAAATGTATCAAAGTCGTTATTAAAAATATCTAGTTAGCGGAGTCAACTAGAACATCGATCTGACACAACTTTATACTCTTTTGGTTGGGGCTCTGCCCTCTTTTGGTTGTGGCTCCGCCTTTTTTTTTTTTCTTAGCATGCTACGAGCATATTCACTCATCTAGAGAAGTTTCCAATAATCCTAACTTAAAAAAAATGTAACGTGACACTGTACTCGCATTGTGAATCTCACTCAAAATGAATGCAATGATGCTAGCTTATATAACAAGGTCTAGTTAACAAGTGCCCCAGGTGTACATATTGGTCACTTAACAAAATTACACTTTTTATGCATTTCATGCTACATACCTTAGAGAACTTGTCAATTAACAAAAGCCAATACGATATTATTTAATAGTAAAAAACAAGGGAAAAGTGGCAAACTTATTAGTTGACGCCTGATTTCAGAGTGCTTGTTTGCGATTTTTGGAGCATAAGCAATATGATGATCCTCGTGATCAGGGACGGATTTTGAAATATAACCTAGTGGGGGCACCTGTTAATCATAATGGCGAAAGTTTTTTTTTTTTAGTCAACCATAGTAAGATCGTACAAAATTAAGGCATGCATTACTAACTAAAAAAGTTTATAACGCGTATTTTAAATTAAATTAGGTAAAAATGAGTACAAAATCCCACACAAAATTTTTAAAGTAAGTTTTAAATGAACATCGACAAGTTTTAGAATGATCGAACTAGTTTTGTTAATGACTTTATTTAAAAATATTTCTCCCAGACCGTTAAAAATAAAGAGAATCAAAAAATAATAGCTTTAAATAGTCAAACAGCTCGTAAAGCAACAAGTACAAATATACCATATGATGAAATTCAGGTATAAAAGTACATCTATATGTGTATTTTCGAGATATATGCAAGTGTGTATGTTTATATATTAGCACACTTTCATAAATATGCTAATACAAAAATATATATTAATTTTTAGTGGGGGCACGTACCCCCACGTTTATCCGTCTCTGCTCGTGATGATGATGGTCGTCATCAAAATTAATCTGATGATGTTTGTAATATTCACGGCGCAGCACATTCGTTAGGGGGTTGGCATGCTAGGAAAAAAAACACTAATTGAGTAACTGCATCAAAAGTTGATTAGTTTTGCGACTAGACTTTTTTTTTAAAAACTTAAAACATTTGAGGTACCATTGTAACAATTTTTTGAAAAATGAACCAATTCACACAAAATTATGCGTACGTGTTTGAGTTTACCTCATCGTCATGTGCAATAACATAGGATACAACCTGCAAGAGTAAAATTTTACTCATTATTTTCATGCATGTCAAGAAGAAAATAAAACATCTATAAACAGGATATTATGCGCTATATGATTTTGGTTCCAATATCTTGGAAACCTTTTTTTATTTTTTCAAAAAAAGGCATATAAGGATGAACAGTGGAATCGAACTCCAAGATTATTGTTTCATTGAGCCGAATACTGGAATTAAAAGAAGAAATAGACAATGGAGGTCAGTTTAGAGTGCATGTGAGAACGAGAGAGAGAGAGAGAGAGATAATTATAGAGGAAACTACAAGCAGAAGAAAAATAGCTTTCATTGCCATTAGTGAAGAAGGAGGGAAGGAACCAAAGATAACAGAAAGAGTTGTTTCAAAGTGAAAATTTATGTAGATGATATAGAGGTACATATAGAATCAGTACTATTGTTCATACAAGCCTAGAAGAAACAAAAAGAAAGGGGAAATAAGAAGCACGAGTTCATATTATATGCATGTATCACACTAAAACGAGGTGCAATATTTTCAACAAAAAAAAGAAGAAGAAAAAAAAAACTTGTGTCTACTGCCCAAAATCATGGAGATGGGACTAATCTTGTGTCTACTGCCCAAGTCTTGTATCCGCCTAAAGTCAACCGAAATGTTCCTTTCACTCAAACGGATGAACCAGTTGAACAATTCAATAACGCATGCCTTATTAACGTCATTAGAAAGAAAAAAAATACCTTTTCAAATGGCTGGAACATGGACCCCAAATCTTGTAGGGTTCACGCCTCCTCTCACCACCACCTCACCGGAAAGAAACTGCACCCAACCAACCCGTGTGTTTACACCCGTTTTTGACACTCAGTCCTAGACTAGCGATGTGCGGTCATTTAATTGAAATTCAATTAAATTGGGCCGAGAAATATATTTGTTTGAACCAAAATTAATGGACCAAGACAAGATTGATCGGGCCCAATTAATTTTAGTTTGATTTGGTTATGGGCTTAAAGCCTTTTTTGGGCTATGCTATTAGGAAACAATTTGAAAGGCTCATATTCGTTGTACCCAACTTTATTATTCCGGCATAATAAAGTTCATTTTTACTTTTACATTGCTCTCTTTTCCTACACGGTTAGGAAATAGCTAAGTCCACGCTCGTTGTGGCAAATCCACGAACCATAGGTTAATTTGCAGCACTTTCGACATACAGTTACAAAGTCAAAAAAGAGACGTCCAGCCCTTACGTTAGACGCGACAAGTCTTGGCACACCCGCACTCAATCCTTAAGCCATTTCGTAGCCAAACACCGTGCGAATTCTAACCTTAGTCACGTAATCATTTAGCAAGACTCTCTGCTCCCATTCTCCATCTTTGCTCTTCGCTCTCGCGGATAATAATCATTTGAAATGTTTTAAAAAAATACTTTCACGCTTATGTTCCCTCTCGCGTACGTGACAAGCCCCATTAGGTGACTTAGGGCTTCTAGCTTGAAACAAAGATAAAAGAGAAAATACCATGAGTAAAGATAAAATACTACTCCAAGACAAGATGGTAGGATATATCTAAGCTCCTCACCTAGACCTCATCACGTTTTTGACCTAGCTGATGCTTTATATAGTTGCTGAAAATAGGCTGATCAAGCCAGTCGTCTAGCCACCTTCTAAACAGATCCGTAGGCTAGACCAGTGCAGTGACTCGAACCACATGCTGGAAACTCAACTGAATGCCCACTTCTTCAGATTTCGAAACTCGAAACTCTTCATGAGTAATACTAACACTTGTTCACTCTTTTCATTACACATTGATTCAATTCCTCTTCCTAAAACAGACATGCTAAAAAGTAATAAAAATAAAATACAACTCGATAAAGATATGCGTTTTGTCATATAGAATTGTCAATACGAGGAGACGATCCGGAATGTGGTCCTTAGATATAACCTATTATATATTAATGCATTTTTTACCTATTATCCTACACCCTTTAGGCGAAGGTTAGAATAATCTATATTATATTTCTCAATGTTATTACATTTTTATAGTCTCTCTCTCTTGTTTAAAGAAGGTTCAAGAAAGAATTAAACTCGGAGAGGAGAGTGTGGTAGTGGTCGTAAGACTAACAAGTTAAAGTTAGAAGGGAAATTTTATAGGCTTAATTGCAAGAACACCCCCTAAACTATCGCGTTTTGGCAAGTTCACCCCCTTAAGTTTAAATTCGAGCAACTTCACCCCCCAAACTACCAAATTCGAGCAACTTCACCCCCTCCCCCATTTTCCGTCCATTTCTGTTATGAATTTGGATGGAAAGTTTCCACATTTGGTACTGGTACCGAATTTTAGGCGGTACTGGTACCCAATTTTCTGTCCAAATTTGGTACTGGTACCGAATTTTAGGTGGTACTGGTACCCAATTTTGAAACTTTCCATCCAAATTTAAACAGAAATGGACGGAAAATGGGGGAGAGGGTGAAGTTGCTCGAATTTGGTAGTTTGGGGGGTGAAGTTGCTCAAATTTAAACTTAAGGGGGTGAACTTGCCAAAACGCGATAGTTTAGGGGGTGTTCTTGCAATTAAGCCAATTTTATATTTTCAATATTATGTTCTCTCCCCCTATCATTCTAAATATCTATATATTTTCAGCATGCAAGGCTTCTCAAAGTTAGAATAGTTCTTATATTGATCAATTTAAGATCAATTTTGAAATGTCTTTCTAGGAAAGCTAATTGAGCTTATAATTAAAGAAATATTGTTCAAAGTCTTAATCCAATACATTTGAAGAACCGCATCCATCATACACCCCCCCACCCCGATCAGCATGCATTTTTTCATAAAACCTCACAAAATTTATGCAATTGGCCACCCCATAATTTTAGTACTTATCTCAAAGTCTTAATCCAAAACATTTTATTTTGTTTTATAGTGGTTCAAACGTTGTATTCCCTTTTATCAATAGTCATAAATAATGAAATTATGTGTTTTATTGCTAGTGGAGATTTTAATATCTATCAAACCACAAGGAGCTTCAAATGATACATTTTAAGAGTTACGAAGATGCCAACAGTTTTTCATTGATATTAAAGGTGAAATTAATTTGATAGCACTAACTAAAAAAATTAGAATGAAAATTTTTAAAATATAATATTTGTACCCCTACGTAATAAGTTTTATGTCAAATCATGGCCCCGCTGAAACCAAATTTCTGGCATGTCCCTGGTTTTCATTGAAGCTCACCCACAAGCTGGCCCGTCTGTTAGCCTGTTTGGGCATGGGCTTAGACTTGTAGGACAAAAACCCGACACACTAGAAAATGAATTTATTTGCAAAAAAAAAAAAAAGAAGATAAGAGGCTACACCTAAATTTTATTTTTTTTACACATTCACTGTTAGACTTATTTGATAGATCTCGTCGAGTAGATTTTAAATATATTTGCAATACAAGTTGCGAACATTTTAAAATTTAAAATAAAAAGGGGTGAGAGATGATTCATGAAGAGAGAGGGAACACTAGTGAAGAGAGAAGGTGAGAGATTGCGCGCCCATTGATGTGTGTGTGTGAGAGAGAGAGGATGTGGTAGTAACGGGTTGTTTGGCTGGTGGATATAGAGGTGGATAAGATATGCGGCCTAATTACTTCTCCTACTCCCCCTCTTCTCCGGTCTTTGGCAGAGAAAAACCCTACCTGGATTTCGCCCTGATTTGCTGAGATTGGATTCGTAATCCACCCTGCGGGTGGATTTGTAACGACAGGGTACCCCCTGTCGTTGAATATGCGGGGTTGGTAAAAGTCTATCTTGCCCATGAGACCGAAGAGAGAGAGTACCTGTTGTGACTCCCTAGGGTTTACCAGAAGAAAAAGAAGAAAGAAACGAGAAGAAGAGGACCGAACACGTGTGAAGAAATAAATCAATTTTTAAAGGCAAATTATTCTTTGCACCCCTAGATTTGGTATTTATTTCTAAGTTAGTCCCTTACACTCTTTGTAGGAAAATTAATAATTTGGTCAAGGGAGCAACTGGTTGCTTTTGAAATCTCTTTTACCTTATTTTTTTTTATAAAAAAATCACTTTTCAATTACATTTTAATTTTTTTCAAAAAAAAATATTCTTCTAACAAATAATATGTTTTAAACATTTGTAAGATAAAATGAATTTATTATATCCCACAATTAATGATAAAATGGAGATGAGATGAAGAAAATGAGTGGTATTTATTGAAAATTTAACCTAAATAATTTGTTGAATTTTGTTTTTCTTAAAATTGTAATAAAAATGAGGTTTAAACATTTATAAGACAAAACGGATTTATTTTATCCCACAACTAATGATAAATATGTATTTACACAATTATAATAAAATTAATCTAATTTGTCCATTAAAATATAAACTGGGGATTGAGTCATTTGACAACTTATCTATTCATATCCACCTTCTATATCCCCTCCTCAAAAAAATATCCAAACACTTGATTACAAATCCACCCTTCTTATGAGGTGGGCCCACCCTTCTTACATATCATCCATTATTTCATATTCACCCTCAAATTCACCCTTCTTCTATATCCACCCAAAATCAAATCCTCCATCCAAACGGGCCGTAAGTATGCTATAAGTATGCGCAAGGATGTGATAGGGCAAAACCAAGACATGCAAGACCGGCTTGAAAGTTCTCCACAGAAGAAGGCCCTCAAGGCCCTAATTAAGCTCTTTCTACTGGCACATATTCTCAAGGGAAAAATAATGGCCCATAACTTGTTTCGATAAATTTTTTTTGACCGGCAAAAAAAGGGATATTATATAAATAAAGAAGAACAAAAATATGAGAGCATGCTAATCAAGCTCTAAGGATTGACAAGAAATCAATCCGAACAACGCCCAACAGGGCCACCCCCAAAAGGACCCAACGAAACAGCACCAAACCACAGGAAAACACCCCCACACACCCAGAAACAAAGAGACCCCCACCCCCCACTTAGGACAAGACACCTCCCCACCCAAAAACCAAAACACACCCCACCAAGGCCCCAACCCAAAAAGCAAGCCACCCCAAAAGCAAAGAAGCCAACCTGCAGCTTCAAAGGCAACAACTACCAAAAACTCAATGAATTAGATGGCTGCAGGGCCCGCCCAAGGGTTTTGGGTGCCCAAGGCCAATAAAAAAATGTGTGCCCTTAAAGAGTTAATACTTAACAATTTTTACAGCAACAATCACAATACAAAAAAGCCAAACCAATATAAAGTTCTACTAATCATTATATACGAACACAAAATACAAAGTCTCCAAATAGGTAAATACATATTATCTCAAGAATGCATGAGTGTCACTTGAATATTACTCGTCTTGCATTTCTAGAAGCAAAACAATCAATTAAATTAGTATAATCCACCTCTTTCACCAAGTCATCTTCAATTGATAACATGGCTAACCCATTTAGTTTTTCTTGTGACATGATTGATCGAAGGTAATTTTTGATCAACTTCAACTTTGAAAAGTTTTTTTCTCCCGAGGCAACACTAATCGGTATAGTCAAAAGCACTCTATATGCATTCCATGTATTTGGGAAAGAGTCCGCCATAAGTTTGATAAAATTGAGCACTTCAATTGGTTTCTGCACTCCCCTTGGCAATACTTATTTCAAGCATTTCAACTCTACAAACAAATCTCTCCCATCAATATCGGAAACCCCTCCATACTTTAAAACTTCTTCAAGGTTGGTACAATGATTTTTCAAGCATTCATCACTCGAACTCGCCTTTTCCAAATCAAACAAGAAACGAAAATTCTTCTCATACACTTCAAATTGTTGGAACCTATCTTTGAAGGAAGAAAGAGCTTTATCCACAATTACCAAGAAGTAATTCACTTTCATTGATTCTTCAGCAAAGTGTGTCACCTCGTCCGCAACATCTTCATCAAATTGCTTCTTTCTTTGAATGATGGGCTTTTCAACAAACTTAGGTTCAATCCCCATTTCATTCGCCATTTCCGTAGCATCAACCATTGCCTCCGCAAAACCAACTTTTCTGTAGTTCTCAAAATAATCAATCAGGCCTTTTAACTTCTCGATAGCAAGGTATATGCACATGTCTTCACTTTGAAGAAACTTGCTCACAATGTTAACAGCAAACAACAACTTGTACCAAATAGCCATGGCAAACAAGAACTCAAAATTCTCAAGTTCGTTCTTTGCAAGGGATTTAGCTTCACTTTGTGCTATCGACTCTGTCGTCGTGTCGTTCGCCAAGTCTACCAAAGCATCTCTTAGTTTTGAGGGATTGTATCTTATCGGCTTGATGCTTTCAATGCGATTTTCCCAACGTGTTTGTGACAATGTCTTAAGCGTGAGACCCTTCACATCTTTCAAATTGTCCTTTAAAATTGCCCACCGTTGGACTGAAGAGGAAAACAACACATATAGACGTTGTACCACTCCGAAAAATATTTTTGCTTTACAACAAGAGTTGGCCATATCACAAAGAACAAGATTGAGATTATGGCAGCCACATGGGGTATAGAATGCTCTTGGATTTACTTCAAGTACCCTTGTTTGCACACCTTTATTTTTCCCTTTCATGTTAGAGCCATTATCATTACCTTGTCCCCTTAAATCACCAATATCAAGTTGAAGGCTAACTAATACTTCTTGAAGTGCACAAAATAGCCCCAATCCTGTCGTGTCATCCACATTCAAAAATTCTAAAAAGAACTCACTCACCCTCACCTCTATTGGACTTGTTGAAATATCCACACATTGTATGACAAGGGACATTTGTTCTTCATGACTTACATCCGGGATACAATCAAGTATAACTGAATAATATTTAGCGTCTTTGATTGTTGCAACAATTTTACTCTTCACTTCCGCCGCTAACATCTGTATCAACTCATTCTGGATTTTGTGACTGAGATAATGGTTATAAATCTCACCATTTTCAATTCGCCTCAAGTGCTCTTGCATTACTAGATCAAATTTTCCCATCATTTGAATAAAACATAAAAAATTTCCATTATTCCTTTGGTAAATCTTCTCATTTTCTCCACGAAATGGTAGATTATTCTGCGTAAGTGCTTCCACAAGAGCAATTTCTCTCAGTAATACCCCTCTCCAATGTTCCCTCTCTTTAATGACTCGTTCTTGAACATTTTTGTCAATTGTTTGATTCTTTTGAAATCTTCTCTCCAACTCAATCCATTTGTTCATGTACGTGAGGTGCTCCCAATTAGTTTCATGACTTTTAAGCCTATCACCAATATTTTTCCAGTCTTGAAATCCATCATTGGCCAATTGAGTCTTGTTTCCTTCATTCTTGAATAATTTGCAACAAAAGCAAAATACTTTATTCAAAGCCTCCGAGTATACTAGCCATTTTCTATCATGTTTCTCTCCATTGGGTAAATGGCAAATATAGTGCACAGAAGAGAAATGTCTACTCTTCTCATTGTCATCCTTAGAAAAGGTAGCATCACCATTTCTTCTTACGGGACCTCTTTCAACCAATAAGTCCCTTAATTTTTGATCCATGTTATCCCAATTACATGGATTATCAATGTTCACAGGAGCGCATTCAACATTCAAGTCTTCATTTGAATTGACATCCTCGAACTTTCATTACTATTCTCATTGACACATTGATAGACTTCCTCACCCCTCAAATCCTCACATTCTTCTTCTACTTGTTCTTCATTCACCAAGTTTTCAGCGACATCAATCACCAAATTTTCGTGTTCTTCGACTGAGTTTTGTATATTTTCGTTGCTTGAAAAGAACTTTTTAATAGCCCCCTTTTGAGAATTTATTAATACTTCAGTCTTTTCCTTCTTTATTCTTTTCTGATGACCAGATAGTTGACGTTTAAGCATGATGCACCTAAGTAAGAATTTAAAAAAAAAAAGGCTTATAACATTATTATTAATGATGCACTAACCGATAATCAGATATTTTTAAATTTAAGCACACCAACTAATGTCAACTAAATCAGCACAAATCTAAGCACCACCAGCCAGGGCTCTGCATTTAACAACATACGTACAAATTTAAGCACCACCAGCACCACCAGCCAGGGCTCTGCATTTAACAACATACGTACAAATTTAAGCACCACCAACCAGGGCTCTGCATAAGAAGAGAATACTTACCGATTTGAAGCCTCGCAAGTCACAAGCGAATGGGACTCTATGACTCCGCAGTGTATATTATACCTAGTAGTATATACTGGTCCTGCATTTCAATTTCCAATAATCTTAAACACAAATCAAGTGGAGGATAAAAAAAGCCCTAATATCACTATCACTAATCAACTAAACTTAATTAAAGAGATTCTCACTTCTCAATGTTCTCATAAGCAATATTAAATTACAAACTTCATTACTTCAACAGTTCAACACAGAGTGGCAGCCGGCAGTGCCCTTCGGGCTTCGAACCTTCCCAGAATCCCAGTTCAAATTAGTTGATTAATGTTAGTATATTACATTACAAACTTCAAATAGAGTGAGAGACCTATTAACTATTGTCTATTGAGTATTGACTACTATAATACTATTGAAAGTTTGAAACTTGAAACTGAAAGCACCGCTGCACCGATCGGAAAAAAAATTACCTCTCGAATCTCGAACACAGACACAGACTCAAGGCCGGCCCAAAATCCCAATTCGGCAGCTCCCCCTTCGGTCTTCGGCCCTTCGTTTGGTGAAAATCTCGAACACAGAGAAGTAAAGAACTAGAGAAGGGTGGGAATCGATCGTCCGTTCCAGTCTTCCAGATCAATTTCAGCTTCGCCTCTTTTTTTTCTTCGTTAATTTTTTGTTTTGTTTTGGGTGAGAGTGAGCCGGTGAAATGTTTGAGAGGAAGGGTTTCAATTAAAGACCATGTAGATCACTTATTTACAAAAATGTCACCGAGCATTTTTTGGGCTTTGACTGGATCTATGGGCCACAACCAGATTTTAATTGGAATGGGCCTCTTTTTTCCATTCTATTGGGCTAAAAAGACTTCTAGTCAAGCCCAAATATAAAAATTAGTGGAGTGCCCCTAAAATTTGGCTTTTTTGGGATGCCCAAGGCCCAGGCCTTGTGGGCCTTGGGGTTGGGCCGGCCCTGGATGGCTGGGTCTGTCCTATCACTTTGTCAGCTCTGTCCAAGTCTTCAGCTGCCATATCTATAAATTTCCTTATGACTTCATCCTCCTCACCATATCATACCCCAAATTGCTTGAGCTTCGTCCAGAATAATTCTATTTCTGTTAATAACTCCATCTGAAGAGATAGATGCAGAGAGAGCTAGAGCTGCAACGGCGGATCTATAAATCGCATACTTTGGTTTGTTATTCCTAGTTTTGTTATTGAAGGAGTTGACCCTTGTAAATCCTAGAATATCATCAATTGTCTTCCTCTTCTTCTTTCCTTTTACTCCATTTATGGCAACTTTGATTAGAGCAGAAAGAGGATCATTTTCAGTTCGGTATGCTTCAATATGTTGTTCAGGGATATTTTCATCCTCATTATTTTTCCCTCTTAAAACTTCAGCAATTACTGGATTTTCCTTAACTGAATCCTCCACCCAGCTGTCTTGATTATCAACCAAATTACTTAGGCTTGCTCTTGGAATCTGAATGCACGTATTCAGCCTTACAAAAGTTAGATGGTCCAAATTAATATTAAGTGTTGTGTTGTTTGTTGTCATCTCTCTCATACTATCCATGACCCTTCCACTTCCCCAAGCTGATGTCTCAGCCCTTGAAGAAGAATTAGCTGTCTTATCATTACATCCTTGCACGTCTACATTTATTAGTTGTAAAGCTCCCTCTTCTGTCCCAATAGCCTTTTCAGCTTCCACATTTGTTTCTACCACCTCTTCAACAATTTCCATTTCATTTTTCAACTCAGCTTTGTCTACATCGAAGTCGAACGATTTATCATCCCCCAGATCTGTCTCAATTATGACCTCTTTCTCCTCTTTATCGTTCCCTTTCTTGATCTTAATCAAAGTAAACACTCGCTTTTCCCAAGAAGTTTCTGCCATGGGATCTTCAATGACTTGGACTGGGAAGATCACACCATTGATCTTAATGTGCACAACCTCATTAATGCAATCAAGATAATCCGTTATGATAAACATACGCCCTTTGTCGAAAGCAATGAATTTCTCCATTAACTCATCAAGCCTAATCACATCACCCCAAAGCTTTCCAATTTCAATAAAGGTAGAAGAGCACCAAGCATTAAGAGGAACGCCATAACAAGAGATCCATACACACCTTGAAGGAGGGATCTTTTGATTATCCCATGCTTGAACAGAAGAGGACCACTTTGATAACACCTTCGTTTCGTCTTTGAGAAACTCGATCGATCAACGATTCAAGAGAGTCAAAAGAAATTAAAACACTGAGCCCACCCAAATGACGAATCTGAGCATCCCAAATACCATTGCCAATGAAAAGATCTTGAAGCGTAATACCCGCCAAGAACAAGCTAAGAATATTTATTAATGCTGAAAATGTCATCGGTGGGTATTAATTATCAAAACACGTTACTGGCCGTCATTTTCCCTATTCTTCTCAACTCTTGGACTAGTTTGGGCCAAGATTGTCGGAAAAGCCTTGGACTAGTTTGGGCCAGTTCCGATATTTTGTTCAGGCTTGTTAGTTGGCTACTCTCAGAACAATATATATATACAAATAGTAGCAAATTACCTAGAGAATATCGTTGTTCGAAGAAAAAAAGAACTTAGAGAACTCCAACGGAAGGTCGAAGGAGCTAGCTGTCGATTATGTAACTTCGGTTGACAAACACGAGATGAGAGCATGGATAGTTAAAATAAAAAGTTTAGTACGATTTTTATGAATCAAGATATATATTCAAACGATTTTCAAATAGATCGAACGTATTAAATTTTCCTTTATATCGTATTGATTCTTCTATCTTTACGAGAAGAGACAAACGATAACCTTTACAAAACCTAATCTACAGCTCTATGACACGTTTTGCAGGACTCACACGTGATTTGCTTATTCACTATGAGCCGATTGGAGCTTCTATTTTGCTGCTTTCATTTTCGTTTTTGACTAGGTTATGAAGGGTGAAATCATTGTATTTCAAGAATTCCTCTTTTAAAAAATATTTTTTTGATAAATATGAAAACCTATAAATTTCTTTGGCTTTGTGTAACGTTATATATAATTATTTTAGTAATTAACATAGTTTATTTTATCAGCAATAATTAACATAGTTGCACTACTACGAAACCACAAGTACACATGCGTGCCTGTGTATGAGAGAGAGAGAGAGAGAGAGAGAGAGATTGGTCTTTCTGCACACATTGCTTGGTATTTAATTTTGATATAAGGACTAATGTCATTGCCATAAAGGGCAAGTTTCTCAACAAAGGCTATTAACTTGGACACCTCACTTATGTGTTAATTAGATGGAGGACATCCCTCTCAATATACTATTTGCTAGGAGTGTGAAATGGACTGACTTAAAAGGAATCAACTTATACTATAAAAAGGAAGGTTTTTTTTTTTGGGACAAAGTCTAGCGATTTAGACATCACAGCTGGATCATTTTTGTTTTGACATGGATTCACATCCCTAGCTCTTATTACTGGAAAAAGAGAAAATTGAAAAATACACTGAGAAAAAGTATATGAAGGTTGGTTAGGGCCAGATGCGAGGTTCAGAAGGAGAAGGGAGGGAGATAAGGGTCTTGGGGCCGGGATAAGCAAATTCAGGTCAAGTCTTATTCGGTGTTTGGTTCCCTCTTTTATATCTCGACTAGTTATCCGACAGATAAACTAAGACCTCTGCAGGTGTTTTTTTGAAACCCACCTCACCGCGATCATTATCTTATTCAGGTGGGCGTAATTACCGATTTGTTAAAAATCGCAGAATTGTAACGCGTTGATCAAAGAGCAATTTCAGAGAGGAGTTTCAAACTTCACATTTGAAATGTTGGGGACTAAACTCAAGTAATTGACAATTTTTTTTTTTTGCTCAGCAAAAGTAATTGACAATTTGGGGATGAGAATGACACTTAATAAAATGCATCGAACACTAAAATAAACAAATTAGCCTCTATTATTTGGATTGACTTACCATGAATGTCCCAGAATTCAACGAAAAAATTCAATGGCGTTAGCTGAAGGGAAACAAGGGGGACCAGAAAAAATAAAAGAGCCTTCTTATGTATGACTAGGCTATGACTAGGCTGTGAATATAATAAATAATCCATCATCAAACGAAAGGTTTGAACGACGTTAATGGCTGGAGCCTGGAGGGACCGTACCACTTTGATGCACATTCTAAACGATGGGGAGGGCCACTTTGATGCACATCTTAAACGCTGGGGGCCAAGTTCGATAATTCAAAGTCTGGGAGAAACTAAGAATAAAACTTGAAATTAAAATACTACGTACATTGGAAACTAAAAAAGTAAATAAACCTGAAAACTATTAGAATTTAAAAAAGTCTATTGGAGTACAAGTGGAACTCATACTTCAATTTATGATGAAATTAAGGTAGCAATTAAAGTTGATTTTCAGAGTTAATTATTGTGTGTTGCCCCGCCAATAAGAGCGGATTTTCGCTTTGACCACATGCCCCACGTTATAAATGTAATGATAATTCACCTCTTAAATGGAGTATGGTGATGTCTAATCTTCTCCCTATATTTTTTGGCCATGTAAACTTTCCCTGTGCCTCTGAGTAATCATTCGATGAAAGGTGATAAGAAATGTGTTTGTTGATAACCCTTTCTTATATGCTTCTTCGCTCTTTTTGGTCCTTTCAAGAAATGATCTAAATATATGCTCCGTTTGTTTCGATTTAAAATGTTTTACAATGTAAAATATTTTTCATGTTAAATAATTTTTCAGAAAACAAACTATAAACTTTTATTTTTTGGTATTTGGTTGGCACTTGAAAATATTTTCAGAAACCAGCAAAATAGTGTAGAGAGAGGGGGGCTTAAACAGTGGAGATATTTGAGATTATTGGAATTGAATGTGGGTCAGGACTAACAATAGAGGAAACTAAGCAGTGAGAATTGCAGTAGAATGCAACGGATTCATTTCGGAAAATAACTTACGGAAGATTTAAAGGTAAGTCATTTTCATCCAATTAATGAAAAATATTTTATACGTAAAATGTTTTCCTCATTTTTTACACAACCAAGCACCGGAAAATAGGTAAAATATTTTACGTCCAAACAAACTGAGGCTTAATTTAATTTATGGGAAAAATTAGTTTTTTTGGTTCAAAATCTATTTACTAGTATTAAACTTAACAAAGGGAAGTCTTAGCGTAATATCAAATATGTAATTTCAATGTCTTTTTATAATTCATAAAAATTATCACAAAAGATGCACTAATTAACCTTATAATCTCATGTGATTGTGCATGTATAGAAAACACGGGTAAGGTCAACATGTTGGCCAGTTAGTTGAAGTACTTTTTACTAGGAGTACTTGATACGAAGCACATAAATCACACATAGCCAAAAAATTGTAGCTTCTTCTTCCATTCTTCCTATACATCTATCCATCGAAGAAAAAGAAGAGAGCAAAATCCTAATCAATTGTGCGGAAACTCCCTCCCTTGCTACACAGTTGCAAGTTTGTTCTATTTCCAATTAATCTCGGCCTTGTCAAATTAGATGTCGTGTCTCGTGGCAACCTATTTGAACCCGCGCCGCAGAGGGATTGTAGTGAAGGGTTGTCCTCTCTGAGACTGCGGTTATCTTCAGTAAGAACGCACACCTCTTAGCCAAACATTCCATTACGGCTAAGAGCCCCTAAGATATATATGCCCAAGAGGAATTACTATCTTAGTGTTTGTTTTTTTCTGTTCAACGGTCAGGGGTGTTCCGTGTTCGGGCCAGCTTATATGCGCCTCAACGAATTCTTTTTTCGATCCGGCCAGAAGCAGACCATCCATGCCAAAACTAGAAAACTCACGACGATTCGATTACTACGTTATAGTAACCGTTCTGTTGATAGGGGGGGAAAAGGTTTTTGTGGTGAAGGATGCATGTGTTGACAAGTCAGGCAAAATTTTGTTGTTGATAAGGTGGGGATGGAGTGTGTGAAGGAGAAAGGAGCGAGGTCCACATGTATGGCCCATCACCTCATGTGACTCCCATTTGAGCAAAAACAGCTAGATTTTCCTCGTATGAATCAAGTATGAGTAAACCTCAAATCATTAAGGTGGTTAAAAAAATGCCCTCACAAAGGAAAGGCATCGAGATTCCATGAATGCCCATGTGAAAAAGAGGTAATTCCAATTAAGCTCCAAAATGCTCTCTCTCTTGGCATTTTCCACACCACTCAACCATTCACCAATTTTGGTGTTTATTTGATGCCTTTCTAGTTCCTCCTCTACATGGTCCCCTCCCTCCCTCTCTTTCTCTCTCTCTCTCTTTTTTGCAATTAAGCTTGACAAGACAGCCATTCTTTTTGCAAGAAAATAGGTTATGAAACAACCATTGTATCTATCTTGTATCTCTGGCATTCCCTACTTGAGAGGGCTGGTCGCCCTCAAGCTTGGTGTCCAATTAGACTTTAATAAACTACCCTTAATTTTATGAGGGTCGTACCGCGTGCGTATGAAAATAAGAAAATGGGGAATTGCCTTTTTGGAGCGCCCGAAGGTTTTTTTCGTGACTTCAGGCCGACATTCGAAGTAGACATATGATGTAGAACAAGTGGTGGCCCAATTACTTGATCAATTGGACCGGTTAAAGCCTCAGAAGGCCAACCAATGTTTAATTGCGGGTTTTCCGAATTGGCAAATTTCGTACAAGTTGGGAATGGGCCCAAACTTGGTGTGCTGACTTTTTGCGTTGCGGTCAAGACTCATCATCCCAAGTCATGATTGATGGTGGATTTCAGCATAATTCCTTCGTTTAGGTCTCAAATTTGATATTTTTGCCATTTTAGGAAAGTTTTAGAACATTAATAACTCTTATCTTATAATTTATTTTCAGTTGGTTCTTTTTTGGGAAAGTCCTATTTTTCTTCCTAGTTTTTAATTTTATTAGTTTCCCCAATTTTCGGGATACTTCATTTTTATGGTTGGGTTTGCTAGGGTTAGGCCCCTTCTCTATAAAAGGGATTGTTACGATTGTAACCACATGTTTTATTCATCTTTCATCAATATTATTCTCAGACTCTCTCTTTCTCGTGGATTCAAGTTTTTACCTTTGTCTGGATTAGTACGTAATTAATCTCTTGTTAATTCTGTTGTGTCAACATATTACATGGCATAGGCCAAAAATGTTTTTTTTTTTTGAATTTTTAATGGGCCTTAGGAGATTGCATCATTGATTGCTCTAGTGGTATTGGTTGTTGCACAAGATGTTTGTCGACTTGTACTGGTTTTATGAATTGGACACTGTACAGGCTGGTTTCAATCTTTGGGTCCATGGGTTGAAGAATAGCAACAAGGTTAGATGGGAGATTAATTCATCTGTTTAAGAATACAATGACCAAAAGGTCTATTACCGCCATTGGAGAGTAATAAATTTCAAAGACAATACTAACTATTATTAGAATATAGTAATCATATAATATTATAATCATAGGTCTTGGGTGACCTCACTTCTCATTGGAGAGTCTCTGTTATCTACATCGTCTGAGTCAATCGATTGCTCAGCTCCTGGTCTGTCACCTCCACGTGCATACGAGTTGCACGTGAGGGGGAGTGCTAGACTTGTCTCACAATGCTCATCTAAATCACCCAAGCTTGATTAATAAAATCTTGATGTTATTCCACCTATTGCCAATTGATTTTAGGTTGGAATCCTTCGAGCTTGGTTAACAATAACAATTGAGTCATTAATAATTGTAAGTGTTTCATACAGGTGATCTGTTAACATGTGCCTTCATACTGGTTCTATATATCTCTTATAACACGTTCGAAATTTTTTTTTTTTTTTTGGTTGTGACCTCCCTAATTTCTTCCCTGGGTCTCAACCCTAACGGTCTGTTTGGATGCCGGAGATGAGTGGATTTGGCAACAGCCTCGATTTGAAATCCTGGCCCCACGCCATCTTCGGTCTTTGATATCTCTTGTGCGCAGATGGATTTGCATTGGAAGCGGATTACTTATCCAGTTGGAGGCGGATTACTCATGCTATCATTCAAAGTCTTTTTCTTTTTCTTTTTCTTTTACTTTTTTTTATGCTATCTCTATAACTAATATTATAGTGGTAACTTTATGTTTGTACTAAAGCTAACAAACATTAATGACACATTCGTGAAAATTGTCACCTTCTTTTAAGCTCCGTTTGTTTGGGCGTAAAATATTTTCCGGTAAAATATTTTACCTAATTTTCGGTGTTTGGTTGTGTAAAAAAAATTTCATTAATTGGATGAAAATTACTTACCTTTAAATATTCCGTAAGTTATTTTCTGAAATGAACCTATTATCTTCTATTGCAATTCTCATTACTCAGTTTCCTTGATAGTCAGTCTTGATCCAAGTTAAATTCTAATATTCTCATATCTCTCCACCGTTTAAGCCCATTCTCTCTCTCTTTACACTATTTTGTCCATTTCTGAAAAGATTTTTCAAGTGCCAACAAACACCGAAAAATAAAAATTTGAAGTTTGTGTTTTGAAAAAAATATTTTACATGGAAAACTTTTTGTGTGGCAAAACATTTTACATCGAGACAAACGGAGCCTTAGTGACATATTTGTAACCAAAAAAAAAAAAACAAAGCCCAGGTCAAACGCAAAAGCCTTTCCTTGTTGGATAATAGTCGAAAACTACGAGCTCAACTCACCAACAAACAAACACTCAGGATGCTGGGTGCTATGCCTAACAAAAAACTGTGACTAACATTCTCCACAAGGTCCAAATTCGACGGCTAGTAAAGTTTATGAGTAGTAGACGTGGGGTAAAAGATGAATTAGGTAAACCCCGTGGGGTTGTCCCAGTGGTCGAGATTTGGGTCTTAGGATTTTACTCTCTACTAATGTCTTAGATTCGAAACCTCTTAGATGTTATCAATTCTTTGGAGGTCAGTCCATATAGAGCTTTATTTTGATTTTAATTGGGCTCCCGGCAAGTAGGTAGTAGAATTGGGTCTTTAGAATTAATCGAGATATGCGTATGTTGGATATAAAAAGAACAGTCCTGTTATTCGCAAGAAAGATTTGCAGGGAACCACGCGAGGGAAAACGCATTTGTGCCCATTTCGGATCCCACAAAAATCTAGAAAAATATTCATAAATTTTTGAATATTATTTTATGGGGCCCTATAAAAAATCAGCTCCAACGGATATCAGTAAGTATTACTTTTAGATTTGTAGGGACGAACTGAGCAGTTTCGCCCTACGAATCCAAAAGTAATACTTACCAATATCTGTTGGAGCTGATTTTTTACAGAAGCCCATAAAAATAATATTCAAAAATTTATGAATATTTTTTCTAGATTTTTGTGGGACCTAGAATGGAACCAAACGCGTTTTTCCTTGCGTGGTTCCCTGCGAATCTTTCTTGTGATTAGAATTTCTGTATAAAGAAAAGACAAATTTATATATATACTCTGCACAAATGTGTTTATGCCTCCACGGCCTCCAAATCCCCAATCCTAATTTCCTAAAATTTTAACTTTTTTTTTTTATAAAATGTTGAGAGGGAGAAATATATTAGGGAAATGGGAGTTAAGTTTCATTAAATAAAACAGATAAATAAATACTATAATTTGTAGTGAATTTATTTTATTCACACTTTAAATTTTTTAATTCATAACAATAGATATATGTCTTCCCGTGCATAAAAATGGAAACAACGCTAGCATGAATCGATCACAAGCCGGAAAAAATATACTCCCTCAGTCCCTTTTTAAATACTGTTTTGTAATTCCAACTTATTAAAAAGACATCATCATTACACCTTTCACATCAACTTTTATCTCAACTTTCTCTCGTTACCCTCTATGAAAATATCATCATTACATTTTTATTCACTAACTTTTTAAAATGGAATCTATTTTTAGGAGTAAAATGAAAAATTCACCAACTTATACCTAATCCTTTACAAAATGGATACTTATTAATGAACAGCCCAAAATGAAATACTGAAATCTAAAAAAAGAACGAAAGAAGTAGCTATCTTTTATATCGACTAATTTTGTGAATGTTTGATACACGGGGCCAAAAAAAAAACACCAAGAGTGATTTTTGTTTTGACCGGTGCATTAACAGGCACACTGGTAGTTAGGTGGAAGTACAAGTATAGGGTTAAGACAAATAAAGTAAAAGTGGGCCTCTAGCTACGAGCATTTGTACAACTACTGCATCATCAATGGAGGATGGAGATGTAAAGAGAGTAGAGAAGTAGCTAGAGACGCAATTATTCTCCAATTAAAGATAGAGAAAAAGGGGTGGGGGGGCCTCATGAAGAACTGTTTCCACATAAGGAAGTCCAGCTATTGACACAATAGCCTCGTCCCACTGCCATTATTGGAATGGTTTGGCTTTTTGTATCCCCACTCAAAAGAGAATAAAGTAGTGGGGCGAGATTGGACAAGTTGCATAGGAGCAAAATTGCAAGTAGAGGGCCTTGTACCATATATGTGTTTGAGCTCCTATTTATTTTCAGCTACTACCCCTTTTTTTTTTGCTCGGCAAAGAGAAAATTATTAATTTTTGAAAAAAATACAAAAAATTCGGTGTTGCAAGTTGTCCGCAAAAGCAAGTGGTGTGGAGTGCGCTTGGTGTCTCTCTTATACTCTCATGCACATGGGCAGAGTTTGATTCTCGTAAGTACGCATCCTCCTTCTCAAGTCCCCTAGGATAGAGTAGAGTAGACTAGGTTTAACGAATTGCGAAAAAAAAAAAAAAGGTTGTCCACAAAGATGTGAAGAAGAAGGTTATGTGATTTGCGTCTACATTCATGCAATTAAATTTTGTCGTAGGTTTTTTACTATTTAAAAGGAAAAAGTATAGACCACTATCATGTGGTATTCAAATAAAATCCATTGAGATATTATTGGTATGACCTGAGTCGTCCATTTTTTTTTTATGAAAGATGATTTAATTATTTGTATAAAATAAGATGGTCCAAATAACACTTGATGTCTAATCGAATTACTTTGTGTAAAACGAAAGATGATTTAATTATTTGTATAAAATAAGATGGTCCAAAAAACTCTAGATGTCTAATTGAATTACCTTGTGTAAAATAAAAAAGAATGGTACATATGTAAAAAAAAAGTGCACACAATGTATTATTCATGTGTATATAAGTATTTGTTTATGTGTTTACGGTTCTAATATTTTTCAGAGAAGATTATTCCTAATTTGATCAAGTTAAGGGTGTGTCTGGGAGTTTTTTTTTTTTTTTTAAAAAAACTTTTGCATTTGCTTTTGACATTATTTACATTTAAGAATATGTGCAAGGATGTATTATGAATCGATAATGTTTGGAAAATATGGGTAGAATGCATTTTGTAAAAAAGAGTAATGTTTGAGAGATGAGCATAATACATTTTTGCATGCCTTTTATGTTAACCAAGATGGGAAAAGTGAAAAATAAAAAGCCAAAAAGGTTCCTTCCCCTTTTGTCTTGTTCGCTAATATAAGAGAATTTATTTTGAATGAGGTACGCAAATACCTACAATTGAAAAACAGGAGGTGAAACTGAAATGACAAAATTGGTCATCCAAACACCTTATAAGGAGAAAAATTATTCAATGCCTTAAAAGCACCGCTGCGTGAAATTCCAAGCTCTTTCTTCACCGCACATTATGGTGGGCCTCAGAACATAGATCTCACCACTGCATATGGAAAACAAAAAAGCTACGTGCACAACAGCTTATACACAGCAGCTGTGCACAGATGCCATTTTCTCCCGGCTCGGGTCGCACAAAGATGATTTAATTCTGAAGTGATTTTGGATGTTTTGTTAACGCCTCTAACGATATCGAACGAAACTCATTTTTTACAGAGACCTTAAACGACGTATTTAGAACAAAATGAGCGGCTCCTATTATCTTTGTGCGACCCGAGCCGGGAGAAAATGGCATCTGTGCACAGCTGCTGTGTATAAGCTGCTGTGCACATAGCACTGCTCTATAGAAAAAGAAAGGCCTAGAACACCAAGTTACGGTGCCTGTGCTTCGGGAGCAGTGAATAATTACTCCCGTGAGTATTTGTCCAGTCCATTAAAGTAGTGTATGATGATGTCAAGCATGATGTTTTTTTGTGTCTTTAAAATCTATGAATCTCTTCCCCAAATCTATCTTCCCTATGGTTTGAGTGGCCTTTTGGGTTACAAAAAAATCCATATCCACGCGCTGACTCCCTAGAGTACAACGCACGCTCAAGCGCAATGGAATGCATTTGTAAGGGAGTGTTTGTGATAGGTATGGTCCGTATGGATACAGATTTTAGATTTTTAATTTAATAGAACCAGAAAAACATGTTTATCATACCTGTGAAATTATAATTAACCTGCAGTAAAAGCTGATACCGTTTACTGGAAAATTAGCTTTATAAAACTGAAAACTTGAAATATGATTTGAAAAGTTTCAAAAGCTACCCAAACTCAATTTTGAAATTTTAAGAATTTCATTTCTTTTTTATGTTTTTAAAATTTGTAGAATTTTAGTAGATGATAAGTTGAGGAGAAATAGGCTAAGGTGGTTTCTGCATGTCTACCGTAGACCAGGAGATGCAGTAGTTAAGAGAGCGGATTAGATAATTTTGGGTAGCAATACTACGGGAAGGGGTAGACCTAAATTGACATTAGATGTTATTATGCGCAAATATATGAGTATAATAAATTTGTGTGAATAAGTGGCCCTTGACAAAACTGAATGGAGGAAAATTATTCATATAATTGACCCCAAGTGCTTGAGACATAAGGCTCTGTTTGGTATGGTTTATGTGGTAAACACTCCAAACTAATTCTAAAAAGCTAGAATCTCAAAATCTACTAAAATAAGCTTTGGTAAACACTGACTAACATGACTATGGGATTAATGCTAGGATGCATACTCCTATGAGCAATGCTACAACCAAATCTGTTTACACACCCATAGGCTCTATACACATTACACACATTTAGTGTGTGGAGCCCACAAATTGTGAGTATGGGTATGTGTTTGTGTGTTTAATGTGCTTGTAGTATTTTTGTACTCCCATTCGGATATGCAAAGGAGTAACTACCTCTCTTTTTTTAATTAAATACGTCAAGTACTCATGTCGTAGAAAGTACGTAGTTTGCACAGGTAGGTGGGAACAAACCATGCAATGACCTTTTCTATGGTCTCATCTTGGATACCGTAAAAATGATCCAAATTATTTTTTTTTTCAAATATTATTTTTTAAATTTCTGTAGAAAAATCATCTTAATCAGATGTCGGTAAGGTTTTTCCAACATTCACAAGGCGAAACTAACAAATTTGCCTTATAAATTCTATAGAAGTCTTTTATATATTCGATTAAGCTGAGTTTTTTTCTATAACCATGCAAAATGTATTTAAAACAATAGCGGGTCCGGATTATCTATATGGACCCGAGGTGGGCCCACCAAAGAAGTCCAGGCATAATCTGTGGTGTAGTAAACGCACCAAGAGAGAGAGTGGGGGCGGACAAGGAGAGAGAGAGAGGAGAGGAGAGGGGGGAACAAATACGAGGTACACAACAGTTCTCAGATCGAGAAGCGCCATTGGTTGCTACAATAATATAAAAGGCGCAATTAGGGTGTCCCTTTCCCGTACTCTTGGATTGGACATTTCTGGAAAGTTTTCCCCATTGCTTTTGCCATATTCCGTTTCCTTTTTCTGAAGCCTCTCTCTGCGGTGGCCTCACAGACGCCTGACAGACTCCACTTTATATCCCCGGAATACCCTCACACATACTGCAGAATTACTTTCACTCTCAAATGGTAAAAACCAGGAAAAGTAAAAGGAGAGACTGGTGAAGGTGACTTGTGATGTTGGTGTCAGTGTGTGAATGAATGAATGAAATGAAATTTTACCATTAGAACCAAGTGGCTTTTGGACATACAGCCCACTTGGTCGTGTAGCTTTCTTTCTTTGAGGGTGAGAGGTCGCACGTTCAATTCCAACGAATAAGAAATCAATCTTTTGTGGTAATACTAACTTTTAACATCTCCACTAAAATTTTTGTTGATATATATAATGTTGACAAAAAAAAACTATAACCAAGCACTTTTGTTCAGCAGTCTCGGTAATCAACGACTTAAATTTTAATCTAGAGACAGAGGTTAACAATTTTTTGATCGGCTGCTCAACATCACTGCAAAGCACCCCTACTGCCTTACTGTTAGTCATTTACTCCTTTTTTTCCATTTTATTTGGTGTTTCCACCAAACTAAAAATTGTAGAGAAAAAAAAATTGTTTGTCTTTATTTTTAAAAAAATCACGTTTGTCAATTTTGCAATAAACTTTTATAGATTATTGATTTATCGTGACGAGAGAAATTGAAAAAATAAAAAATTAAACGCTTTTTTTAAAAATATTTAAGAAACAGTTTAAAAAGCTGATTTTTTAACTTTTTCTGAGGAAATACTTTTTTGATTTTTTCTTCGATATTTTTTTAAAAATTGTGTAAATGTCATAATTTTGTATTTTTTTGATTCCTCTCGTCGAGACGAATCAATAATTCATAAGAGTTCGGTGCAAAGCTAACAAATGGGATTTTTTTTTTTGAATAAACACAAAACAATATTTTCTTTCTCTATAACTTTTTTAGATTAGTGAAAACACCTATGTATCTCTCAAACATCAAAATAACATTGTTTTACTAATGCTGCTTTTTTAAACTACTGTTGCAATGCATACTCCTATTCTGCTTGAGTATAAAGCAAATAGAATATTATTTAATGACAATTAATTAATAGTCTAAGGAACAAAGCAATCTCAACCGTCCTGTAGCTGAGCGATCTCAATCGTCCAAAAGTGTTTTCAACAGTCCGGAGTTTAAAAATGCTCTTCTATAGAACAATTTTTCTCTTCTATAAAAGAATTTATTTTAAATTCGAACCGTTAAATATTAAAATAGGCGGCTGTAATTATTCTCTATATCCTGTAATGAGTTTGCTCACTCCAAGCGGCACTCCCCCTCTTTTGGCATAGAAAAAGAATGAAGCTGGCTTACTTTTTTTGTTTCTCAAAAGTACGCATAAATTTAAACTGCATGCCCATATTACAGGTGCCGTAAATTAATGAAATTTAATGTAACAAAATACATAAACTTTGGTACAAATGGCGGAACTAGGACTTGTGTTGAGGGTGTCAAGAGTGGGTGTTGTCCACTTCCCTACACTCCTCTTTTAATGAATTTTATTGTGGTGTGCCCAAAAAAAGATGGGTCCTTCTAAGCGAAGAAAAAATGACAAAAAACACACACATTTTGATACATTTTTACACTTTTTACGCACTTCTATATGCTCATATTCTTTTACATGAGAATAATAATCAAAAATAAAATTTATTGGAGACCATTAAAGAGGGAGGGCTTGGATATTGGATCCAAAACGAATACAATAACATTTAAATGTCTAAATAACATCCGGTATAAGACACAATATCTTGATGCTCTCAAGAAACAAAAAAATAACTAACTTTAACAAAAAAAAAACAGAAACTACGAGGGGGCCTTGGCCCCATAAGCCTACTCCTAATTCGTGTTCGTGCGTTTTGTGCTAAACTTCTATAGATTATTGATATGTCTCTCAACGAGAGATATCGAAAAAGTAAAAAAAAATTACTTTCACCAAAATTTTTGAAAATATCCACTTCTAAGCACATTTTTTTAGCTTAAAAGTTGATATCTTCCAAAATATATAGGTAGAAGTAAGAAATTTTAAATTTTTTAATTCTTCTCTTCGAGAGACATATTAATAATTTATAAAAAATTAACTCAAAACTAACAAACATGAAAAATTTTGAATAAAAACAAAACTCATTTTTTGGTTAGCGGAACTCCACCCCACTCTTATTTTTGAGGGTAATAGAGCGAAGAGACCAGAGAGTGCTTTTTCGATTTGTTTAACGTCTAAAAGTTGTATTGAAAGAGACGGTTCCTACTTTCCCATTATTTACTGGAGTATATACATTAGTATAGTACCGTTCGGAACAACCAATTAACGTTAAACAACCAACGAGAAAATAAAGTAGTAGGATCAGGAGAGAGACATATGTAGGAGTAGCTGAGAGAGAGAGATGGATACGATTATGAGCTATAGTATCATGGAATTTAAGAATGATTTAAAGAAGAAAGTAAGGTTTTATAGATAGACCCCTCCCCCCCTATGTAATAAGTAGGTTGCCGAAGAAAGAAGAGAGAGAGAGAGAGAGAGAGAGAGAGAGATGGATTGTTAATTATTACAACTACAAGGTGAGGAGGATGCTTGCTTCCTCAAACTTCCCTCGTCCATGTTCCATAAACACTCATCCATATAATCCCTTTACCGATTATTCCATCCCCATGTCCATGTAGAGAGATAAAGTATTTAGAGACAGAGAGAGAGTATTTGTGGCCGGAAATCCACTCTTCACGAAAAGAAATGTGGGATCTAAACGACTCGCCTGATCAGATACGGGGCGAAGAATCCTTGGGCGACAACAAGGGTAAACGGGTCGGATCCCAGTCCAATTCCAGCTCGTCGGCGGTGGTGATCGAGGAGGGTTCAGAAGAGGAAGAAGAAGAAGAAGAAGAAGAAGAAGATGAAGAAGGGGAGAGAACCGGCGGGCGAAAACGGAGCAGCAGTGCCATATTCGGGTTCTCGGGTCCCGACCTGGACGACAGTCGGGTCACCCGGCAGTTTTTCCCAATGGAGGATCAGGAAACGGAGACCACACCCGCCGGGGGTTCCAATTTCCCCAGGGCTCACTGGGTTGGGGTTAAATTCTGCCAGTCTGACCATCCCGCCGCCGGCGCAGTAGTCGTCGCCGCCGGCGCTCAGCCTCTGAGGAAGAGCCGCCGTGGTCCGCGTTCTAGGAGCTCTCAGTACAGAGGAGTTACGTTTTACCGGCGGACTGGCCGGTGGGAGTCTCACATATGGTTTGTCCCCTGTTTTTGCTGTTTTTTTTTAATGATAACTCTGGTATCCGGATCAACTTCGCTTCGATTATTCAAGAGGTCCAATCTTACTGTCCACTTGCGGGCCGTATTACATATATGTAACCGGATTGTGGACCTCCAATACAATATCCCGTTATTGCCCGAAATATTGAAGTATCGTTGAATATCATTAATATCGTTACGTATCCTGATACCGATTTAAAACCCATGTATGCGTAATCTAACAAAAATAATGAGATGTGTAACCAAAGTTACCAATGTGAACAACATATTATTTTCTGTTAAGTACTCGTGTTAAATAACTTTACCGTTTTTGATACAGGGACTGTGGGAAACAAGTTTATTTGGGTACGTTTTCTTTTTCTTTTTCTTTTATTCATTTTTTAATTTTTAGTATTTAGAGAACTCCTTATTCGGCTGTGATTAATCAACAAGAAATATTTTCAACCCTTTTTTCTGATGTGGGTGAGAGGGATTAATTTGTTCTTGTTGGATGTCTCTGTATAGGTGGATTTGATACTGCACACGCGGCTGCACGGTAAGCTCACAACAATGATAGTACTAAATACATTTGCTTTGAGTAAAGGTGAAATTACACGGAGACCCCTCATCTATGCGTTTTGAACACAAACACCCCATAACCTTTAAAAACGCCCAAACATACATCCTCATCTACTGAAAATGAAAAAATTGTCAACGCCGTAAAAGGAATGAATGAAATCACAAATATACCTGATTTTATATTACACAAAGCAAAATACACTACAAATTGAGAAAAGAGGACATATTTACTTTGTTTTTCGGCCACCAACTCCATGCCGAAGACCGGTCTCCCTCACCTCCACTCTACCTCCTTGACCCGGTCTCCATTACCACCAAAACCCCTCACAACCGCAACACCTCCAAAACCCTCCATCACCACTCCACCAAGAACCTATAACCTCCATTAGTTTCGGCAGCCGCAACCCACTTCCATCAAACAAATCTATCAATAAACAAAATTAAGAAGTATGATTCATGCACAAGAATGTGGAAATTGGTACTACTACTTCTTTGAGGACTTTGAACGAACACCTAAAATGCACTTTGAGAACTTTGATTCAGGTATAGGTTTTCCAAAGCCCTAATTTTATAAAAGTTCTGAATTTAAAGCAACCCGATTTTCGGATTTGGGGGTTTTGGAAAATTAGGGCAAAGTGAAACAAATGGCAGGAAGGAAAAAAAAAAAAAAAGGAAGATTAGGAAAAAGTTAGTGATTTACCAGTTGTAGAGAGAGGGGGTACGACGGGAGTCACATCGAGAAGGATGGCTTCAATGGAGGGTGGTGTGACTGGTGGTCGCCGGCTTCGGTTGTTGGGTTGGCTCAAGGTGGATGTCGCTGGTGGAGAGAGAAGTTCGGGAGAGAGAAGGGGTGGCATCACTGGTGGTTGATGGTTGCCGTTGTGATGGCGTCATGGTCGGTGAGAGTTGGCAATTAATGGCGCTTTGGGTTGGGGGTGAGGTTCCACGATCAATGGTGTGTGTGGGCGAGTATTGAGAGAGAGAGAATCACGATTGGTGTATATATTGGTGTTAAGGGCATTGTCTAATGAATGCCAAAACTAGTGACATGTGCCCTTGCAACAAATGGTTCTGAAATGGAAGGGTGTCACTTGGGTAACGGTAATAGATGAGGGGGTGCGTTTGGGCATTTTCAAAGGTTAGGGGGTGTTCGTGTCCAAAACATATAGACGAGGGGGTCTCCGTGTAATTTCACCTTGAATAAATTGAACCAGTTTTTTTTTTTTCCCCCCAAGGACACGACAATCTGAGATTAAAATTTTTGAAATCATTTCCAGAGCATATGATAGGGCAGCCATCAAGTTTCGCGGCATGGAGGCTGACATCAATTTCAGCCTTGAAGACTATGAGGAAGACTTGAAACAAGTACCATTTGGGTTTTGATTTGATTTATACATATGTTTCTACTGGAAAGCATATGATTCTGATATCTCGAACTTTGTCATTGTAATGTTGAATTGAGCAGATGAATGCATTAACAAAGGAGGAATTCGTGCATGTGCTTCGCAGACAGAGTACTGGGTTTCCAAGAGGAAGCTCGAGATATAGAGGCGTAACATTGCACAAATGTGGAAGATGGGAGGCCAGAATGGGCCAGTTCTTGGGCAAAAAGTACTTATAGCATTATAGTACTATCTTTCATTCTCAATTTATCATGCTTTTGAGTTTCTTGTGTAGGAAAATCGTTCCCCATTCTCATTTAGATTTGGGTTTTTTCTTCTTTCTTTGACAGGTCTGTCTATTTGGGTCTCTTTGATACTGAGATTGAAGCTGCTAGGTAAGTTTATTGAGCTTAACGACATGAATCTGGATCAATCGAACAATTTGTTATTTTTTTCAGACATGAGTAATAAATTGAGGCCTATAAGATAAACGGTCAGAGTGTCTGAAGGGCATCATGTGCCCAAATAGCATCGGACCAGAATACTCTCCCATGAGAGGCTTGCAGGATAATTCTTGCGTGAGTAGTGGAACAGGAATCATCCAGATCTCCATACCATAATACGAGACGATCTTTATTTGTGTGTGATACGTAACTTCATTCGTCAAACAATAAATCAAGTTGATTGGATATTGATAAGTCCTTGATCGAATCACATTTATCTTGAGAAAAAAATGTACCGTTAAAAATCTTACCATTCAATATTAATGGCTTTGTTTGATAAGATACCGACATGGAAACCAGATGATTATTTGAACTGCCAATTTTCACATTGAAGCTTACAAACTAAATGGCTCAGACCATCAAAATGGAAAGTTTAGCCATAAGGTTGGACCTTCAAATTTAACGCAATGTGAGCCGTACTTCCATGCTAAGGGTAAATTTTGTCGCAGTATCAGTTTTACTTGCAGTATTTTCTGTACACTTAGAGAAATTGTGCTTCAAATTTCTAGTACTATTTTGTTTAGGGCATATGATAAGGCTGCAATCAAGTGTAACGGCAAGGAGGCAGTGACCAACTTTGATCCCAGCAGCTATAAAGATGAGCTTAACTCTACTGGTAAAATCATTGCAAAAGTTCCTTTCTTATCACTTTATGCATAGCACAAATCGAACTACAGCCGATGTTTGTTTGGCATGAATTTGATGGTACTTGTTGACAGAATATTCGCTCAATGCCCCGGATCATAATCTCGATTTGAGTTTGGGCAGTTCGACCTCCAAACAAAAAGGCCGAGAATCGAATCCAAGTCAAACTGCTACGCCTTTCGAAGCCAATTGGTGGAATCAAGGATTTAGGCCCAAGGTAAACCGTGCTGGACTTTTTTTGTACTCCTATTCTTATGCATTTTTAACTACGCGATTAAGTCTCAAGATTGGTGGCCTTCTATTTTTTTGTCTACCAAAATACCGAACTCTGCCTTACGTAAAGTTACCAGTAAAAGCTGCGAGTACTCTCTGAAGAGTATTTCCTCGGAGCTTACATTGGAAGCGTGTTGAATCAAAGACATAATGCAACTAAAATTTCATTTGTGACGGAGAGACAGCCCTTTAAGTGCTAATGTTTTTCGCGCTTAATGTAAATGCAGCTCAATATGCAACAAGACCCGTATCAAAATGGGTACAACGAGAGCGAAACCATGCTGCTTTTGAGCCAAACTCACATCCAATCTCCAAGCTCACTTAAGGCAAACCATGAAGTGAACAACAACAGACTTGGGCAATTCAAGAGAGGGGGGGAACCCCCACCACTCCACCTGTTTCCACCACAACTCAGCCCGTCGAATTATCAAGTCTGTATCTCAAGTTATGCCTCTTTAATGTTTCAGGTCGCTTCATAGTTAGGAATAGGCTTCTCTGAAGTCTGATTTTACGAAATTTACGGTGTAGTTTGATGGAGGGGGTCATCTTGGTCTGACCCCGAGCCACCGTGATGATCTAAACGGTTCATCTCATACAGCTCTTTGAGAAGATCATGTATGCACAATACAACACCGATCAGACATTGTTAGTTACTCGATCAGACATTGGTAGTTACACGATCAGAACACACAACTTGCTGATGGCTAAAATGGTTAGTGAAAAAAACCGTCATTTTTTCAAAACAAACATAATCAGATCGTGTTTCTATCGATATCTGGATTAACTTGATTTCTTCTTCCTTTCGGTGCGAATGGTCTTCTTTGCTGACCTTAAAAGTGTGTGTTTTGGATCATCAAGCGGGACCGAAGTGGGCCCAACCGAACCATGAATTTCGAATCCTGAATTAAAAGCTTTACTAGTAACTGTTAAACGTATTTGCAGATTCATCAGTGTCCCAGCAGCAGCAATGGAGGAGATCACCTTTCCCTATCTACAAATTGGCAGCTCAATCCTCCTCCTCCTCCTTCTCCTTCCCAACTGTATGCAACTGCTGCTGCAGCATCATCAGGATTCCCACAGCAGAATTTCACAAGACCCCCTCACAATTTCCTCCAGGAAAATGGTTTCCACTCTCTAATCAGACCCTCTTGAGTCTTGACCCTTTCTATTACATTTCCCAATGTATCAAACATTGCCTTAGTTTTTACAGTAGTATTTTTTTGTGAGCATGTAAAGATCGAATTTTGTTAATACAGGTTCCAATATTTTAGGGCTCATTTTGGCAATCCACAAAGTGAAAGGACAAAAAGGAAATTTCCAGCTCTCTGGAAAATGGCTTTTTCACCTGGGGTTTTCAGAACCACACCCTCTCATGGATCCGAGACCCCGTACTATAGATGTTTTGTGTAGCTTATTAGTCGTTCATTTCAGTAATTAATGATCCAGATCTTAAAAAGACTTTTTTCGAAAAGAGCAGTTTTTTCTCCGAGTCTTTTATCAAAACCTAACCATATATTGAAAAACACATTTGGAGGGCTGGGGTGTCGCATTACACCCCTGTAGTGCCTACAAGGCCCCCGGGTCAGATCCGGGGATGATGCCAAGCAATCCGCTTGGCAGCGGTATCGAGCGGTCCATCCGACTATTTATCACGACAATCAACGACTCAGATCTTAATCCGAGCAACGGACAGTTCAGATTTTTATGCACTCAAATTATATCCAAGCCGTTCATGTCGAGATGAGTGTCCGGATGGGCCGCTCGGCACCGCTGCCAAGCACCTTGCACGGTTTCTAATAAATTGCCCCCGGGTCCCTCTCTCACTGCACGGTTTCTAATAAATTCTCTACATTTATTTCTCTCATCTACTTATCGCTCTCCATTTATTACTCCTAAAATCTTCCTCAAAACTTTTACTACCAAACAATCTCGTTGGGTCGTCGGTGAAACAAACAAAAGGGTCGAAATCTTTTAACTAGATTTGATATTCTGGGTAACTGACTGGAGTCCCTGCAGATCTGATGAGATTCTGATCTATACATGCATGCTTACATATATGCGTATATATTTATAGAAAAATGTATAGTTGGTTTTGCCAACCCCATCTCGCTAAACAATAGATAATCCACATTAATTTAATGTCAAAAAAGTTCCGAGTTTCAATGTTTTTTTTCCACGTATATTGATCGACTTCTCAGATATCTTTACATATTTTACACATATCAGTACACTTTTTACGTATATACTATATAACTATATATTGTCTATTTGGATGAGGCTAGCATTTTCCTATGTATACTTTAAGAGAAATGTTAGGTGTAAAGAAAATGGACGAAGAAAATACCTTTAAAGTGTACACGAATGGCTCAGATGCACTGCACAGTGAATATGAGCCGTTTATGTACACTTTAAGGATATATTCTTTGCCAATTTTCTTTGTTCCTAGCATTCCTCATACTTTAATGTGCTGCCTCTGCCTCTGCCTCTGCCTCTGCCCCTGCCCCAATCAATTACTGTATTATTTATTGCTTCACCTATCCTGATATACTCATAGTTATCATAGTGTTCAATTTACGTAACACTGTCGTAGCAAATTTGGGCTCTCTCTTTTTAGCCTGTTTTGTGACAGTAGCAGCTGACTTCCTGAAGTTTACCTAATCGGGTAATACTGTATTCAGTGTCTACTTAAGTGCCATCAACGTAGACAAAAGCTTGCTTAAATTGTACTTTAATCCGTTGCTACTTTTAAACTCTGGTGAATCTATACCGATAACAATCGGACATTGTTACCGGAATAAATTCGCTAGTGTGGATCTCATATAAGTACTTTTTTGGAAAGATATTCTTGCATTCTTAAAAAATATTACTCCTACACTATATGGGACCGTTGAAGGAGAGCTCAAAAGGGATGGAATCCTCTATGAAAGGGTTTTAGTTATGTACATTTTGATAGTCATAATCATTTGTTTTTCTTTAGATCAGCGAGAACATTGACAATGTCAAATGAAGTATCAAGTTGAACGAATATCAGCTGATGTAATTTTAAAACACATTTAAATTTTTAAAAATTAGAAACATTGAATTTGGATTTTTTTTTTTTTGAACAGCGAATAAAAGATTTTATTAATCATTACAAAAGTTACAATTGATTAAAATGGACAAGAGAAAAACGTACGGCATCACAATTACAAGAAGGCAACATCCCAACAAAATTAACACCTTACCTCTTGACAATCATATGCCTCTCAAGCCCGAAAATTAAAGCAACAGTTAATAAGAAATCAATCAGCCAAGAAAATGTACCGAAAAACCCAAGCCCAAAAAGCTCTCCCCACAACATTGTTTGGCCAAAAAAATTCTGAAGATGTGAAGAAGAATATAGCCTTTAACATCGGATCTGGATTAAATTCAATTCATTGACATGTCTACCTTATCTGTTTAAAATAGGAAGATTAGTACTCTCTCCGGCCCAATATAAATGTCTCCTATGAATTTCCATACATTTTCAAACTAAAAAAAGTATATTTCTACGCATTATTTTTTTTATTTTCTTATATACCAAATTGAAGTGCCCATTGAGTACATAAAATACAGAATGAGCTGGTGTCGGATCAATAGACCGTGATGAATTGTCACTATCGGTGTTGTCCTTTGAATCAGTTCTCTTAGGCAAGAGCAGAGTCAAGACATTACTATCCTCCCATAAGCTGAAACCTTGAAATTAAAGGACGCCTCTTGAGACTTGAGAGAGAGAGAAAGTTAGAGAGAGGGAGTAGGTCTCGCAACTAGCTAGCGTGCGTCAGCTTAAGCGCTGGTGATTGAAAGTGCAAGAACGAGCGTGAAAACCTTTTTAAGAATATTTAAAATTATTAGAACAATTTATGATTAGATCTTGCGGGGATTGAGGCGAGAGCTAAATCGAGGGCTAAGTCGAGGGCTGAGAATGATAAAAAATAATAAAAAAATAGTACAGAAAGAGACCACACATTATTATTATTTTTACCGTTTTGGAGCATGTGCACAAGCATCGTTATGTACCTTGCTTTTAGGTAAAATAAAGAATGAAAGTGAAAAACAGGATCCTGCAACAGATTAGTTATGCAACTAGGTAAACTAATTTTGCCACAGTAACCCCGGTACATTGAGCAAGTAACTGTAGCTGAGGTATACATCAAACAATACCACTCACTCTCTCTCTCTCTCTCTCTCTCTCTCTCTGAGTTCTATAAAAATTTAACGTAAAATTAATAAATACAATTTTTTAAAGGACAAATTACTCAAATGGTCTTTGTAGTTTGGTCTTTGTGTCACTTCGGTTCCTCTAATTTTAATTGACTCGATTTTAAACCTGTAGTTTTGATTAAGTACTAACGGAACCAATTGTGCAAATTGGACTTGACCTCCTGTGATTTGCACTTGGTATAAATTTCTCCTTATTCATTTAGAAACTTCAACACAACCCATGGTGATTTTGTATATTAAAGTGTATCGTTACATGGGTTAATGACAAGTTATTTATTCTACTTTTTGTTAGTGTTGAGTCAAATATTTCTTGAATTATTTATTCATTATGACAAGAGGAACATAAAAAGTAAAAAGTTGTATTTGACTTCTCTAAGTCGCTAAGTACAAATATACACCAACATATATTCGAAAAGTTTTGTCGTGACTCAATCCCACTGTAAATCACTCTTGCATCTTGTTGTCAACTTCCTCCGAAACCACCATATCTAAAGCTCACAAAACCATAAAGTGGTGCTAACAAAGAACTATATACTATAGTTTATATATACATACATACAAATTTATGTCTATATTGTATTATTTTTTTCGCTAGTGAACTTTTTTTAGAATTTTAGACATAATTTTTTACTTTTTTTCATTTCTCTTGTTGAGAATATTAATAACCTAAAAAAATTGGATTAAGGAAAATTAATCAAAAACAAAAACTGAATTTGACAGTTTGAGATTTAATTAGGTTGATAAGATATTCAATTATTCTTCTATATACATAATCCATTAAAGATATGTTCTTACAAGTGTGGACAGGGGAGAAAAGACAATATATATATATATATATATATATATATATATATATATATATATCGGAACGGTTCCGGAGATACTTAAAAAAACCCTTAAACAACCCACCCCCCCCCCCCCCCCCCCACCACAAGTTTCCTATTGAATTTTGATAATCTGAGCCGTTCAATGTAATCAGAACGTGATTTTAAGGGTGCCTGTGAGAAATAAGCAAAAAAAAAGACCGGAAAGAGTTTCATCCGAACAGTTTTTTATTGAATTTTATTGAACGGTCCAATAAAAAACTGCTCAAATCAAGCCCTTCCCGATTAGTTTTTTTGCCAGTTTCTCGCGGGCACCCTTAAAATCACGTTCTGAACACATTGAGCGGCTCGGATCATCAAAATTTGATCGGGAACTATGAGAATAAGATTTGGAGGATTTTTTAAAGTGTCTCTGGAACCGCCCCATATATGTGTATATATATATTAGTCCACTTCTTATAAGGGCGCCCTTACCGTATTACAATAAGAGTTTCCCCTTTTCTCCCCTTTCCCGACCAAATTTTGATGATCTGAGCCGCTCAATGTGTTCAGAACGTGATTTTAAGGGTACTAGTGAGAAATCAGCAAAAAAAAAAGACCGAGAAGGGCTTAATTTGAGCAATTTTTATTTGAACCGTTCGATAAAATACAAACAAAAACTGCTCGGATCAAGTCCTATCCGGTCTTTTTTTTTGCTGATTTCTCGCGAGTACCTTTAAAATCACGTTCTAAACACATTAAGCGACTCAGATCATCGCAAATTGGTCGAAAAAGGGACTTTCTTACTGTAATACGGTAAGGGCGCCCTTGTAAGAAGTTTTGTGTATATATATATATAGTTAAGAAGGATAATATCATCTTTTATACATAGTATTAACCCGGGGGGGGGGGGGGGGGGGGGTTAAATGAGTATTAACAAATGAAACGTGCACTTTTAGTACATAAATCACATTGGGTCATGCGCTAGTTTTTAAAATGATAAGGGGTTAATTCACACAAACTCAAATCACAAGGGTTCAAAGCGTAGTTTTTGCAATTAGTTCTCTTAGTAGGAGCAAACAAAAGTTATCAATTGTACTTGATTGGCACAAAATCATAACTGCAGGGTTAAAATCGAGCCAATTTAAAATAGAAGGACCAAAGTGACACAAAGACCAAACTACAAAGACCATTTGAGTAATTTGCCCCTTTTTAAATAAAAACAAAAAATTGGCATTTTGTTCGATTAACAGTTTTGTTTTAGTTTTAGTTTTGTTTTCAATCATTACCCTCTTTCTTTCTTCAATCATTACCCTATTTTTTCAATTATTATTTTCTCATCTCTTTCTATCTCTCTCCAATTATTACCTCTATCTTCAATCATTACTCTATTTCTCTCTCTACCCACTATCAAAACTAAACTAAATTAAACTCTCAACCAAACACAACCTGTCATTTTGACTTTATTGAGCCACAAAATGGCAATGGTTCGGACTAAACAAAGAATAATTTCCTGGTGAGAAGATTTCCTTCAAAATTTTTAAACAAACAAATACTCCCAAGAGAGATCACGTCGGAATTACGGAGTAATTTATTAGTTGGGGGTTGAAGACGACTGGGAAAGGGTTGTGCTTACATCATCCTGTGCGTCATTGTGGATTACTCCTCTATCAATATCGAAGGCCTCGAACTTTCCATTAGTACATAATGCGAAAATTTTCGGTGCGGGATGGATATATCTCACATGGTACTCACTTGGCACATTTGGGTCATTCAATACATTTTTTAACGGTTTGGATTGAAACTCTTTCTCTTCTCTCACCCCAACACTTTCTCTCTTCTTTTTCTCTTTCCAAATCTGAGCCGCCCAAAAACACAATGAATGGCTGGAATGTGCTGAGCGGACACTACATGTTATCCATTTGAAAAAAAATTCCGTACATAATTACCAGTATTTATTTGTTACTTTATACTCCTACTCTTACAGGATTTAAGATAAGATACTAAAAAAACCAGTTCACGTTTAGTAAATTAAAATAATATTTTTTTAACACGATTGAAGATCCAAAGAATCATAAGACATTCCCTTTTGGCTTCCTTTCTTTTCTTTTCTTTTCTTTTTTTACCACTCAAATGGCCAAATGGGCATTAAGAAGTTAATAGAAGTGTGTTTGTTCTTCATGAGATCGCATGTTCGAATTCTACGGAGGTTATTTTTTTTGTAAATCTTTCAAAAAGATTATGAAAGATTTAACGGATGAAGGACACACTGGCGAAGACGCCACCTAAGAACCAAACCCGAAGGAAGGCAAGGAACCAACCAAAAAACCAAAGTAAGAATCCACACCGAAACAACCTCCGAACACCCCATGCAAACACCTAGCTGTGGGCACGCGCCCCCGGAAAATTTTGTTTATAGAATTGGGGTGCGGCCCTTTTTCGGAAAAGCGCGGCGAAACGCCTCGATTCAGAGTCGCCACTCGGGTTTTAGCGGAGGAACACCCAAGGAACCGAACTCGAAAACGTTTGCCACGTTTGTTTGACTTTGAAAAGGCGTAGACCAGTCCGTCGTCACCTTCGATATCTGAGGTTCGGGAGCCAGGTTACGAGAGGGGAAGGGTTTTATGGCACCCCCTCTCGCCCAATCCGGAGATCGGTCTCTACTCGGGCATTTTATGAAAACCTTTGCATTTTTCTCTCATTTTATCATTTTTTAGCCAGTTAGGGCGGGGGAGCAGTTAATGGGGACGAAAGCAGTAACAGCTTGCAATTTACGTGACAAAATGCTTGTGAATGATTTAATTGCGATGCTAAGTATAGATTGAGAACAAGCACTGAGCATACCGAGCAAACTGCAGTACGCTGTCATAAGGTGTCGTGAGCAGATTCTACCAGCATGCACTGGTCGAGCCACTGCATGGTGATACGACCTGCGCACGCCACAAACATACTGGCGTACTCCACTTTTTGGTTCTCTCAGTCTTTGTTTGCAACCCTCTGGGCTCTGGAAAAGGACCAGCGCACACCCAGGGCAAACCACGCAGTTCAATATAGCAGAATATGCACAGTCATAGGCAAAATGAATGGCTTTAGGCCATGAAAGAAAGCAGAATACCCCAAAACAGTGTGGGGACAGAAGATAGGCCTAGACTATGCTCAGATGCAAGGGCCAGTCACTGGACCCAGAAGACTACTGCCGTACGCCAGTATATTACTGCCGTACGCCACTTTGCCTTTGATTCCAGTGTTTGGCTTTGCATCATCTGGGCTCTGGAACATGACCAGAAGGATCCCAGAGGCCTTTATATGACATAAATGAACATGATAGGATGCCACCACTTAAACAGTTCTAAATATGGAAAGCAGTAAATTGGTTATTTAGCATGCAAAGGTGATTGACTGAAAGATAAAACAAAAGGAACGACGATCCATGATCCCCACGCCAGTTGTGCTCGTCCTGCCATTACTGGCGTACGGCCCCTATGAACTGGCGTGCGCCATGTGTCGTCACCTACGATTGCTGTATTTTATCAGTTTAAGGCCAGGACTAGTATTATCTACTAGCCTGGGCCTTACTGACCCCCCTCAGGAGATGAAAACAGAAGAGAACACAAAGGTGGTATACCTCTTCTTGTTGTGGTTTTGTGGTTGTTTTTGAACTTGAGGGTTGAAGGTGGTGGCTTATATGGTGACTGGGTTCCAGCAGGAGATATAGGAGTGTGTGGCCTTCTCTTGTCTTTCAATGGATGAAAGAAGAAGGAGTCTTGGAGAAAAAATGGGAAGAAGAGAGATGATACTTCCTTAATGTGTCTAACCCCTTGCAAATGAATGCAAGGGGGGGATTTATAGAGGGGAAATGGACTGGGACCAGTTAAGGCCAGGCCTTGTTTGGCTGGTCTTAGGAACAAAATGGGCCTTCCATGCATTTAATGCATGGGACTAGTTGATGGGGGGTGTAGGAGAGAGAGGGGACGCCTCTGCCGAAAGCACTCATCAGGCACACTGTAGCCGACGTCAGGGTGGCACAAAAGTCCCGCCCAAGTGGCTGAATAAAGTTGATTTGACTGGGTTTGACTGGCGTGCGCCACTTATAACTGGCGTGCGCCAGTGAAAGCTAGGCCCATGGTCGATGACTGACACGTGGCAGCTTACTGGCGTACGTCACCAATATACTGGCGCAAGCCAGTTGGGTTTTGCTGGGGCCGTTTGGCTCTGGTTTGAAGGGCTTGAAACTGGGTTTGAAAGGGGTTTGGGATGTTCAAGGTTCAAACACACCTTTGTCCTTGATCTGTTTTCGACTATAATCATCATTGGGGAAGTAAAAGTTCGACAAATAATGTTATCTGGACAGTCCAGAATGGGGTGTCTACACTAGCCAAACATTTTAAACTTTGGACCACTAGAGAATTTTTCCGATTGTTAAATTAAGAATTTCGGAATTAATCGAAATGCGCGCAAATTGGTCTAGTTGTCAAATAAATAAAATTATCCTCTACAGAGACATTATCATTACACCTTTCATACTAACTTTACCTCCACTCTTCCTACTTTTTAACCTTTTATGGAGACATTATCATTATATTTTTACTGATTAACTTTTCAAAATAGAATTTACTTTCATGGGCAAAATAGAAAATGTATCAATTTTTATCCACTAACTTTACAAAATGAATATATATTAGGAACATCCCAAAATAAAATACTAGACTCTAAAAAAGAGACGGAGAGAGTACGAGTTACTAATATATGATTAAGAACAAATAAAACCTAGGTTTTGTTTTGTACTAAGCTTCAATTTAACAGTAAATTACCTTCAGGATAGAAACAGTGCACATAATTTCCGTTAAAAATGAACTCTGTTTTTAATTACCTCCAATTAAGTATAACCTCATGATAAAATTATCTTTTTACCTTTTAAATACTATTAAAATCCAAAAAGTTCACTAAACCCTATGATGGTTTAGGATACACTTTTCAATTAAAAGGTAGGGTAAGATACCCTAGGGTTTAACCATTTTTATAGCATTTTATGGTGCACTTTCCTATTATAGGATTTTAATGGTTTAAAAAATTTCATAGCATTTAGAATTTTAAGCACTTTCATAGGGTATCTTATAATTTAGGTTTAGGCATTTTCATAAGGTACCCTAATGTTTAGGTTCATGCACTTCCATAGGTTTTTAGGGGTCCACTTTTTTATTATAGAGTTTTAGTGATTTAGACATTTTTAAAGTGCATTAACGGTGCATTTTTGTTTTTTTCCGGAATGTGCAGAGAGAAAACGTTCAAAACAGGAGCTACGCGTAAAAATCCGGAGCTTTGATTAGCTCTTGGGTAGTCCAACTTTCTGTGGATGTAGCACGCGCCACTCATTCATAGTGGAAAAAGTGACTCAAACTGTGTCCTAAGTTAGGTTTAGGCCTACCATGTACTTAGATTCGTTTTTACTAGTTTATTTCCATAGGATCCATGAAATGCTGTCACCACCCAGACGGTTTCATCTGTCGTGTTCGGTCCTTCTATTTTAGGAGTATCACTTTCTTTCGCTTTGTTTTTGGGGAGTGTGTGAGAACCCATCTCGGGCCAATAGTTATAGTACCACATTGGAAGCATGTGGGAGTTGTAAATGGTTTATACGAGGACGCTGGTTTATACGAGGACGTCCACCAGCTATTATTAATTTGAGGTTAATTTTTTAAATTATGTGATTAGGCGAATGATTAGCAGGTCAATTGAGGCGAATTGTTACCGAGGAAATTTCGTACTCCTCTCAAATCGTTAATCGCACTCCCAAGTGAAAATCATTAATAATCCTTTCTCAATGAAACCAGAATTCCTTCCGAAGAGATTTTTTGGTTTGGTTCCGAATTGAGATTATTACAGAGGTATTCGAGAGGGATTCGAAGATTGCAATTTGGAGAATACATAACAAACTAGTACACGATGTGTAGAATATATTTGTGCAAATATATCCATTATGAGACTTCAAAAGGTGTGATTTCGGAATTCTGCATTCCTCAGTTAATTTTTCATTATGCGTTCTTGTAAAATGCGTATTTTATAATCTGCTCGCAACCACCTAAAATGTAAGTCTACATAATGCAGATTGCAAAATCTGGGCTCCCAAACAGTCTTGTAGTATATCCTTTCGCTATCCACTTTGTATACTCCATGACCAAAATATTACAATCAAGAACTGTAAACGTATTAACACTGGACACAATTGTCCAGACAAGACTGACCATCGTCCGAACGTGATTTGCAGAGGATTATGGTCCTCAAATTGGTGATGGTAGTCCAAACGAAATGTTTTTTTTTTTTGAATCATTATATTTTCCTAAACTTTTTTCCAAGTTAATCCACATTTTTTGCTTTTAATTCATCTCATTCAGACGAATATTATAATTTCAAAAAAAATGCAAATTAACAAAGAACGGGGCGGTTCCGGAGACACCTAAAAAAACACCTCATAGTTCCCGATCAAATTTTGATGATCTGAGCCGCTCAATGTGATCAAAACGTGATTTTAAAGGTAACTATGAGAAATCAGCAAAAAAAAAAGACCGGGAAGGGCTTGATCCGAATAGTTTCGAACAGCTTTTTATTGAACGGTTCAAATAAAAAATGCTCAAATCAAGTCTTTCCAGATCATTTTTTTTACTAATTTCTCGCGGATACCCTTAAAATCACATTCTGCACACATTGAACGGTTTGGATCATAAAAATTTGATTGGGAACTATGAGATTTAGATTTGGAGTGTTTTTTTAGGTGTTTTTTTGGGTGTCCCTTGAACCGTTCCGAATACAAAAGAATACATAAGTTAGGCCAAATCCCTTAAAGTGGATGTACAAGATTGATGGTGACTAAAGAGCAATCACTACTTTGCAAAGACAGAAAGAAAAACTAAAATTCGAGCACATGAGAGTGATCAGAAGAGAAGACAAAAGAAAGAGGGGGCTGTCCTTTCTGATAATGCAAAGGGGTACTCTTCTTTTTCCCACCAAGTTGGCTTCAAGACTTTCCATGTTTGGAAAGATTGCTGGTGTACTTGTTTAATTTCGATTGAGGTTTCCAAGTGGCCATGACAACCCAAAACCATCTCCAGCCAATGGTTTCCCTTTTGGGTGATATATGTCCAGGTACAAAGTTGGATGGCTAGGTCCAACAATGGCCACAACTTGGAGCAAAACAATTGTGTAGGCCCTTTTTTTAAAAGAGAGATATCCCATTTACTGTTTGACCAATTATATGGGGGCATTGTCTATCGCATTATTAGGTAGGTGAATAAGATTGGCTTCAAGTTTAATTGGCCCACATCTCACACTCCTTAATTTTTCGTGGCACAAAATAGGCGAGAAAGAGCTTCGCAGATGCGGCAATGCTCTAGGAGCACTTAATAATAAGTTTTGCATAGGAGAAGAGTTGGCCAGAATCTCGCTAATACCCACCTCTTAATTAGCATTTTTTCATTGTCAATCAACATGTATAATCTAATGTGGTGCTTTATTTGATGAATTCAATGTGATACGTGATTGTTGCATGCAGGTTAGTTTAATTAGCCTAAACACTGGCAATTGGTTTTTGTGCCGCTTTATCTTTCATCCTTGTTATATTTGTGTTAATTTTTTTTATTAATCATTCATCCTGACAAATTAAACTAAAGAGTAAAGACGAAAGAAAATTGGAATAGGTGTCTTTAGGATTTTTGGAATCGTTTTTATCAGCACGGTTTTCAATTTCGGTCCATACTTTATAATTTTCCAAGTACTTTTGTTTAGAAGAATTAATGATTAATCCCCCAAAAAAATAAAATTGCAAACATCTAATAGAAAAGATTGCTAAAATAAAAACAATACCAACTTCATTTAATGATAATTAATTTAGTCCAAACCCACCCACGCGTAATGTCATCAGACGTTACTATCCAAATCTATTGGATCCCATAACCTTAATTTTTTTCCAAGTGGCGTAGACGTCTTGAATTTGGACTTTGGTGTAAGTGGAGTTGAATGACTTGTTCAACATCAACGGCTTTCTCTTGCATTACTTTCTCTACCCAGAAAAGGACTTTCTTTACATCAAACATGGTTGGAAGGGTATATTGGTTAATTACAATATAGGATATAAAGCATATTTCATTTCTTGCTCAGGCTAGGTTCTTGTAAAATAAAATTTTAATTTTTTTTCCCATTTTGTGTAATCCTATTTTGTTAGTCTTCTTTGACTTTTTGTTAGAATTGCATTATATTTTTTGACTTTTTGTTGGTTTCATGTAACTGTGAAAACGTACCGTAAATGAAGTCATGGCCCTCCTAGCAAAGGCAACAGGCTTGATGGATGTCCTTGTGCTCAACCTCGGTAGTTCTACAATAAAAAATAATAATTTGGAGATCTCCTATATGAGGTTGAGCAACTAAAAGCGATCAATTGACAAAGTGGCACTTAGAGTCTGCATTAATGCGAGGTTCCTTCACTCTCTCATTGGTGCACCCAGCAAATTTGTTTGTTCCTCCGGAAAATTACTCAGTATCTATTCCTGGATGGTACGGAGTAATACTTTTTATATAAGATATATAGATCTCAGTTATTTCTATTAGACAGTTTTCAAAAGCACAAAAAAGCTTACAAAATTTAAAGTTATGAACAATATAAAAGTGTTACGGACTCCGGAAAGAACAAACAAATTGGGACGAAAGAAGTACAACTATTTTGTTAGATAGAGACTCACTGGATTGTTAGTATATCATCTCCATTTTCAGCGAAAAATAGCTCTCACGAATTTGAAAACATCTTTGGATGATGCTGACGTGCTGTAGCGAGCATCCCCTTCTTTCTCAAAGACTAAGTTTCTTGCTTGTAGAAAAGCTTTGTTGGGCTCCCGGATGCTGCCAAGCGGTTCCTGCCATAGGTGTAGGCGCATCCAGACAAAAGTATTTTCAATGGTCTGGATTAAAAACTAACTGTTCCAGGGAAGAGTCTGGACCATTGATTGCCAAATGGACACCCATTCCACAGGGATCTTCTGGGCACCATCCCCGGATCCGTTTCCGGGGTGAAGGCTTGAAGGAAGCTGAAAGACTGTGTTCACCAACTGATCAAGCTATTTAAATCAAACGAGGTGATTTCAATAGTTTCAGATTCTTGGTTGAGAAGAAAGGAGGAAGCCGAATTGCAGCAAGCCTGCAACCTTTTCGGAATTGTAGGGAGAAATTAGTTGGTGGAAATCCCTCTAAATGGAGCAACAGAAAGCGAGCAACAAAAACATGTTTCTAAAATCTTTCGTGCAAACCCATTTTGGAAACTACAACCAAATAGAGACTTCCTGTTGAATGCAACCTCTTCTTCGCTTTCTGAGATCAGATTCAAATAAACCAGCCTCAAATCTTCTTGGGAAGTCTTCTATATCCTTTTGAAATTTCACAAATTTCACTCATTTCGTTGTCATTAGTTCATCATAACAGGATGAAGAAGCTGAGAAAGAAGTTATTCCAATCACGCTTTCTTTCAGAAATGAATTGAGGTCTAGAGGGTAAACCAATTGAGCCATGACTTGGGACCCAAATCATACATCTTCAGTATTCAAACTGTTATGGAGTCGAGGGTACGAAAAATGATGCCTCCATTTCAGTCTTATCAGTGCGAATTCCAGCTTCCTCTTCGCCCCTCCAATCCATTTCCCAAAAAAGGCCAGATTGTAGGAAGTACAACCCCTCACCTCACGTTTTTCCTTCGTTGTCCGACACGTAAAGCACATAATCGTGCATCCCCAAGTGATAAAATAATCAAGTAGACCTGAAAAGCAATTTGATCAGCTGGGACTATAGCTTAGATAACCGTATCCTATTAGCGCATCTGGTCACTGCAAAGAACGCAAAGCAAATCAGGTCCCAAAAACATAATGCAAAATACAGGAGCGGCACAGAAATATAATTGGAGATAAATAGATGGATAAGCAAATCATGATCTGGCACACTGCTGTTTATGGGGAGGAAAATCAGCGGGGATTCCTTTGGAATTAAAACGGTATAATATGAAGCAGAATCAATTAGATTTACAAGGCACTGGTGTAAACTTGAACTTGCTAGCGCGTGACAATCAAGACCAAAGTGTTTCATGCCCAAACAGAAAAAACGTCTACAATATGGCCAGAACAATAAGATGAGATTCATAACTGACCTGACACTGCAACAGATCAATTTGGATTGCAGGAGCGTATAGACCTTCTCCCAGAAGACTTATGAAACATCTAACTATTAACTCAGATACTATACACATCGTCACTGACACAGGATATAATTCATGTTTTCTTGATGTGAATGTGAATGACAAACTCTAGCTGACAGAGATCTGACTTCTTCCCTATTAGAAAACTTCATAGTTCCACAGAAAAGGGAAAATATTACAAAGAAAAACCCATAAAGATCTTCACTTGGCAATGGCGACACCACCTCTATAGATTGTTCAAATACACAGTGCACCCACATCAGGCGCCCCTTCACCCCCACGCGAGTTTGCAACATCTTTAGATCCGCTTTTCTTACCTTGCATTCTATCCTTCTGACTCTTGCTGTGATCAGCTGTTTGGATGCTGTAAAAACAACACTACATGTCAGAGGTGTCGAAGAATATTGATATTGGCCAACTAAATTAATGTAAATTTTGCATTGTAACAACAAAAAGTCTAAAACAAGTGTCTAAACCCCAACCCTTTATGCAAAGACCATTTCAGTATTTCTTGGGACTTCATCAACTTCAATAAGCAAAATGGCATATGTAAAACAACCAAATTCTCATAAGTGCCACCACTACTCTTGTCCAGCTCCATGAGCCAAATAAGTCCAATACTTGAAGCTATAAGTTGTCGAGAGATAGCAAGGGTCAGTATGAAAGCAAAATGATGAATCAACCTTCATCCATATGCGCACTGCAAGATATCATGAAGTAATAAAGGCAGTAGGAAACATACCTTGACTGTCGTAAAAGTCTCTAATTCCAAGAAGTCGTGTTCCAGTGATTTCACATGAGCATGGTAGATTTCCGGTCATTTGCATCGAGAGTGATGACCGCTAACCAGTTGAGTTGAGATTTGAGCTTGTTTTCTTAAATTTATGCTCAAATCTCAAGTACATGAAAGTTGTAGAGGTTAATACTCAGCTGGTTAGTACTTTAATTCTCTCACCGCTGAGACGAATAACCACAATCTATAGTGCTAAGTGTATGTGTCACTCAAACACGACATCTTGGAATTAGAGACTTTCACAACAGCCTAGGTCTCCAATTGCCTACATTATATCTGCAGTAGAAGGGGGTGATATGAATGTCGATTGATAATTTAGTTATCTTTTCTGACCCTTGCTATCTCTTGCCAAACAGACAACTTACAGCTTCAGGGGCTGAACTTTTGGCTTATGGGGATGCACGGGAATAGCGGAGGAAGAACAATTAGAGAATATAAAGGTTTTACAATTCTAAAGTTGATGATGCCCCAAGAATAGTTTTTGCACAATGTTTTATACTTCTATTGCATTCTCTAGTACTGTGAGGGATGCAGTATATGGTCGCTTGTTTTAATAGTTGCAAGTGCATGCCATCAAGTGCACATGGAGTCCTCGGGTGGAGAGTTTGTAGAAACATTGGAGTGTATGTGGACCAATTCACATTTGGGGAATGACATGGCAATGAGATGCATACCTTGTGGCAAATGGACCATGTACCCACAGATTGTTCTAACAATCTAAAGTTATTTGCCGAGAAAAATGTAGTGACAATTAGCTGTAACATAATTTCAACCTTAGCAATAACAAATAAGGTGTATCCTTTTCAACTTTACAAGCCAACCCATATACCATATGGCTTTAAATATGCCTCAACTTCTTAAACAAGCGTAATAGATCTGTAAACGATCACCGAGAAGCATACATTGTGAATTTAGAGGATCTCCCTGAAACTGATCCACAACAAGCCTTGTATTTCTTCTTTGAACCACATGGACAGACCTTGTTTCTTGCGATTTTCTGCAGTATTAAACAAAAGAAAAAGATAACTAAAGAGAATTCCGTTTGCACATAATTTATTTAAAAAATTAAAACAGACCTTCTCATCCTTGTGTGAACTTTCACTATCATGAGTTGTTTCCTTATCACAAGATTGTTCTGACATGCATGAATTGTCTTTAAGTTCTTCGGTCTGCTGCTCATAGTTCCCATTTTCAAAGATGCCTAGACATGAACTAGAAAGTTAACCTAAAATAGAAAAGAATAAAAACCACTTGCTAAGAAAATAAGCAACATGAAAGAACTGAAACCGCACGACATTGGAAATAATCCAAATTGTCCAACTTTGGAGCCTATTAATTGTCCTTTAACTCCTTTTCAATTGATGGAAATAGAATAAAAAGCAGTTGTAACTTCATGCGGAAAGGAAAAGATAAATAAGCAAATCATAAAGGGACTTATATTTCATGTGTGTACTTCCAACAAAAGAGGAGGTTGCTCGAGCAGCTTAGCTTTATGCCAATGAAAAATCAAAATGACTGACCAGAGGGGAAAAGATCGAGTGTGTTGACCCGCATTCTCAACAAAAAATCAGTAAATCAATAATACTTTCATAATAGAAAAACAATCACCTCTCAAACATAATTCTTACAAAAGCCCCAAATGCAATTTATATACAAAAGGTCCAACTCTCTAAACACTTTGAAAAGTTAATGCCCCCCAACCCTTGCTTCTGAAGCCAAATTCAGGAAGTATACAGTTCAACAAGAATATAAATGATCAAAAATAAATGAGACCAATCAACAAGTCCAACAAAACTGTCCACACAAATGGGACCTCACATCCGGCCGCCAACCACTAATAGGCCTCATCTGCATCACCAAGCCTCCCTGGCTTATTCTAGCCAGGCTTTCGGCAAATTCACTCAATTCATGTACCAAACATTTCTATGACACCCATACACCACCTATTAAGCAAGTAAATAACTCATCCAATAACCCAAAAATAATCCTGGAACTTAATGGATAACGATCAAGGGAAATGCAAAACGGTACCAGGTTACCCCAAATCCTAATCTAAACTAATAAGTGCATCGATCAAAGAACAACTCGTGCTTCAACTTGTTCCACTTGGCTCTCAGCTATTTCGTCAATCTATATTGCCCTCTTCAAAATTCTTAACTCGAAAAAAATAAAAGATACATATACATACCTGTATGTATATGTATACATTATTTAAGCTAAACAAGAAAGAAAACCCTAGGAAAATGGGCATGAACCAAACTATTCCATACACACACGATCCATCTAACTCCTAAGTCAGTATTTTATTTTCTCTTTACGGAAGTTGTTTAGCTATGAAGTACCGACACTCCTAGAGATCTCTGTATCCATGTCGTATGCTCCGGGGACACGCAACATGCTGAAGACGTCCACTAAATATTAACATTTTCTGTGGGGGACATGTATGAGGACCGGCAAGGTGAAATTTTAGCAGCTTTTCCACCGTAAAATATTTATAACTTCACAAGTATTGGGCCAAAAGTGTAATGTAAATATATGTGCCTATGTGGGTGTATCGGCATGCACCATTGAGTCTTGACCTGAATATTTGGTGTTTACAATTAGGTTTGCATAGCTGAAAAAAAACTATTCTAAAAAAAACTAGTGTGTCCCCATGTTGAGAATTTGTCTGTCCCGAATCCGTCTCTATGTCCATGTCTCGTATCCCTGTCCATGTCCCAGCCATGCTCGTGTCTGTAGTCGTGCTTCATAATTGCTCTCTCACCCAAGTAACTACGGACACATGTCCACTTTAAAGAAAAACTTGAATCTTGCCATTTATTCATACACACATACATAAACACATATATCATCAACCCCACATGCAAAATAAATAGTATATCACATCACCAAAAGAAGAAAAATTATGCATAGCTGGAAAAAAATTGGATAGGATTCGGATTTTCGGAGTGGAGCAGATCTGTTTTCTGGATTCGTTAGATGACTTAAATTGGATTTACCGAATTCGGATCAGATTTGAGCTATTTCGGATTCGGATTCGGAGCTATTTCAGATTCGGATCCTATCCGATTAGGATCGAATCCGGTCCATTGACAAGCCTACAATGGTTGAAAGATAAAATCGTTAATCTAACAACTTCTTATACCCCAAGTTTATCGAAACACATACATAAACCCAAGGATTCCTCGACAAAAACCAAGGATTAATAAGGTGGGATGGCTACAATAGAAGACAAACCAAAATAGAAGACCGCCACCACAATATATTCAGAAGACCGCGTGAAAATGGAGTTGAGAAAATGAAGAATGCCCTCACATGCCCAAAGAACATGTACAATGGTATGACCGACTTTGCAAAGATGCTCTCTCCCCTAATTTAAGCTGTACATGTAAAACTACCCCAACACATAGCTTCCCCCAATTTGGAACAACTCTTGCTGTAAAAAATAAAACATATCACCGATACATTTATACTGTACGTATATATACATCATGAACAACACATGGGTCTTATTCTGAGGAGTCAGACTTAAACTATGACTGGTAAGGTTGAAATTGTCCAAAAGAGATCAAAGAACAAGAGGAGGATGGTGATTGTACCTTTGAGAAATAGAAATAGCGACGAAATTTTAGGTTATGTGCCACCATATTGGGTGGTTAAAATGGTCATCAACAGTGGTGACCATAGTACTAAAAGGCTGCGGTGTTGTAATTGGAGAGTGGTTTAGGCTTACAGAAAGCCAAAGCCAAGGAATACCAAGAAAAATAGTAGTTTCCAATAACTAAGGAAAGAAAGGGACAAAAATATTTGGTAATCAAGTAAATTTGATCACTTTGTTAACCCAATCAAGTGAACAGCTAACATAGGCACACAAGTTATGAGAGGAATCAGCAACTCGTGTTCCTTGATATTCAACAAACCTATATTTTTTCAAACTAACACATTTCGATATAATCATTGGAACTTCAAATTCCATAACTGCTTTGTTTCGGTTTACAAGGAAACAAAAACGTTCCAGGCGTTTCAATGAAAACTACACGAAATCTTGTTCCTTGATTATAAGATAATAAACAGCATCACTTAGCTGTAGACTCCCAAAGAAACGTCTAGAAGGTGAAATATGCACTAACTAGCCATTACCATGAGAAGTATCTGCCGGACAAGAAAGTTTATCACTTTCAGCCAAGTAGTCTGCTGTTGCTTGTTCTGCTATGAGAAACTCATTTGCTGCATCAACATCACCACCAACTTGTTGTAAAATCTGGAATGCGATCACACAAAACAAAAGGTTTCACAAGATCAATTCATGCAATATCAAAACTTCAGATACTTTATTTCCAACCCAAAAGCTTAAGGTATTAGGGGGAGAGGTCCCAACATCATATGAAGTCATCACCCATTCCATACCCAAGCAATGTGGGATTGTATTCCTTAACAAAACCAAAAACAACATGAAGGGGGCAGCACACTTAAACTGCACGTAATGCTTAACTGCAAGCCATCCCCCAAGGACCCAGGTATGGGTTTCGAGTTACAAGGTGGGGCATTTCATGCATAATATATGGTGCATGTCCAACTAAATACGTAATACATATATCCCAAATCCTTATCCAAGTGTTGGGCAATCGAGTCCAACACTGGTACTTCAAAGTTTAGACGAGTCCTAGCAGAGACTGCAGACATACAAAGAAAGAAACACAGAGTCTTTGGCAACCATCACCTGTTCAACTTTTTTGGCATCCTCACATCCACTTCCAGCCATGACCAATTTGATGGAATCAGCATGGATAACGTTTTTCCCAGCTCCCCCCTTTGATTTTGTCACGGCAGCTTTTGCTTTGCAGGATATTGCTGAAAGATCAGCATCAGCCTTTAACATAACTAGATCTTATCAGAGTTTTATTGCAAATTAGATGTTTAACATTGCTCATAGATAGTATAATAGTGATGCAGGATCGAGAAAGTAAACAGGAAATTAACAATAAGCAATAAAGAAACCTTGATAATAATTGGCCTAGCTGGTCCATTGCTAGTGTCTTCCTTTAACCGTACACTGTTATAATGTTCCCCATCATGATAAGATCTGCAAAACAAATAAGCAAGTTAACCTGCACAACCAAGATATTTAAATTCTACCTCAAAACTCTAGGATAGAAACTAAGAAAGAAATAAAACATAATCTACACAGTTATGAATACATAAGAGAATTTCAAGTTCATATATTCATACATGAAGATGCATGAAAGAACAAAAAAAAGATAGTTGCAAGCAAGCTTCAGACTACCAAACTGTCCTTATTGTCGTTCTCTTCACCAAGAGAGTAATAGGGTGGTTGACTATGGATCACTTTTATCACCAGAAACTGCAACTCTGAATAGGTGGATAGGAGCAAACACCATTGGTCAATCAGCTATTTAATCACTGCCATGCGACTTGAGAGTTGTAAGCCCAAAAATTTCTCTATTGAAAAGTGCAAGATAGACGGGTTATTTCTGCTTTGGGGATGGTGGATTACGACCACATACAGAAGTTATAGATAGGTTAAGAGGAGTACTAGAATCTTAACCTTAAAACTTCCAAGAAGAACAAATACTACTGTTCGTAACAAAAGATAACCCTGACAAATTGGAAGGGCATGGAAGTCTGGAAGATGGGTTGCAAATGCATATTCCCCAATTTAAGGTTGGGTTTTCTATGGAAGTTATATTCTATCTTAACCAAAACTACCAAAAGACAGGCAGCTTAGGTCATAGGCACTGATCCACCGATAGGAGCTCCTTCCCCATTTCTCCCTCAAGATTCATCCAAAGAAGTTATACAACCATGTCGCCCCCAGAAGCCAGCAGCCTTGGGCCCGGTAACCTTTGTAATTGCCAATTCCCCAAACCAACCCTGACACGTATATTCATTTGAACAAAGGAACTTAACAATAACACTCAGTGTAGGAAGAAAAGAACATAAGAAACAAACACACACATTCTTGGTGTATACTTGTGTAGTTATGTTAGAAGAACCCAGAAACCCAAAATTCATCAATAAGTCAGCTACATTAAACAACCATTGTTCAATCAATTGGATTCAGCTATAGCAACCGTTTTTCGTCAGTCGTCTTTATATAAGACCAACACTAAACAGAATAGCAACCAATTTACGAAAGAAAAAAGGTTTACCTCATGTCCTCAATTATTATATTTACCTTAGGCTCCGTTTGTTCCAATGCAAACTATTTTACCTGCGAAACTAGTTTTTAGTTCTTATTTTAGTTCATTTGTTTGATACTTTTGATTTTTGATGATGTTTGGTTACTTTTGAAGAAATACAACGTCAAAGGATGAATCCTGGGAAATTTTGGACCAACGACTGCCCCTGAAATCGGGTACCATCAGCAGAAACTGCCGGGGAGCTTAAAGCGCATGTCCAAACATTTTAGTGAGCAATGATCTAAAGAACGTCCCTGTAAAATTACTTACTGACTTATCCTTGGTAAGGTGAGTTTAGCCAATTTTATGTAACCACACGCAACAATTCAAGATAATACATGCGACGAAAAAACTATTTCAGCCAATTTCAGAAAACAATATCTAACAAAAAAACTTGCAACCAAACATAGCCTTAATGCCTATTCTCTAATGAAAAAATTCATTGAATGTAGCTGTAAAACTGCTTGGAATACTTTGCGCACTTACAAATGGACCATCCGAGCTTCATGGCTATCGAAATTTCGTATGTACCAACGAGGTGACTTGTTCTGTAATCAAAGCAAACAAAAAGGACCAATCAATATAGAATCTCAACAGTGTAGCAGTATTACGCTACCCAAAGATACAAGACTACATCAACTGGAAGGAAGTTTGACATTTTAAAATTGAGCTAACCAAGGATAAAGGTAAACGAACAAGCTTTATCAACACCGTGAATGTAGTAAAAATGAATGCACCATAAAGACAAGGAGGAGGGAAACAAATCTTACTCGATGTATGCAAATATTAGTACGAGTAACAAGAGAAGCAGCTTGCAATTCCATATTTCCAGCCCATGTGCCATCCTTTTCCATGGACTGGCAGTACTCATCAAATGATACATCATCTTCAATAAAGGGCTCAAACATTTCGCGATTGTTCTGTTAAACATAACTCCGCTATAAGATTCACTTAATCTTTAATTTTTGAAATGTAAAAGTACAACTAAATAGCATGAAAAGGAATTATATGAAAGCAACTACAAGTTAGAAAGTGAACAGGTCCATTGCAAGCTAAGCATCCAAGAGAACTGAAAGAATGTGAGGCCAATAAACAATCACATTAGTAGTGAGTTGATCCAAGTTCTTTGGGGAAAAAAGGGTTGCAAGGACCAGACGAGCCCACTGCAAATTTTCACAGGTCCAAAAACTACAAGATGAACCATTTGAAACTTCATATATCATTTCTATTTACACAAATCAAAAAACCACAAAAAGTTAAAAGACTTTTTAACCAAATAAGATCTCAAAACAGCAGTATTGTAAATCTCTTTTTTTTCCCAAGACATCAAATTTCTAGAAACAATGAAAAGAAGAAACGTGCAACAAAGATAACTTCTAACTTTAAATAGGCCTGGACCAAATTTCACAACATGACTAAGAAATAATAAAATTCCTCAATAAAATGAGAACTTCTTCAAGATTGCTACGAGTTTGACTATGGTCTTGCTCGTGACTCTCGTCAGTGGGGGTGACACAAGGGCTAACGCATTGTGCAAGCTATGGTGTTGTTGGCTTACTAGCAGTGGCTACTGGGATTCTCCTGATTCAGTTTTTTTCTTCTTCTGAACCTCTTTCTCGGCTGCAAATGGAGCTTCGAAGTGTTTTCCCTTGATGTTGGTAGCAAAGACATGGAATCCAAAAGCCTCTGCAGTCCACTCACTATATACAACAGGAAATCTCTGCAACCTGATTTCAAAAAAGATCTCCGTTGCAACCTGATTTCAAAAAAGATCTCCGTTTCATTCTGAGCTAACACCTTACTAAATACACTCGAAACTATATTGAATACCGATGTCTTCAAGTCGTGTCTTTAGGCACAGGCATGCGCTAGTGCTATATTAAGGGGGGAGTGGTGTGCACTATCAGCCTCCCAAGTGTCTATCTTGGACACCAAATGTGCTACTTCTGGGCAACTTGGGGGTGGACTTTGGGCATGGAGCCCCATGGACGGTACGGCTTGACATGTGTTGTTGTACCATGCAGTCATCCGGGGATGGAGGCTTTGGACACATACACGCTATACCTCGCATGTCATCCCTTGGGCTATTATCCTAGGCCGAATGGGCTATCGAGGCATCATCTTTAGACCTCATGTGCCAACCTATAGCCACTGGCTTGCGTTCGGCCATGCTTGTGGGCATCAGTGGCTTAAGGCATGCGACAAAGAGGCAACGTTGCACTTGCAGGCCAACGAATGACGCCTGAAGTCATGCTACACATCGGGCGCAATGTGCTTGTCTAGTGGAAAGGTGTAATGCTACTTCTGGGCTACAAGTTTACATGCTGCCATATTCGTATGGCACCCTGGTGTAACGCTATAGGCGCACAATGGCCTTTTACAGGCAAATGACACGCGGGATGTCACAAGGACTATACTGTGAGTGCGTAAGTGACCCTTGATGCTAAGCAGTGCAGGAGAAGACCTAGCGACCAAACAGATGCGCATAATGACTCGATACGCCTTGGAAGCTTGTTGGCTAAGTCGGGCACCTATGCTAGCACACGATCGTGAAAATTGTGTGCATTGTGGCACTGATGCACAACACAAGTGTTATGACAAGCATGACATGCTTGATTGTGAGCAACACTTCTGGGTGACATTGTTGTGCACAGTTGTGTGGTTTGGAAGCCTTGATGACAGAGGACTTCAGTTGGGCGAGTGCCATGCCTGTGAGCAAGCTTGGTGCTAAGACGTAGTTGCTGCCATGGAGCGCCTTGGGAGACATCAAGTCTTCAGTTGGCGTCTTCAGTTGGCATCCCTGTAGGACTTCCTTAAAATGTGAGACAAGTGGACATCCAACACTCAGATGGTCGAATTAGGCGGGTTTGGACTTGGTGGAGTCACAAACGCCCCACGGAAAAAAGTTATACTTGGACAAAAAGAGTCACCACCGTGACTCATGCCTTTGATACCTCAGTGGCAAGCACATGTCTTGCCATGCCGTGCCCAGTGACAACTGACAAGCACATCCCATGACATACATTACCTAGTCCGGTGACATGCAATGTCGTGCATAAAAGCCATTTCCCAATACTCATTCAAAATAGTTGAGGATATCTGGAGCCATAAACTGGATAAAGACACAAAAATTGAGATAATATACACAAAAACGGGTGGTGCAATACTCAACCTCACATTCTCATGCTTGGCAGCCCAAGCATTCTGCCAATGCACCAGAAATGGCCCATGAATAACTCTAATTTTTCTTTAACTTCACCACAATCCCTCAATAACAAAGAATAGTGGATAAAGGCAGTTGGCCTGTTTCTTAATTTCAACATAACAATTTATTGCCTCCCTCCCCAAAAAAGAAAACTCCAACCTCTCATTTTACAAATTGGATGCAACGCACAAAGCTTCAAACGTACATCCTAGAGTAGGTGTTGGAATTTGATGTTCATCACAGTCCACTTTTTGACTCCCAACATACTCAAAATCTTTATCACAGCAATCAGAATCCTATAGTCCATCGATTTGATTACCTTCCAAACGGTTAGAATCTGGTGCAGGACAAGGTGTACGGCTGGATAGCCAAGAAGGAAATACGTCTACGACTAGCAGACTACATATTATTAAATGCATCCGGAATTGTGGACAGTGGACAGCCATCTTACTTCATAAATCCTCGATAAGTTTAAGATTAAACACCTTCATATAGATATGCTCATATGCAATTAACTGATACTTTTCATAGATGCCATGCCAACAGAGAGTAGCGAATAAGATTCCCTTTTAGCACTACAAAATAGGCAGTGTATGTACCAAAATGAATTGTACCACCATACTCCGGTACCTTTGATGCTCCTCCTCATTGCCTTCGACCTGATCTGCAAACGCTCTGCCAAACAACAAGAATGGCCAACATGAACCATGAGATACATTCTCAACAAAAATACTTAATAAACCCGAAAACAGGCATGCAGCCACCAAACCTAGTGGCATAACACATGGTAATTACAGAACGTTCATAGTATATAACAAGCAATATGAGGCCATCCATTAAGCACAGACCTGAAGAAACAATTACCATCTGCTGTAACTTGAAAAATCTTTAAACCTAATGCATCAAGCTGAGCATGAAACTCAGAAATGTCACCCTGCTTTCCATGCTTCTTGATCTGTCCAGCAAAAAAAGAATGGTTCAATGTTAATGATATAGACGCTTTACAACTTTCTTAAAGATAAGCGAGATCGGGGGTTTAGATTTTTCATCTAGAGTCCTAGACTATTTATAAAAGGCATGCGTAGTTCACTAGGCAAAGGACAAGATAACTCCTATTTGCCATACTAGCTATACAATACCCCTAAAACAAATGATCAAGGAGTTAAAAGGATATCATTTAAAGCAAATCTAGACAGTGTTTACTAAGGCAAAATCTGCAACAATATGCATGGTCCTACTGGTACTCAATGCACATGCAATACTCAAAACAATCACTTACTGAAGCAGAGAGAATCAACCATGCAAACAAAGGAACCCACTATTTTTCTATCCATTTACTACAGTTCTGTTTACTCTGTTTGTGATACGTGGTAGAAGAGGAGATGGTACTGTGTGGGACTAACCAATTTGGAAGTTTCTCTTTAGCACCCTTTCCCACCATTCCTGACTCGAGAATGGACTAGATTAAAGGATGCCCTTTCTGCATATATCTTTGATCCTCAACTTCAGACCTAGGGTACTTCACCTAGTTTCTATAACTTCGCCCTTCTTTCTATTGGACCAAACTGCTAACTCCTAACTTCTGGGTCGACTAAGCCCTTAACACGATTAGCACTGCCTTCTTGAATGTTTGTGTGTGGACATAGATAAAAAGTGCACATACACAAGTAGGTCGTTACTCGTTAGGGCAAAAGGTGGATTAATGCATGAGCTTCTCTAGCTCTTATTACAGTCAAGTGCCAACCATATAAAGCAAATGCCTTATGAAGGTGACACTCACTTTTTCCATAAAAGAAAATTTTAAATACAAACACACATGGATGAGTCTGAATAATCTCATCTGGAAATAAGTTGTTTTAGAACATCTTCATCTCCTATAGCGCCGCCTATCTATATAAACAATTTATACATTGGATAGAATCTTAAATGCACACATGTGTAGGACCAGTTACCTAATACTTCTAGTGATTGATTGCACCGATGAAGTGCAAATGCATTTACATTTCAAAGATTCGGATTTTACGCGTGTAATCCCATTGAATCTGGAAAATTATAAGGTACACTTCCAAGTACATGTGACATTGCCTATGTGGTACTCCAGCCAGTTGAGTTACCACAGCACACACAAAATACGGGTCAGACATTGTCTCTCAACAGAGGTAGTTGTTGACGTCACAACCACAAAATTTGCCGTAATAGAATCGGTTTGAAATAACACGTAAAAATGCCACATGGTACTCCACTCCCATCAACTATAGATGATGCAGTTTTGGCCAAGTGGGAATGAAAAAAGCAATAAGTGCTGGTCGTCCACGGGTCGCATGTTCGAATCCCAAGGAGGCCAGACATTCCAAACCTTGAGGCCACTGGAGTGTTTGTGCGGTCGTTATATTCATGGCCCCCGTATTGGTCGATGTGCGCACAAACTGGCCCATCCAGTTGTCAAATAAAAAGATTACACACACATATATATGGGCAATAACTTATTGAAAGGAACCTACTTGCACAAATTCAAAATCAGAAGAGTCAGAGGTACTGATAAAAAATAAATTTCATGCCTTGATAGGAGAATCTGTCGAGCACCCACAAAAAACACCAACACACACTAAAGTTTCACAACTCACCCAAAAGAAAACACCAACTAACAATGAACCAATGAGCATACACATGAACTCTTGATTATACACACAAATATATGCATATACGAATCGAAGTAGGTTTATGATGTAGGATTGGGGAGGGTATTGGAGGGACTCACGTGGGATTGTTTGTTGGGTTTGTGCTTTTGATGCTTTGCTTTAACCATCGTTGCTCCTCCTCCTCGAAAGAAAGATCCTTGGATTGCTTCAATTACTGTGTTGGAGTCGACGAGGGGATAAGGTGGGGACAGCGAAGGGAGAAGATGAGAACTCTGGGTTCGCTTGCTGTCTCCGACACGGTTCGCGACGTCGTAACTTTGGCCGGTTCCTTCCGTTTTACTGTTGCGAAATATATAGGGCGGACTGTGGAGGAGTTTTCGGTGGTGTTGCGACTAGAAAAAAGAAAGTTTTGGAAAAACAGGAAGGTAATTTCAAGCTCAAAAATTATGTGTTTACGCAAATAATTTTTTATCAATATGGATCTTGTTTGATAAATTTCATTGAAATATTTTATACGGTGTAAGAAGAATCCAACAATTATTTTTCATTTTCATTATATTTGAGTTTGAAAATTGAAGGAAAAAAACTTTTAAAAAAGAACCTTACGTGGAACAGCCCTTCGGGTGCCGGGCGGGTACACACCTGTGGTACCCGTCCGCGAGCGATTCCAGTCATTCAAATGTATTTTGAATGGTCTGAATTTTAAAGAGAAAAAAAGAGAAGGAAGAGCGGTGGGGTGACGGGAGAGAAGAAATAAATCCTAACCATCCGGAAACAAATTTAAACGGTTGAGATCATGCAACAGGTATCGCCATGGACCCGCTCGGCTCCCAAAAATTTCTATAGGGCGTATCTGAAACGTCGAACTGGCGTAAATTGGCGCTGTTTGGAACTTGAGGTTAAGAGAAAGGAAAATAAAACTTTGAGATAGTGAAGAGATTTCAGTTTGGGTATTTGTGGATTTCCTCACAATAGTGATTGAAATTATTTATTTTTAGAGTGTGTTTTCTCTTCAGGCCACAACAATGATTGAAATCGTACACTTTTTAAAAATCATATTAAACGATATCCGATTAATATGATTTTTAGCATGATCAATGTTTTCAATGAGCCCTAAAAAGCGAACGATTCTGAGTATTATTGTGAGTCCAGAAAGAGAACACATCCTAAATACACAATTTCAATCACTATTGTGGGCCCAATAGAAATCCACAAATAGCCAAACTGAAATAACACTACAAATTTCCTCTACACTATCTCAAAGTTTTATTTTTTTTTACCGCGCACACGCAGGTGGAAAAATTCAAACTCTTGACCTCATAGTGAGATGCAAGAGTCATGACCAACTAAGTTATCTCCAGTTGGTTTGGTTATTCTTCTTCAACTACCAGATTCTTTCTTGAATTTATAGTTGTTGCGATTGTAATTATTTTGTCGAGATGTAGAGTTTTTTTTCCCTAGATTTTTGTGGAATTCGAAGTGGGCTCCACATAAGATATAGTGTAAGAGCATCTCTAGTGGTTTGGTTAAAAATTATGTGTTATATATATGACATAAAGTATATAAAATGAGTCTCATTTATTATTTGTTAAGAGCTAATAAATTTAAGAAGTGAATGCGTGTTATAGTATTTAGGATGTGTTCTCTTTCTGGACTCACAATAGAAATCCACAAATACCCAAACTGAAATAACTAAAAATTTCCTCTACACTATCTCAAAGTTTTATTTTTCTTACCACGCACACACGGGTGAAAGATTCAAACTCTTGACCTCATAGTGAGATACAAGAGTCATGACCAACTAAGTTATCCCCAGTTGGTTTGGTTATTCTTCTTCAACTACCAGATTCTTTCTTGAATTTTTAGTTGTTGCGATTGTAATTATTTTGTCGAGATGTGGAGTTTTATTTTCTAGATTTTTGTGGAATCCGAAATGGGCTCTACATAAGATATAGTATAAGAGCATCTCTAGTGGTTTGGTTAAAAATTATTATATATATGACATAAAGTGTATAAAGTGAGTCTCATTTATTATTTTTTAAGAGCTTATAAATTTAAGAAGTGAATGTGTGTTATAGTGGTACTAGCGAATGTCTGTGCCCCGTGCCTAAAGGCACGGGTCGAACAATGAGCAAATGGAGTACATGTCGTAAAATATTGATAAGAGCTAAGTAAAATATGGTATATGCGCAAGACAAATCGAGGTGCAAAAACTATTCAAGCATGTCAAAAAATTTCAAAATTCATAAATCACCCAACACATATTAAAAATTAAATAAAGTCAAACCGAATATATATTTGTAAAACTTAACCTAACAAATAAAATGTCATTATGAAATTCTCAATATCTTAACAAAACTCTTATCACAACGACCCCATTCTTCCTTTGCCAGTTCTCAACATTTCGATATAAATAAAATTAAGAATTATTAAATTCATCACAAAATATGGACTGGTTTATGTATAAGATATGTATGGCAATGAAATCAAGAGGGCAACTTATCACCCATACAATCTTTGTAATCATTTATTACCTTTGGAAATGTATCTAACACTCTTCTCTTTTGACCAATCAACTTTTAATACTAAAGTCACCCAGAGGCACAATGGTCAAGACACACATTTTTTGGAGCAGGAATAATAAACACGTATGATTGTCCATAATAGTGAGAAATATAGTCTTCGAACATTTGTACAACATTATCCTGACAAAACATTACAGATAAATGTATTACTATATTATTTTAATTTTGTACAGTGTGATTTATATCTAGCTTTTATGTATTCACCTTTACCATTAATTTCTTCAAATGTAGTGCGACACGTTGTGAAATTATGCATTCGTATCCTTTAGCAAGACTTCCATTGAGCCAGTAGAGTCTTTCACGACCATCTTTACATTATACCTAAAATGAATATGAATATTTCAACTATTTTAAATGTGTTACATCTAAGTTGTATAACCCTGCAAACTTCCTAAAGTCAGTTTGCATAGGAACGGCTACAATATGTAAATTTTTTTTTGGGAAAATTCTATAGTTTTCACCGGTTTACTTGACAAATACCTTAATCTTGTAACGCCCCGATATTTTAAACGAATATCGACAGCATAAATTATCATTTTTCGAAAAAAGATTTCTTTAGTTAACCAAATAAACACGGAAGTATCAACATAGGAATTTCTTTATTTCAACTCAAATTGAAAATACAAAACTTTTATTCAAAGGTACACATTGGTCTGACAAGCATTGATTCAACTTCTCATGGAAGATACTGACTAAAAAAAAATATTTATTTAACCTTAATAAAATCTGGCAATTTATTGAAATAACTTCAGAGCGACTCTAGTCTTGATACAGATCCCAAGCATAATTGGTCTCTGCCCCTCGTATTCTTCCTGTGTCAAACTGCTCCACCATTGAATCCTGCATACTCTGGCAAATTGATCGCCGAAGCAACCGATTTATCAGGATACAAACGTATCCGTGAGTGATAATTCACTCAGTAGAATAAGCCTAACCTTACCAACCCCTTACTTTACAGCTAAGCAGCTTTATCACAATTCATATGAAAATTTCATAATAGAACGACAAGCATTAAATAAATAAATCCATTAGCAAGCCTTTAATTTAATTTCTTTTGAATCTCACATTTCATAATCATACCTGCACCATAGTATCCATCACTTTTTCAAACTCAAAATTCTGTTGAACATATTTCAACGTTCAGCTACCTTCAATATCACGGGGTATTAGTAGACTATCCACACAATTCTTGGTCCACCAGGCTGCCCTCAAGGCCCTGCTAGGCTACCCTCAATACCTGAGGTCCTGCCAGGCTACCCCTGAGGTCCTGCTTGGCCACCCTCACAATTCTAGGTCCATCAGGCTGCCCTCAAGGTCCTGCTAGGCTACCCTCAATACCTGAGGTCCTGCCAGGCTACCCCTGAGGTCCTGCTTGGCCACCCTTACAATTCTAGGTCCATCAGGCTGCCCTCAAGGCCCTGCTAGGCTACCCTCAATACCTGAGGTCCTGTCCAGGCTACCCCTGAGGTCCTGCTTGGCCACCCTAGCAACACCGGGTCTTTCAGGCTACCCTCAAGGTCCTACCAGGCTACCCCCGATCGATATGGGGTCCTGTCAGGCTACCCCGAGGTCCTGCTAAGCCCACAACCTTCATCTGTTTTTCCTTTTTCATTAACAATTACAACGTCTTCAAAATTCTCATTTGAAACCACCAAGCGAACCAAGTTCTGATCCAACAAATACAACAATCAAAAATCCATAATAACGTAATCAATAAACATGATATGTTTCTATGTGAAAGCAAGCATGACAATTGATAGTATGGAAGTAAATAATCTCTTAATATTTTATGACTAGGCCGATGCCCATAGATTACTACTTGTGCAAGCAATTTTTATTAAACAAGTGACTTAACTTAACTTGTTAATGTTATTAACAAAACTAAACAAGATTTCCTCGCATTATAATAACAAAAGGACAAAACTTGTTTTAGTTCGAAATTCTAGAGTAAGAAACATAGGGATTAAGGTTAATATGTTATTAATACATCTGGGCTGAAATCATAAACTTAGGAAACCCAAGGGGATAAGTGTAATTATAGTGTCAATTTTTAAAAAAAACATCCAGCGGGTGAGTAGTTCCAAAAAACGTGATTTAATAAACACGGCTATGAACAGTGACCTTTATCTTTTCGGAAAAGCTGAGTTTTCGTTCGTTAAATCCAATTTCGATTCTTTTCGATTGTAATCATAAAAACTAACCTCTTAGTACATTAATATACTTAGGGAGAGAAAAGATATGGATTATAATACCTTTAATCCGGACAAGGCGATTCGGTGGAGTCCGGTGGGTTTTCGTTTGGCGGCGAAAAATCGATATTCTAGCAGCAATTTTGGACCGGAATAACTTGACCAAACCTCTGCCGTTTTGGACGATTCTTGTGTCTAACGCGAAGATCTTGAAACGCTCTACAACTTTTGTGAAGAAGTCAAAGCCTGAAAACCATTCAAATTAGGAGAAAAGTGGGGGTTTTCATAAGTCCTGTTTGCTGTCTGGAAACAGAAATCCGAAAATTTCACTGATCTTTGGACAGCAATAACTCTATCAATTCTTGACCGTTTTGGGCGATTCTTGGGTCGAAATCGAAGCTCTCAACGCCCTCTACAACTTTCGTGAAGAAACTTAGGCCTAAAAACGACAGCAACTAGGAGGAAACAGGCCGTGAATAGATGGACGTGATATGGACGAAAATCGAATCCCTCTTTTCTTTTTCTTTTTTTGTTTTTGTAGAGGATTAGGAGTGTTGTATTGTGAGAGAGGAGAGAGGTATTTATAGAGGAGAAGTATAGAGGTGGTGGAATTCGGGAGGAGAGAGAGATATAGTTTCAATAGAATTCTAATTAGCGTTTAGATACGAAAGACAATGGATGAATGTATATCTCTAGAGTATAATATGTTTCAGAGAAAATTTCTTTTATATCCCTTCTACTTTGACCAAAAATTCATTTTGGTCCTTCACCTTTTAATTTCGGCATAAAAATCCTTCGACTTTCCAATTGTTTTCAATGTCATCCAATCCGTTTTTTTTTTAGTCTTGTTATAGGGACTGCGGCAGCGCGCGGCCGTCTCTAGCTACCGGACGGCCGATCCGAGCCGTCCAAAAATTTTATAAAAAAAATGAGGAGGCCAATGCGGGAATCAACAGCATCCGATGCATGTAGGGTGCTTGATCTAAACACCTAATTTTCGTGTATATATGTATATATCCCTAAAGGATGACATTGAAAAAAATTGAAAAGTAGAAGTATTTTTATGCCGAAATTGAAAGGTGAAGGACTAAAACGAATTTTTGATTAAAGTCGAAGGGATATAAAAGAAATTTTCCCTATGTTTCAAATACGATTTTTTTTGTAATATCAAATATACACATAATAATGTAATTTAATTAATAAATCTAACTAATTATTGAATTAGTTTTAACATTTCAAATTTGTATTAAAAAAATAGGGCAAAAATCCGGGTTGTTACAAATCTTAACATGTTTACTTGACAAATGCTTATCCGTAACTCTAATTTTCTTGAACACCTTATATAAGGCATTCTTAGAAACACCTTGTATGAGAAACATCCAGTTTGATTTTTCGCCAATTGAAAACTTTTGCCTAAAGACTACTTCTCAAAATTACTGTAACTTATATTCCAAAAATATATATATACATACTGTAACATAAACAAAAAATATATCATTCCGTAGTTTTCACCACTCAAAGAGCACTGTAACCACTTGAAAACATACCAATCAGGGGTCAAATTGAAGATTCTCGATCAAAGCATAAAGAATCAATATATGGAATAAAGAAGAAGGGAGAATGCGTACCTGGATTAGAAAGAAGAAAAGACAGTGAGTAGGGCTCAACTTCTAGCTCTTACTTGATAAAAGGTAGTGATTGAAGAAGAAGAGGGAGGGCGGGAGGTGGAGAGATGGAGAGGGAGGAGGGTGGAAGGGAGAGAGAGCACTTCTCCTTCCGTATCGTTTATCCCCTTCCCGTAGAGCGTTTGATGACAGAGAGCATTACATTAACTAAGCCAACGGTCTAGATTTATGCAGAAATGTAGGTTATCTATTGGATTCAAAAGCAGCTCTGTTTTATTATATAGATAGTTAAGATGTGTAGTAGTATAGGATCTGTTCCAGAACACGAAATAAGTACTTATTTTTTAAGAAGGCGATTTCAATTTTAAAAATAATGTGTTTACGCAAGCAATTTTCTTAGCAATATGAATCTTGTTTGATAGATCTTATCGAGATATTTTATACGGTGCAAAAAAGAAAAGAAAATTTTATTTTTCATTTACATTATTTTTGAATTTGAAAATGTGAAATAAGTACTTACTCCCTCCATCCGGATTTAATAATTTTTTTTTTGGAGTTCGTGTAATTTTTCAATCGATTATTTCTTCCAATTTAAAATGTTTTCAGTGATTTGAAAAACATTGTATTATAAAACTAATCGAGATCTATCAAATAAGATCCATATTCGATATGAAATTTATTACGGATTCAAAAATATAACGCATTTTTTAGCCTGTTAGAATAGAATTAGAGACAATTAAATCTGGACGGATAAAATATTTTTAAAAAGATGTTCTGAAATGGGGAACCCCTCCTCCCTCTCTCCTCTCATCCCTCCCTCTCTCTCTCTCTTCTCTTCTCTGGCGCAGAATAGAGTCAACAGACTCTCTCCGTTCGTGAATTACTACTCGCCCCCCCCCCCCGGTGTCAGACCCCCCTGACACGGGTTACTGTTTACCCCTTTTACCCCCGACCCCACCACTCCTTAAACCGAAAATCGAAAATGGCCCAAAAATATCCGGACCCATTTTCTGTTATTTTTTTTATTTAATTAATAATGTTTATAATCTGTATCTTTTTTCTCTTTTATTTGCTTAAAATTATTTTAGTGTTCAGATTTTCAATCCGGTTAAATTGGTGAAAAGATCTTTTTCTTTTTTTATCATTTTATCTTTAATGGTCATAATAAATTTTTGATCTCGTAGAATCAAATATCTCTTAGGGCTAATCAACGAGAGCCATAAAGTTAAAATTTAATTATGGCCATTTAGAATAAAATGATCAGAAACTAAAATCTTTCCACAAGTTCAAACCGATTGAAATTTGGAACACTTAACTTTTTAACTATATTTTTAAATATATAAACTGTCTAAAAAGGTTTTAAAAAATTAAGTGTTTCAAATTTCAATCCATTTGAACAGGTGGAAAGATTTTAGTTTTTTTATTATTTTATCTTAAATGGTCATAATTAAATTTTGACTCTAAGGCTTTCGTTTATTAGGTTTAAGAAAGTCGTAGAATCAAATATCTATTAGGATTAATGAACGAGAGCCTTAAAGTTAAAATTTAATTATGATTATTTAGGATAAAATGATAAGAAAACGAAAATATCTTCACCGGTTCAAATAGATTGAAATTTGAAACACTTAATTTTTTAACTATATTTTTAATATATAAACTGTTTAAAAAGGTTAAAAAAATTAAGTGTTCCAAATTTCAATTCGTTTGAACCGATGAAAAAATTTTAGTTTCCTTATCATTTTATCCTAAATAGCAATAATTAAATTTTAACTCTAGGGCTCTCGTTGATTAGCCCTAAGAGATATTTGATTTTGCGAGACCAAAAATTCATTATGACCATTGAAGATAAAATAATAATAAAAAATAAGATCTTTCCACCGATTCAACCGGATTGTAAATTGAAACATTTAAATAATTTTATATAAATAAAATAGAAAAAAAATACAGAGTATAGACATTATTAACTAAATAAAGCAAAAAAAAAAAGTTCAGATAATTGGTTCTGCAACTTAAGTTGCAGGTGATTGCTTCAAGTTCCTTGCAGTGATTGCTTCATTGTGCATGTGATTGCCAGGTGATTGCTTCAAGGTTCTTTGGTGATTGCTTCAAGGTTTGCATGTGATTGCGGTGATTGCTTCAAGGTTTTTGCAGGTGATTACTTCAAAGTTGAACTTGCAACATTGATAGGATTGTTGCATATTGCAACAATTCGACAGAACGTTGGCCTATATATTCAGTTGCGTATATATTCATTTGTATATGTCTTAGTCTATATATTCATACTTACTCTCATTCACCACATCTTCACAATTTTTTCCTATTTTGATTTCATTTTCGTAATTCATAAAAAAACATTATGGATCAGTACAATTTTTCATTTTTTCGGAAAGTTGGTCAGTTGGGAACGATGTTGCGAATGATGTTCCTTGTGAGGAGAGCAGCTCCTACGTTGGGCGTGATTACACAGCTGAATTTACGACTGACCAGGTTAGTTATTACTGTTGATATTATACATATTTGTTACTTATTTTTGTTAATGTTGTACTTTTTTTGTAGCACAACAAAAAACGTAGAAAATTTAATTCTTTCACTTCATTCTATCTTCCCTACGTACCAAAGGGCTGCAAGCTGCAGTGCCCTGAAACGGCACCGTCCTATGCAAGTCAAAAACCACCGCTCCCATTTATGAAGCCCAGTCATTCATATTTGCCTTGGCACCCTAAGCTGCCCATCTCACTTGTTTTTTTTACTTCTTTAAGCAATATGCTGAAACTAATTATGGTTTGTCTTGATTTTCGTAGTATAACTTTTTGTTAATCAATTTATTCTTTTCAGTGAATTCCTTTTAAAATTATTGTACAAATATTGGCCTCTTCTACTCGTCTCAACTATATAAATTTAGAAAGTAGAATTATATGGACCAAAAAAATAAGTCAAAAGATAACATACAAAAGCAAGTATATTCCAAAAAGTTCCAGTGTAATGATAATATATTCATAAATGAAAATAATTAAAAGTTAACTGTTAAAATCTAATGATGATATCTCCAAATTAAAATTTCAATGAGGACTATAATTTAGTGTCAAGACCTTAAAATATTACGAATGAAAGAATCTTATTTTTTGATCTAAGAATTACACATATTTTTGTGTGGACTGTTGTTTTGTTGAAAGAACTAAAAAATGTCAAGTTTTGAGTTATCCTTTTCAGCTTATTTGTCAGTAAATATATTTTTAGTTCTTTAGTTTATATTGTTGAGACAAAAAAAAAAAAACCAAATCAAGGGGGCTGTCCGGACAGTCCTGTGTGGGCCCCCTTCGCGCATTTTTTTGAAAAATTCGAAACGTGCATACTGTAGGACCCGCAAAATAATGTATCTACTCAAATAATCAGTTTGTACGACATTAAATAAACTCAATTTTTTGCGTATAAACTCAAATTTTATGTTGCAGATCGACTGGAAAGAACTTTTTCTCTAGGTAAAAAGGTACTAAGGCAAATATGGATGATTGGGCCCCCCTTCATAAATGAGACTTGCATAGGACGGTGCCATTTTAGGGCACTGCAGCTTGCAACCTTTGGCAGCGCTACAGGGACTCGGAGTCCCACTTATTTGCCACCTAAAGCTTACATGCAAGAATCAATTTTTTTAATATACGGATATTACATTGTGCTTATACATATTCATTTTTTTTATTATAGATATTTGAAAATAGAGCTGTCATGGTAGATTGGGCGCGAAGAGTTGGTAAGAAAAATGGTTTTGTAATTGTCATAAGTAAATCTGCTAGTATAAAGGGCAACAAGATGCCGAAGTGCATTCTTATTTGTGAAAGGGGGGATTGTACAAACCGCCACAGGAAGGGCATTCAATGCAAAGGAATACTGGAACTAAAAAATGTGATTGCCCGTTTAAGCTGCGAGGTGTACCACAACCTCCAGACGGTGTCATGTGGAGTTTGAAGGTTGTTAAAGGTTTTCATAACCATGAACCAGCTGAAAGTTTTGAGGGACATGAGTACCCGTCAAGGCTGACCCCAATCCAGCAGCAATTAGTTCGTGATATGTCTAGCAGCACCGCACCTCGAGAAATTCTTAATTTCCTGAGACAACAAGACTCGTCAATTAGTACAGGAATTAGGAGTATTTACAATTTGAAGGCACTGTATAAGAAAGAGCAACTGGGGGTCTATCTCCTATTGGGTACATCTTGAATGAATTAAATGAGAAAAGATACATTTACAACTATCTTACAAATGAACACACCAACGAAATTACAGATATTCTTTGGGTTCATCCCAGAAGCTTAGAGCTATCTGTCAATTTTTTGTTCGTGTTGATTATTGATGCGACGTACAAGAGTAATGAGTATCGGATTTCACTCTTGGAAGTTGTGGGTATCACATCCACAATGAAAACTTATTCTCTTATATTTGCATATTTGAATAATGAGACGAAAGAGCGACTGATATCGGCATTGGATACTTTAAAGAGATGGATGGTTGAAAAAGGGGCAGCGTTGCCATCGGTGATTGTTTCAGATAGGGATCTGGCACTTCTTGGCGCCATTGGAATATGTTTCCCCTTCGCGCAACGCATCCTTTGTATTTGGCACATAAACCAATGTGTGATGAAGAAGTGCAACGCTATGCTTGGTACGAGGTGGGACGAGTTTTCCGAAGCATGGCAGTTGCTTATTCATTTATCGACACCGATGTCTTTGCAACAAAGATAGAATGCCATGTGCGAAGAGTTTGAGCAATACTCTGATGCCATACAATACCTTTGGGATACATGGTTAGGTCCCCACAAAGAGCGATTTGTTGCAGCATATATAAACCAGTTTATGCACCTCGGGAGCAATTCAAACCAAAGGTAACTTTCCTATAGTCATTGTATATTTACTGTCCTACACTAAAGAAAACTTTACGTAACTTTGCTATTTAACACAATGTATTATTAAATTGCAGGGCGAAGTCTGCGCATGCGAGGCTCAAACGATACTGGGAGATACCATGTCTTCGCTTCAAACATCTTTTCAGAAAATAGAAAAGATGCTGACCAGTCAATTTGGGGATATTCAGGGGTCGTTCCAGAAATCTCTCAACATTCCACGATACATACATCTACATGAAGGTATTTATAGTGAAATCAGAGGTCGCATTTCATTAAAGGCAATGAACTTGATCCATAATTAGGCACAACGCACTGATAACGAAGCCGGCCTTTGCTTTTGTAAGATCAAAAGGACACACGGATTGCCATGCTTTCACAATATTGCACTTTACCGTTATATGGATAGACCAATTCCGCTAAGCTCTATCCACCCTCACTGGAGTAAGTTGTCCATGCACGCCTAGAGGCATACTGACGAGGGAGCACGATCTGACAGGACAACTCAGCTTATTGAAAGATTAAATGAAATGGATTCCGACAGTCGAGAGTCTATGATGGACAGGTTTCTCGATATGGCGGATCCATCTCGTTGCACAGTTCAACCCTTAGCATATAACACAAAACACAGGGGTCGACCTACAAGCAGAGATGAGCAGAATATAGGTCACACACCTTCTTTCACAGTATCCACTTCAGAATCTTGGGCCTCATGTATTCCAACATCGCGAAAGAGTAATGGGAGGGATCACCTCGTTGAGAAATTTTCTTAGCAGTATCAACGTTATATTCCCACTGTGTTGACGTTCGACCCGACGGTCATTGTGGCTTCAGGCCGTTAGCTGCGCAACTTTATGGTTCTGAAGATCAATGGGCTCAAGTACGACATGACCTTATCCAAGAGATTGAACAAAATCGGGTCTTGTACGATCAACTTTATCCAGAACGTAATTATGTATCCCATGTGCTACGAAGACTTCATTGCTTCCGCCCATCGGCACCAGAGGATCATTGGATGGATTCTATATCATTGGGACTTGTCATAGCATCAACGTACAACGTTGTACTGCATACATTCGATATGATTGCTTCGAGTTGTTTCACTCACTTGCCGTTGAGCTCCCATCCAGTTCCATTCGCAACGCGCACACATATAGCTATTGGTCGTATTAATGACAATTACTTCGTGCAAGTTTTCTTATACCGTCATTATCTTGTACCACCCATTATCATATGGTGGAGGCCAAATGCATCAAATGAAGCACACGGATGGGGCTCATCCTTATGAAGCACGCCTCTAATTATGGTACGAAGTAATGCAGATAGATCCGTCGAGACGACGACCATAATTTGACATAAATATTGACTAAATTTGTGTATTTATTTATGTTCATGTATTGATTCTATAAACTCAATTGTAATTAAATGAAATTTGATTTCGGTTTGCATTATTGTCTGTTCAGAAAAATATAAGGTAAATTGAAGTTGATTCAATATACATAATTTACTTCAACATATATATTTCCACTGGTTCAAACTGATTGAAATTTGAAACACTTAATTTTTTTACTATATTTTGAAATTCTGTCTAAAGAGTTAAAAAAATTAAGCATTGGTTCAAAGTTGCCCGTTGGTTAAAAAAATGTAATTATGACCATTGGTTAAAACTACAAACGGTCTAAAAATATTCATACTTTTTTTTTGTTATTTTTTTTTATTAAATTAATACTAATAATTATACTCACTCCGTCTCTTTTTTTGTGTCCAGTATTTCATTTTGGGTTGTCCCTTAATAAATGTCCATTTTGTAAAATTGTCCAACAAAGTAGATTTTATTTTGAAAAGTTAGTGAGTAAAAGTGTAACGATGGGAAAGTAGGGAAAGTGGAGGAAAAAATTGATGTGAAAAATGTAATGATGGTGTCTTTTTAATAAGTTGGAATTACGAAGCAGAACATTTAAAAAGGGACGGAGGGAGTACTTTGTATCTTTTTTGTTTTTTATTTATTTAAAATTATTTTAGTGTTTCGATTTTCAATCCGGTTGAATCGGTGGAAATATCTTAATTTTTTTTATCATTTTACTTTCAATTGTCATAATGAATTTTTGAACTCGTAGAATCAAATATCTCTTAGGGCTATTCAACGAGAGTCCTAGAGTCAATTTAATTATGTCCATTTAGGATAAAATGATCAGAAAATTAAAAATTTTCTACCGATTTAAACGGGTTGAAATTTAAAACACCTAATTTTTCAACTTAGTTAGACAGTTTAAACTACCACAGAAATATAATTTTTTCGTTTTACATTATTTCATAATCAATATTAGGCTCGTTTAATAAGTTTCATTGAATACATTTCAAAAATATAAAATTTATTTAAAAAAATTACGTGAAACAAAAGTTATTAACATTTAAAAATTTATAACAAAAGAGAGAGAGAGAGAGAGAGAGAGAGAGAGAGACTGAGGTGTGAGAGAGAAAATGCGGAGGTGGAATGAGGGGGTAAATAGGAAAATTGGTGGGCCCGCGTCAGACACCCCTTGACACACGGGGGGGTGATTAAGAACCCGTTCCAGAACACCTTCTTAAAAAATAAATATTTATTTTACATTTTCAAACTAAAAAATAATGTAAATGAAAAATAATTTTTTGATTTTTTTTGCACAGTATTCAAGATCTCAATGAGATCTTACAAGATTTATATTGCATATTTTTAGATTTCAATAAGTCCATTATTTTTAATTTAAAATTATTTTCTTAAAAAATAAGTACTTATTTCACGTTCCGGAACGGAGCCTCACACCTCTCCTCCATTCTCTATCCCTTCTCTCTCTCTCTTGTTCGCTACATGTGCTACGGTTGACATCTGATTTGACCCACCTGTAGCAATAGTTTAGTTGAACCATTAAAGCCCCAAAACACAAAAAATGTTTGCTACTGTTTTCTGTCATTAATTTCTGACCCTAATAGTGGGTTTATATCACCCACCAGAGATGCCCTAATAACTATATTGTGTAGAAAGCTATTGTACCTACTTTTTGTTTAACTTTGTATAATTGTCCAATGCATTACATTTCTTCATGATATGATATACTTCTTCTGTTCCGATTTATTTTTTCACTTTTTGATCTTGTCTTATCCCAATTTGTTTGTTCATTTGACTTTCAAATGGATAAAATTCCCTTTTTGCCCTTATTTTTTAAAATAAAGTATCTTTCCAAAAAAGGTGAAGGGTAAATATTGAAAAGTAAATTATTTTTATATGTAATCATTATGCTCCCTAATAAATAAGTTGAATTCCTAATATTGGACAAACAAATTGAGACAAAATAAGTACTAACTAATAGATTGTGTCTTACTTTTTGTTTTTGTCGCGCGTCAGAATCTCTAATCCTTACCCATTTTTCTTCTCATTTTGAATTTCACCGTTTTCCTTACCCAAATTAAAAGGAAGACCCAAACATATACCATTTTTCTCAACATCTCTTTTACTCTTTAATATTTACCAATGTGCTATTTTAATTCACATGTTGGAGGGATAGCCTAAAAAATACAGTACATATTTGGGATTAAAAAAAGAGTTATAGCATTGGAGAAAACATACCCAAATAGAGCTTTTGACCCAAAATCTTACTCAAATTTGGGTGGTAAAAAATGGGTAAGGGTTGGAGATGCTCTTAAAAGAATAATTTATGCTATTCAAATCTCTGCTCAGCCCATTAACAAAGGTATTAACTTTCTCTCCATAGTAATTGAATCCACAATTTTCCTGCGCCTAAATATATACAACTATACAATTATTGAACCATGTGTCCTGGTGCAGATTATGTCTTACTGAATTTGTAGATTCAACACGGATGTTTTTTTGTTTTATATACATTTTTATACGTGCATGGATCGTGTAGCTAGGGGGTATTTCCACTAACCAAAAAGTTATAGATCGACCACAATTTTTTGATTTTGTTCTTATTCAATTTTTTTTCCCTATTTTTTAGTTTTGCGCCAATTTTTTTAATGTATTATTGGTTTGTGTCGAAGAAAAGAATCGAAGAAAGTAAACAATTATGACTTTTACATGAGTAATTTTGGAAATATCCAAGAAAAACCTAAAAAGTTGACTTTTGGAATTTTTCTTAGTATTTTTCAAAATACTTGAGTTAAAGTCAAACTATTTTCTTTTTCGATTTCTCTTGTCGAAACGAATCAAAAGTACATAAAAATTTGGCGCAAAACCAGCAAAAGGGCAAAAAATAAAAAATGAATACAGACAAAACCGAAAAGCGTAAACGCATAGTTTATATATGAAGGGGAAAAAAGTTGAAAAACGCAAACATCTCGTAACACTTTCCTTTCCCGTAGGCAAAGTCTCCATAGTACCATTGGTGTTCTGTTTTGAAAGGTTCAGATTTTTTGTTTGTTGTAAGTTGAAGTGGATCAACTTCAAACCAAAGTAAACAAATTGAAAAGCAAATTAAGATGTTAATAGATGGGAAATAGCAACAAATTAACGTCTAATCAAAAGTCAGATCTTCGTTTATTAGATTAGAAGTAAGAAAACCCTTCTCTAAGCATAATCAGTGATGAATTAACTAACGGGTTGGTGGGCTGACCGCAGGGATTTAAAATTAAATCTACTGTATTATTTTTCCCTGATAAAATTGTAAACTATTCATGGTAATTGGTAAAATTAATTCGTCTCTTCAAATGATAAAATCGTTGCCCGTAGATGTAATAGTATTTTTATTGAAATCTGGTGAATTCATCCTAACCTCTTATGGTCATTTCGAGAGTTGTTCTTCACATACCTTACCTCTCCTCTTGGTCTCTCCACCAACCTTCACGAATCACGAGTGTGATTGATGGGTCCGGCTCCGGCGTTTGATTCCATGCGGGCTTTTTTTTTTTTAGTTTGTTGTTTCTTGTCTTTCTAGACTGATGGTGTCCTTTGTTGTCGTTGTACTAGTTTTTGTTTTAATATAACTGGGATCATCTCGCTTGTCAAAAAAAAAATTACATGGCTAACAATTCCAATAATTCTAGTGAATTGCAGTGAATTCATCCTAACCTCTTATAATCATGCATGGCTAAAATGTCCCCCTTGTCATGATAGCAATATTCAAAGATTAGTAGCATATCATTGGTATAATTAGTATACTAGTCTATTTTAATTTGAAAATAATTTTGATTTTTGCTCTAATGAAAATGTCAAAGTTATTTCACATTCTTATTTAAATTTTTTTACACAAGATAAGTAAAAAAAAATATATTGTTTTAGTTACCAAGTAAAAGAGATGTATTGAGCGGCTCTGATCATTTGTGTGAGACTCCAAGGTAGGTCTCACACAACGCAGCGTGCAAATGATTTTTATCTCAAATGATGTACCCATGGAAGGCTTTTCATTTCATATGACCATACACTCGATGCTACTCCAATATTTAAGTGGATTCCCACATCAATAGGTGAGATATTATCGTAGTTGCAATGAATTTTTATAATTAGACATCCGAGCCAACTTAACTCCTCAACTAATTTGGGGTCCTAAAGTTAACGATAGGACAAATTTATAGTAGCTTCAAGAGTTGGAATATTTGACCATCGTGAAATTCGAACTCAAGCGGCAAGCATGCCTTTTAATTGCTTTTTTATACCCATTGTCAAACTCAGGTTGTAGTTGCAATGATTCTTAGGCCATTTTGAAGGCACCGACGCGTGTCAAATTGGATTCTAAGCAAGCATAGTCCTAAAGCTACTGAAGGGGTTTGGTAGTTGATTGCTACTGCCGAAAGCGCCCATTGAAACTGGAAAGTGATTTTGAGAAATGTAATTATCACCACCCACTATGCCAAGTTTCCACACCAAAATCCAAGTAAACGAGGATGCATAAAAATAAAAGAGTCCGAATCTATGGGTGCACCATTTGCACACCGTGTTGTGTGGAATCCGTTTTGGAGTTGCAAGCAAATGATCAAAACCGCGCAATTTGTTTAAATTTTTTTTTTAAGAATGCCTGTAAAAAAATCAACTCAATCGGATTTCGGTAAGAGTTTGATTCGACTCTTTTGCTCAATTTCTTGTTGAAAACGTGACACATGAGACTTTCGAGAATGAGGCGTAGTCCTAAATATAACTTCCATTTAAGGTTTCATCCCTTGACATGGTTTAAGTTTTCATCAAATAATTGTATGAATACCTTATTGTACCCTTATTATTTAATTTCTGCATAATTTTGAATATGCGGTAAATAGATAAATATTTTTCAATATTTAATTTTAGGAATTTGGTTGTTTCCTTTTTAAGAATCCATTATTTAGTTATTTGGATTTGTATAGAGGGAGTGGGGTGTAGAGCAACCATGAAGTCTGTTGTATGCCTTCTTAGAGCATCCACAGTGGTATACCAAAAGGTTGCTCAGGTTAGCAATATTTGCTAAAAAGAAAGCTCACATTGGAATAACCAAACTAAGCAACCTCTTAGCAACTCATCAAATTTTTAGCCTTAGGATAATAAAAACTAGCAATCTTTTGTTAATAATCAAATTTAGCTATCCTCAAATTTCCTCAATCACGTATACAATTATTACACAAAAACCTTCTTTATCTTCCATTTTCAACATGTTTCTAACTTTTAAAATAAGTTTTTATTTTTTTGCAAAAACTATTTTTTATTAAATTTTTCCCAAAAACTGTTCTTTTGAAAAAAAACTTTCATTTATTCAAAACTTTTTTTTAACTTTTTCCCAGTTTTTTTTAATCAAAGTTTCAAAAAATATTTTTCTTTTTCTAATAACATGGTTTTATTAGTTTGAAAACTATTTTTTAAAAATTATTTTCTATGTCACAATTTCTAGATTTTTATAAGTTGAAAATGTGATGTAAAAAGTTTTAGTTATTCAATTTTGATTGTACCACTGTAGACTTTTATATTACTAACCTTAGCAACCCCTTAAATAGATAATCAAAAAATGATGTGGCAACTTTTGATTATTCCACTGTGGATGGTCTGATAGGTGGTAGTAGAGATGGAAAAAAGAGAAGGCACAGACAACAATGACTATCATGTGAACCAAATTGTCTTGTACATTTTGTCCAACCTTTTTTGCGATAAATTTACCATGTATTTAGAATGGTTATTTTGATAACTTTATGATAATTTTATCTAGTCCATTGCATAGGGGTGGATTTTTCATAAATTATAGTAATAAATATGTAACAAATATGATAATTAAATTTGTTTGATTTGTGATTATTTGATTTAAATCTCACAAATTGGCTTGATCGAGATAAAAATAAGGAGTGTTGGAATATATTTTCAACTTATTTATGAAAGATTTGTCATATTTTATGATAAATTCATCATAACTACATTTTATTTTTTGCAATATCATGATTTTTGTTAAATTTTTCCAAAGTTCAACGTACTTACTGTAAATTAGAGTCCATAATGATGGAATGAAGTTTCAATTGGTTTATGATAAATTTGTCATAGATTTATCATATTATTATTATAATTACAGTTGTTGTTATTGTTGTTTATCATATTTGCGATGAGTGATGCTTTTATTGTGTTGACCAGTAGGAGAGTATAGCACAAGCATGCGATTTTAATGTGTTTTTCTAAATTGTGAGTGACATTCTGCTGGTCGAATTTAACCAAATCATCACGATTAGCATCATAATTGTGATTAAAGAAAAAGTTTAGAAAGATACCAAGAGTATCAAAACAAGGCACTAACGTTTATGAAAGATATAAAAGCTAAAGAGACTGTCTTGTCCCACAAGCAATATTTGTGAAAAATGCAACAAATTATTATCAAAGCACCAACTACAATATTTAAACAAAGAGTACATCAATGACCTTTGTTGTAAAGTGAGATCATAGAAAATGATAGTACTATTCTTTAAATCCTAGTGGTTGTCACTCCTCTACCAGCTAATTATAAAGTGGACCCAATGGATGAGTTAATGGGATACTTTCGAGTTCCAAGTACACAACTTTATAATTTTATTTATAGTATTAAATAAAGTATTATTCCAAAAATAATTGGCTGTATCTTAATGCGTTTTCCTTAATGGTGGTAGGGGAAAGCCTAAAAGTTTGTCCTACCTAAACCCGAGAATGTATTAAGGCTTCGTTCCGGAAAGAAAAATAAGTACTTATTTTTTAAGAAGGTAATTTTAAACTCAAAAATTACATGTTTACGTAAATAATTTTTTTATCAATATGAATCTTGTTTGATAGATCTCATTGAGATCTTTAATATGGTGCAAAAAAATTAAAAAAATATTTTTCATTTATATTATTTTTGAGTTTAAAAATATGAAATAAGTACTTATTTTTTAAGAAGGTGTTCTGGAACGGGGCCTAAAGCATTTTCAATTCATGGCTTCTTCAACCGAAATAAAAAAATGAAAAAGGATAAACTTTTACTTTTAAGGCTCCGTTGCACTGATGAGTACTTATCTTTTGAATTAAAAATAATATATTATAAGATAATGATCTATCTCCAAAAATAAAAAATAAAAACTTTAAAATAAGAATTTTAACAGAACATTACCTAAATATGAGTACTTAAAAAATAATAAGAATTTTAGCCGAATGTGACCCACCGAGAGATGCTAGGGGCACATCAAGTGTGCCACACATCAGTCACACCTCTCTCACATACAGATGAGATCCGTTTCAGTAGACTCCACCTGTACATAAAATAGGTGTGGTTGGGGTGTGACACACCTGATGTGTCTCTAGCATTTTGTGACCTAAAATGCCCCGCGTTATCTTCCATACGGACGACGTGCTTTGTTTTCTTTTTAATTTTTAATTTTGACAGGATCCTCTCCATACTTTTTTGTTCATTCTTCTCCATAAGTCAAAATCACTTTCTAGTGTCTTGTCATTTTCTCCAATTATATACTCCTACTCTACCTTCTTTTCTTTTTTTTTTTTTTTGCTAATAAGTCCAATTATATACTCCTACCACAGAATAATTTCTTTACCGAGCTTTTAATTTATGGAGGTCTAATTATACGCGTCCAAAGCATTTTTGGACGATCCGGATTTAAAATAAAATTTGACTGGTAGACATTGAAAAACAATTTAAATTATTAATTACACGGATGAATGGACGAGATCGCACGGCGCAGCGAAAAACTTGTTGACAGCTCTCTCCTTCTGCTATACTGGTGCTAGCAGTAGAAAGTCTGTACGTATTCGTTGACGTTTACTGATACCGATGCCGTACACAGGAATCGTGAGTAGTAAACAAAGTTGACTCACGCGGACGCCCGCTCTTCCACTCCATTCCTACTCCCCAAATCCCAAATGGACTCCACTCCTACGCGCCATATCCACCCCGACATTTCCCTCAACTCCCGCCCGCCCCCTCTCTCTCTCTCTCCCTCTCTCATCACTACTTTACCCTTCCCGCACTACTTCACCTACTCAAGTACACACATTCTACATACCTTCAGTACCTTGTATCTATGTACTACTATTAACTCGCATTCTCCCCACCAGTTCCAGTTCCAGTTCCAGGGCTAGGTCGTCTTCATCTGGTACATTTCTCCGAAGGTGCTTGTCTCCGAATGTCTTCCGCATTTGAAGAATGCTTGTAATGTCGTTTATCCAAATTGAATTTTTGATCTGATTTTGTGTTTCAGAGTTGAAGTTTTCTGTGCATTGAAGGCTTGGTACTAAGCGAAAAGGTGAGAATGTAGTGACAGCTTTCTCAGTCTGTTTTCTTCTGATGAATTCTGGATTTCAAATTTGGTTAGATTAGCATCTCCAATCTTTGCCCATTTTATTATCCATCTCCAATGTCATACCCATTTGCCTTATACCCATTTCATCACCCAAATTGACTCAAACCAATACTCATTTTTCTCAAACCTTCTTTTCACTCTCATTAATTACAAGTGTTCTACTCATCAATTACAAGTGTATTCGGGTAAAAATATGGATTTAGCATTGGAGATGCCTTACCCAAACCAAGCTTTTGACCCAAATCTCTACCCAAATTTGGGTGAAAAAAATGGTCGGGGCCGGTAATGCTCACCCTCTCTTTTATTTTTGTTGGTTTATTTATTCTAGTGAGAAGATTTTGTTGACTTTGGTAAACTGAACTGAAATTTCACGACCTTCATTTGCTCAAAATCTGGATTATGTTGTCTCCTCATTGTTGTACATTATTCCTTCCGGAGCTTTTCCCGTTCTCAAATAGACCTGCAGCAGAGAAGCCTATGCAGTTGAATCTCGATCGACAATAAATGGTTCAGATTTTATTCAGTTTTTTTCCCGTCTCTTCCCAGGAAGATTCTTTCATCAAAGCTGAACCATTAAAAACACTTTTTAAGGGCCGAGATAGCTCTTTGCAGTCCAACCTCAAGACTGAGAGCAGCATGATCCTTCTCAAATATGTGAGGGAGTACATCCTATTAGGCGACAACTACTCTCCAGATGGACTGGACCAAACAGTTAGGCCGATCCGAGCCGTTCGCCTTGCGAGCTCAAATTTGTAGATCATCCAAGAGAAAATTAGCTTAACTGGACCTCAGTGTCATGTAGCTGGTTAACTGGGCATCAGTAGCCATATGGCCCATATCATGAACTCACATTCAGGTAGTACTCAGTGATATATCTTCAACTCTATTGGTTAATGGATGTCTACTCGGAGGGCCATGTTAGATGTCGGTTTAGAGTATCAAAATGGAACCGGCGATGGGACTCGGTCCGGTCCAATGAGCTGGATCCTTTTACTATACTTTTAGAACTGTAGGGGAAATCTTCTGTCCGCTCCCTACATACTGTAAGGAAGTCATGAGGTTAAATGAGATTTTGTGGTGAATGATACGAAAGGGTGTACAATGAGAAGTTTTAGTCACAAGAATTTTGTGATTATATTGGCATTTTTATGAATAATCGTGGCCTGTTGTTTTGAAAGTTTGCTGTGAGAAGTTACGAGGTCTTTGGAAACATTTATAATGATTTTTTGAATTTAGCCATCATGGTGAGTGGCATTCAATATGCACGCCTAAAGGTGTATGTACTGTAGAGTCTCTAAATTGGCAATCAATGCTGGGCCTTTGATACCTTCAGTTCTTCAAATTTATTGGGATTACACATTTGGTGACTACAGTGTTATATCCATTTTTGGATCCCTCTCAACTCTTTTTAAGTCTGGAGGTTTTGAGGAGGCAGGTCTTGCATAGCTTTTGCTCCTCTTTGCCTTCCCACTTCATCATTGTTGAGGTTTCCTTCACGTGGTATTTCTATACATCTTCCCAGCTTTTATGAGGGGCTTTTTTCACCTTCATACAATTATTGTTCCTTCAGACTCAAGTCACGGTTATATTGTGCATACTGATGCTCTGGACTATCAATGAAGGCAGCATGGTAATGTGCACATAAATAAATTGAATTGGGTCTCTAGGCCTGCCCTCTCTGATGCCGTTCGGCTTTGATTTGGGGGTATGGTTCTGCAGCAAAACAGGTATAGGGGGGCCACTGTTTTAGTGGTATTTTGAAAGCAGCCACTTTGTGCATATTGCCAAAGGTTAGGTCTGTCTCCAATCCTCCCGCCCCTACCCCCAATAATTGGTAACTACATGGGTTCTATTGTTGTTGTTCTTGTTGTAGACTCAAGTCCTATGCAGTGTGCTAAAACATTAGTCCCTTATGTTTTAACAGAAAGTACATCCCTTCAACTGCTGTTCAATTCTTTGCTTAACTTCTGTTGTGCCATCTTGAGTTCAACTGCCCTATTCCTTCATATTTCATGGGCCACAATTTATATCTTGTTAAACCGCAGTATTTTGTCCATAAAATTTCGGCCATTCTCTATTCATCTACTCTACATTTTGCACCCTGGAGCTTATGTATATTCCTTGAACATGAGATCTAACTATAAAGTTGTTAATAACTAGAAAGTTGTCCCTGAATTCGGTTGGCTCCTCCGTTATTTGTTATTCCAAGCATACATTACATTGAGTACAAAAGGTCCTCGTTATTAGTAGGGTGGCGGCTTGTGATATTTCAAGAATGTGGTTTGTCTCTTGTGTCCTTATGTTCTTGATATAATTATAAACTCAATATTAGGAACAAGCAAGATCCATAACCCATCTTAGCTTTAGTGCAATTCATCATATAATTTTCCTCTCATAATTTTGCTACCAACTCCTGCATATGTTGACCATGAGGTTTAAATTTCAAATTGTTAGTTGAATTAAAGTAGGTTGTGGCTTCCATGTGAGTGCAGATGGATACTTTAAGTGAATGCTGCAAACTATTTATTAGGTGCCAAATGTAGGCATAAATTCTAGTGGACGCAAAACAGCTATGAATTACAATTACAAACCTACTATTCTGAAAAATTATGCTCCCACTATGAAGTTGTTATTTTCCAGTAACACTATCTAGTGGGCAATGGACTGCCAATGGAAAATTGCCTTGAGATACCAAAAGAACCTTTTTTATTAGAAATTCGTGGAAACAATAGCTGTCATAGGGATTTTTCTGTTTTCTTCTAGGGTATTAACCCTTCTCTCTCCAGTCTCCAGGTTACACCAGGGCACCCGATCTATTTCTGGGGGCAAGACCCCTTAAGTGTGCAATAACACCATAGGGTAAGGAGAGTTGAGCTCCATATATCTGGCTGCTGATTCATTGTTTAGAAAGTAGAACTAAGTAACTGACCAGTTACACCACACAGTGGATTTTATAAACATATTTGGTTAGCTATTCATGTTAGAAAACGTCATCTGATATTAAGACCTTTAAAGGAGCTTTAAGCTGTATATGAGTCTTTGCAGTTTGGGTAGTACACTTTAGCATGTTGCCGTTGCACTTCTTATGTGGACTGGGGTCAGAGTGAAGGGAAATGGCATGAGAGAGAAATAAGGTCAAGACAACAGTTCAAATAAAATAAGTTCCTTGATGGGTTTCGGTGGAGGGATTAATCTCATCCCACAAATCCTATTGTTAGATACTTGATCAAGTCATGGTCACCTTTTGGTTTCAGCAAAATTTTGCCATCTAAACTCTCTTGCGACGTTTTCGGTCATTTTAGAATCTAAATTGAAGGTGAGCTTGTTCCTTTTCGTAGATTATTCACCTATAGTTCTCTTTTGTGTTGGATAAAAAGACTTGAGGACATGACGGATCACAAGACATGGCTTTGGAAGAAAAGATCGACTGAGAAGACTCTAGTTGCTGCTGATAAAGCGAATGCTTCTCAGAGAATAAATGAAGAAGAGGTACATGAAGCATTGATTTCGTCAATCTTTAACACTATATATATTTTTATAATTGTTTGTGTGTTGAATGCAGTGTCTTGCTTACTTGTATGCAGTCTAGTCAATTTGTTTGAAAGTTAGATTTTAAGCTTTAACTTTTTGTCCTGCTATTGAGGAAATGCTTACCTGTCCAGTTGAGGACAAATAGAAGAGGTGAAGCTTATCATGAAAATATCGGAATTAAGCAGATGAACTGCCGAAAATGTTGAATTGTCAGAGTGGTTTTATAGTAGTTCTTGTGATGCTTTCATGAAACAATTTTTTTTCTTTCATCAGATAACTGGGATGCTTAAATATGACCTTGGAATATTCTGTCCCAAGCCTACAATGAAAAGAGCTCTATTTTTCTTTAGTTTGGTGCTACTCCTGGCAGTTAGGATTCTTCGTTTGCCAAGTGGAACCGAAGGCTGAAAAGGTTTAGTGACTTGTACCTCGCAATCATCCACTCAATTAATAGAACCGTAGAGATGTGGTGATGTAACATCGATCATCCACTCAGCCTTCTTGTAGACAGCTTTATTGGTGTATTGCTGGCATAACAGCAATAATAAACCAATTCAAAATTTTATATTTCGCCGCACCATCTGGAAGGGAAGTCCGACGACTGCAAATTCAAAAGCTTTGTTTTCCAAATGATCATAGTACTAGTGACAGTAATATACAGTTAAATCTGTTCACATTAGACCAACCTGCTATAACTTGGTGATTTTGAATGGTCAGGCAATTCCCTTAAAGGAAAAAGGCCCTCTAAGATGCACCTTTCCATATTTTGTTATATCAAGCTCCGATCAGAGTAATTAGAATCGCACTTAATTACAAATGAGGCAATTTGATTCAATTCGAATAAGCATACACACAATATGAACTTGCATGCAAGTCACAACTGATTACGAACTGGTGACTGAATGAAGGAGTCGTCCACTGGATTGAGAAATTGGGTGTACTGTAATATTCGCCATCAATACATAAAGATGTAGATCCAGCGAGGCTCGGATATTTTGGAGCCAGTAATAAAAAAAAGGGAGACTTAGCCAAAAATCCCTCATATTTACATTTTTTGAGCTGAAGGACAAGCCCCTTTTGCAATCAAACATAAGGACAAATGTGCTCTATGAAAGTGCCTAAAACCCTAGGGTACCCTAGGAAAGTGTCTAAATCACTAAAACCCTATAATAGGAAAGTGTACCCTAAAACCCTATGAGAGTGCCTAAACATGTTTTAGCCTTACGGCTAAAAAACTCAAAAAGTTGAAGGACGTCCACTGAAAATTATTTTGTTGGCGTCCTTCTAAAGAAAAACTATTTTACCGTCCTTATGGCTAATTTTCCCTAAAAAAAAGTCAAAATTGTTGATTTTTGCACCTTTTTTCCCCCTGCTTTTTTGGGCTGAGTGTGGGCTCAAAACCCTTGATGAAATCTGGCAGCTTTGTTTTATGCTGTTCCGGGTAAACCAAACGTACCTAGTCTTCAGCATCTTAGTGATCGTTCTATTGTTTACCTTGTTTGGCGAAGAGGCAGCGCTTCATCAACTTCTTCTACTATTCATTCCTTGTTTGGCAAGCTATATCTAGGTTGAAAAGGCAAAATTCTTCAGAATCTTATAGAGTAATATTACTACTTTTGACGTGGGTAACAGCAAGAGCAACTGAACTCATTGTATTTAACATTTTGTCTACTTTTTGTTGCTATTTAATACCGATTGGGGCCTAAAGTTTGCATTTTTCATTTTTACACATAAAATTATTCTGCAATGTAATTTAGAAATCATGACTGAATCTGATGATCCACGATTCAATTGGATCTGCGATTCGGGAACCTCTTCGATTAATTTTCCAACTATACTCCTTAGGTAGATATACTCAAATAAAATACAAATGCAAGGAAGAAATTTTGGCATTGGGGATCCTGATTAGCAACAAATGGACTGTTCGTTATTACTATCATGCCATCTAGGCTTACTCTTTTGAAACTTGTAGTACTTCAAAGTATTGCCATCCAAATAGTGAGAGCCTATCAAATTTTCAAGGAAACCATTAACCTAACTTTTTTTCTTGAGAAACAACTGCATTAATGGTTCGGATAACCTAATTGGCACATGATGAATGACTAAGTTGACCACAAATTTAGTTTCCACCGAAGAGTTCTATTTGTTTAATTGAGGCGTTGCTAATATTGTGCTTCAAATACAGATACAGATACAGATACTTCAGACCGATAAAGCAGAGTTGGAGAGAGATCTTAAAATTCTAAATGAAAAGCTTTCCTTTGCCCACTCTGACTGCAATGCTAAAGATGAGCTTGTGGAAAAACATGCAAAAATGGCACAGGAAGCCCTTGCAGGTAAATTATCAGATGTTTAGATTGTATATATCAAAAGAAATATATCTAAATTTTGTTACTGATAAAAAAAATATGTATCTAATCATCCTGGACATGTTGCGTGTTTTTATTTTATTTTATTAAGGTACACCAACCTTCATGTGTATGTGCTTCTTTCAAAATCTATGTAGTTTGAGTGGCTAAATGTTCCTTCTATAACTTTTAGGCTGGGAAAAGGCAGAATCAGAAGCAATGTCATTGAAGCAAGAATTAGATGATGTGAAACGGCAAAGAGTGGCTGGTGAAGAAAGAATAACTCAGTTGGATATGGCCCTGAAGGAATGTATGCAGCAGTTACGTTTTGTTCGAGACGAACAGGAGCAAAGGATTCATGATGCTGTGGTGAAGACATCAGGGGAGTTCGAAAAAGCAAGGATTGTTCTAGAGGAAAAATTAGCTGACACCGACAGAAAGCTCTCCAAATTAGGTGTGGAGAATACTCAACTCAGCAAGGCTCTTTTGGCCAAGGAAAAGTTGATTCAAGATGTAAATGAACAGAGAACTCGAGTGGAGGTAGATTTTAAGGCCTTAATGATTAGACTAGAATCCACAGAGAAAGAGAACACTTCTCTAAAATATGAGGTTCGAGTACTTGAGAAGGATCTTGAGATTCGAAGTGAGGAAAGAGAATTCAATCGTCGAACAGCTGATGTAGCACACAAACAACATTTAGAGAGTGTGAAGAAAATTGCAAAACTGGAATCAGAATGTCAGAGGCTACGTGTCCTTGTCCGTAAGCGGTTGCCAGGTCCCGCTGCTCTGGCAAAAATGAAGAACGAAGTTGAACTACTGGGAAGGGATCGAGTTGAAACAAGGAGGAGAAACTCAAATCCTTCTCCCTCTGGTTCAGTTGACTTTGCTATGGACAATTTTCCTGATACAACCAGCAAAAGGCTCAACTATTTGGTTGAGAAATTGTATGCCCTGGAAGAAGAAAACAAGAGTCTTAAAGAAACTCTAAATAACAAGACAAGTCAGATAGATATGGAATCAGAAAGAAGCATGCACTTACCATATGAACTCTCTGTGGCATCAATGTCTGATATGGGCAGTGACGACAAGGTTAGTTGTGGAGAATCTTTGGCTTCTGCTTTGATTTCAGATTTGGAGCATTTCAAAAATGGGAAAAGAATGGGTACGCTATTGCAAAAAACTGTTGGAGCTTCAGACATAGATCTGATGGATGACTTTGCTGAGATGGAAAAATTGGCAGTAGTATCCTTGGATAAGCCATTTGGAAGTCCTCATCTTGCTTCAATTGAAGGAAGTGAAATTGTTAATACCTTAGAGAATCGGTCAGTTTCAGTACACTCTGATGTTAGTGGCTACGGCTGTTGGAAACATCAGGATAAATCGCCTCTGATGGATTCAGCTCTTGAAATAATTGGTGATGGGACCTCATTCGAAAAGAAGAAACACCATAAAGTCCAGTCAAATCTGAATAAATCAATGCGCAAAATAATTGAACTTGTTGAAGGTATCAGTTTACCATCTAATGATTATGGCGCCTTTGAAAAGGGTGGTAGTTATTTCGCAAACAAGGATTCAGAAGCAACTTCTGGCTATATGGTTCGTGTTTTCCAATGGAAAACTTCTGAACTTAGAGCCGTTTTACAGCAATTCATTCGGAACTGTAATGATTTTTTAATTGGAGAAGCAGATTTTGAAAAATTTGCTGAGGAATTGACCTTGTGTTTAAACTGGGTTATAAACCACTGTTTTTCCCTTCAAGATGTTTCAAGCATGAGGGAGAAAATCAAGAAGCACTTTGATTGGGATGAATCACATAGTGAGAGTGAGGTTGAAGTTGGAACTCCTAGTCAATGTTCAGAAGCTGATAAATTACAGGCTCTGAAAGAAAAGTTGTCGCATTTGCCTCGGAATGACTGCAAAGTTGAAGATACTCAACGTAATGCGAGACTAGAGGACAAAAAACTGGAAGACAAGTTGCCAAATATGGAATATGCAAACCAGGACTTGGAAGGGAGACCGCAGTCAGAGTTTGGTAGGAGTGAGTCATTGATGATCCAACTTCAAGAATCAGATAAAACTAGAAAAGGCTTGCAAAGAGACTTAAAAACTTTAAAGGGGTCGAACGGAATGATTGAGAATCAAATTGACCATCATAAGTCGGTAAATGCGGACCTTGATACGCAGCTCAAAGACGCAAGAGCTGAATTGAATAAGGCCCACCAAAGGTTTGCATCCCCAGAAACAGAAGTGGAGAATAAGAGTGAATGTCGTGAAGAATTGGAGGCCACATGTGTTGACCTACAGTTTCAGCTCGAATGGTACATTTTATTAGTACACCTTTTGTTCATGGAATGATCGTCGTATTTTACCTAGATCTCAGGTATCTAAAATATTTCATTTTCAGTGTCAAAAATACTGAAACGCCAAAGGGTGCTACTGCTCAAGAAGAAAAGCAACTTCGAAGTGTAAGTTCCTATCATCTTATCCATCTGGCTTATTTATAGGTCAAAGTGCACCTGCCTCAATGGTCTGCTTTCAGGTCATATTATACGAAGCAAACTCTAAATTTTTCGAATGAAGCTATGCTATGTAACCAACTGACCAAGGTCTTAGCAATTCTTTTTTTTGGCCAATATTGTATACATCAGCAGGGGTTAGTGGGGGAAGTTAGTGAGTTAGTCCACGGGGGGTTCAGAGGCTATCCATAGCCCTGAACCCACAAACCGCCCACAACGGGGCTCGAACCGTGGTCTCCCACAAGGGAGAGCCAGGACCTAGGAGTTACCAACTGGGCTACAAGCCCATTGGTATATGGTGATAAAACTGATGATAAATGGGGCATTACATGTAGATTCTTTGCTATTTCCATATAACTTTCACATGGACATTTTAGTGGATGCGGAGCGTATTTTTCTTTCTGAAACCGAACTAGTTTATCTTTCTTCAGTGGTTATGTATATAAGCTAAGAAGCACGGCTACTGATACGGGACACAGATACGACACGACGTGGACATGCGGATACATCATTTCTTAAAAAATACATGGACACGTTGTCGATACGTTGAATAAACAACATATTCCTGTAATATTGATGTATCTCATGAATTCATAATCCAATAAGCCAGGATATTTATTTTTTATTTTGCCAATATAAGCCTTAGTAGATAGTGTTTCTTAGGCTTTGGCAATGCGTGTGGGCTTATTACCTGGCCCATGTATCTGGGCCACATCATGAGGCCATGGTCACGTAGCACCGATTGTTCTTGAGGGAGTGTGACACGGAGCTGAAGTGGCGATTTATGTGGTGGAGTTAGAAGTTTCATGTAGCCATGTCTTTTCTTTATTGGCAGCTTATGCCGTTGAGAATCCAGTAAGCTCTTATAATCGTCAAAGGTAACTGATGGTGGATGTGAAAGACATTCTGATTAGAAAAGGAACACGAATTATAAATTTCCCATTCTGCGATTTTTTTCTCCTATGGTATCGTTTAGGATAATTACAGACTACCTCAGAACAAACTTACCGATGGTATTTTATTGCAACATATTAGCATCAGACCTCCATCAAATATCTCTTTATTTGCCCAAAAAAAAAAACATATTTGCATCAGTTCTGTTGTTATTGTTTCGAGATTACTCTTATGCTTCTAACTGAACAAAAAAATTATTAATTTGCCTTGTAGGAGAGGGAAATCACAGCAGCTTCTGAAAAGTTGGCAGAGTGCCAAGAAACCATCCTTAACTTGGGGAAGCAGCTGAAGGCGTTGGCTGCACCGAAAGACTCTGCCCTTTTGGACAACCTCGTCTCCAACCCCTCTGACAACTTTTCCACCACCACCCCCAAGAAGAGCATCAACCAACGTTCATCTCTGCTGGATAAAATGCTTGCTGAGGACAATGCTCGCAATACGATGGAAGTTTTTTCCATTCCTGGCCTTAAAACCCCCCCGGCTGTTCTACATGGCAATTCTGGTTCTTCCCTTCACCCCCATGGAAAGGAGGATCCTCCTGAAAGGTTTCTTTACAGGATCGGAAGCAAATGTAATGGCAATGAAGCTGAACACGGTTCTCTGGCTATCACGCCTGTCAAGAAACAAGGAGGTGTAGGGCTGTTCAAAAAGCTATTATGGAGAAGAAATAAAGGTAAAAACAAGAAATTGAGCCTTCCTTTTGCTTGTTAACGGCAGGGGTAAAAGCGACAATACGACTGGCATTTGGGATTCAGTTGTGTGATTGGCACGATTGATTGGTTGACTGATTTCTTCTTGTTTGGAGTGGACAGAAATGTGATTCGGTATTTTAAGCCTTCAAGAGAGGGTCAGAGTGAAAATTTCATTGATTTTGGCTTTTACTGTTGTGTATGTAAATAAAACCAGAAGAAGAGGGGATTTCTTTTCTTTTATTTTCTTTTCCTTTAAATGAAATGTTTCCACTTGTGGCAATGGCACCACATATATGCCCTCTTCCAAGATTCAATATCATGATGCCGTCTGGTTTTGATCACATCATTCAAGAATGTACTAAATTCTCCTTTTTAACGATACTGTCCATGGCAAGACATATCTGTGCCTGCTCGATTTTCAAGTGAGACAAAAGAGGTAATTATGGAGCATAGAGCCTGATTGTATTGTACGTGAAGTGATGGTCAACCCTAAGGCCTGATTGTATTGTACACGAAGTGATGTGCCACCCTTAGGTGCGGGGAGTTGTAGGGGCTTTCAATTTCCATTTTCTGCATTCCTATCCCTTATATCTTCTGTTACAGTACCATGAATGTCTAACAAGAAGAGTAGCGGCAACGATTTTGTCGGCAGGAGAAAGGTGATTGAGCATTCTATAGATGTCTAGATCTAGTTGACAAAAACAAGCTCTCGGACTCTTGGACTTCGGGTTGGTATTGTACAGTGAGCTCCGAGCCGTCAGATCGTGCATTCGACGGTTAGGCTCTCATCTCGGTAAATAACGATCGAGAGCCGTTCATTGTCGAGATGATTCGGAGGTGCGCAGCACGGTGCTGCGTGCACCACTGCACAAACACCATCCCCCATTCGCGCTCCAATCTAACTCTATTGTTCCGATAAAAAATATAAAATTGAACTATATTCTATTAAAATATTTGTTCTTTTATCTTGTTACTTTTTTATTTAAACGTTCTTAAATACAGAGTATATTTCAACCGTCATTTTTTTAGCATTTTTTAAGACGTCATAATTTTTTAGCCATTGCATTCTTTAAAAGTGGATTCTTTTTTTTGTTTTGTTTTGGTGTTGCCTCTGGCTAGTTGATTCTTCAAAACTGTGGAAAGCATAAACGAAGTCTGTGCCCTCTCAGTCAAATAGTGGGCTTAATGGACGTCTTTGGCTCAGCCTTCTTGGTTCTACAAAAAAATAGCTTGGAGATCTCCTGTCCGAGGTTACGCAACAAAAAGCGATTAGCTTAGGGGCATTATGTCTCCTCCCATCTGCATTACAGCATTTAAACAAGGAGAAAAAATATATACTGTCGTGAAATTATTATGAATGGACCCTTTTAAAGCTACAAACATTGCTAAGAGTTCTGTTTGAAGAGGGCCGGAGCCTGGAGCCGATCGGATGTAGCCAATTGATGAATGACTGCCCCATCATGGAGGCTGGCAGTGAAATCCAGGCCACTCCAAGAGTTTCCTTCCTTCCAGGTGGAGGCGACATCCACATGAAGGCCAGTTTTTTTTGTCATATGGTATACATCAACAGGTATTAGTGAAGTGTTAGTATGTTTGTCAATGGGGGATTCAGAGGCTATCCACAGCCCTGAACCCCAAGTCTGCTCCTCGTGAGACTCGAACTCAAGCCATCCACATGAAGGCTAGTTAACCAACCTCTTTTGGTTTTACCTCCATGTGAAGAAAAATGCCATAGTCTATTCAGGGCAATGACTCTCAAACACATGCTCAAGCCAAACTCTAAGGTAAAACTGAACTTTAGATATAGGAGTATCACTTTAAATTGGAGAAATATGAAGGATTAGATATGACTTTTGGGGTGGAGCCTAGATATCAAGGTATATGGGACCATGGGATTGCCCGTAAGCTAAGCAATACCATATATCGAACTTGCATTGTGTTAGATCTGTTTACCAAGGAAAAAGTTTTTTATGTTAATCAAGGGTGCTTTTAAAAAGCTCGTTGGAGTAATAATTAACTCAATGAACAGCACATCACAAGTACTCCAACAAATATTCTTTTGAATTACCGGTTCGTGCGCCGAGACTAAGTCACATAACGCGCGAACATGAAAGCGTCTTTTAAAAGCCCCTTAAACTATTAAAATTCGCGAGAGTGAGGATGGAGAGTGCGAGCACATAACAAGAATTGAAAGCAGGAGTGAAAGGTTTTGTTGAAGGATCATGTGACTAAGATCGAGTAACAGAAATGCAACAGCCAATTAATATACTCGCATATTTACGTGTACATTGTCTGAGATGCATGTTCCTTCTGATTTCTACGAGAATTTTGACGTTGTATTATGTGTGTGTAGAGAGATGTATTTGGTTTTCATTATCCATATTCGCTTATATTTTTTAATTATTTCCAAAATTCTAAGTATTTTCAGATTGTCCTCCCATAAAATACTTAAAACTAAGCAACACAGTTCGCAATACAATTCAAAAATTGTTGAAACCTTACAATACTCACGATATTCAAAGCAGAATGACATATGAAAATAAGTAGGATAATTTACTAACTGAGCTTTTTCAGTAAATGAGAAATTGGAGAACTCCAATATTATGCTTATTCAAAAAATAACTACAGAAACATGCATCAAGCAAACCAAAACACTTGCTGGTCTCTCTACTTATGATTTTCTTGTTTATTTCCATTTGTTTGGTTCTTTACGACTTTTTCCCACGTTCTTTTTTGCACTTCACTCTCTTATAAATGCACTCCAATTTTTTTTTTCATTCAGTGCTTAAATCATAACCCAAGCATTCAATGACAAGTGTTGAAGTGCATTTATGAAAAAATACATTACAAAAATCATTTTCCTTACAGAAATATGAAGCAAACCAAAAAAATAAAACCTTCTTGTCTTTACCCTTATGATTTCTTCTTTTATTTTCACTAACGGTCGGGGACACACCCTCCGTGTGTGCACGTGGAAATGTAAGTAAAAATATATAGGGAATGAGAACGTGGTTGGTTAGCTTTTTTCTGGAGTTGAAATGGATGGTTGAGTTTTAGTGATTTTACTATTTCTTACTAAGAAGTTAATCACATTACAATAAAATCTGATGATAAAACTTGACTGCGACAGAAACGGAAATCACTTCAGTGACACGGTTTCAAAAACAATAGGTGACATCAAAAGCCTTCTTTCCCTTTAGATGTTAGAGAAATAGGTAGATTAGATTTCTTTGGTCCTTTTATCACTTTTACCCATGTTCTTTTTGCATGGGTCAGCAAAGGCAGAGGTAGGTCCACAAACATGATTCCCAATTTTTAATTTTTTAATTTTTTTTCCAGAGTTCGAAAGAGATGAAGAAGTAGATAGCAAAACCCAATAATTCAAAAACTTAGGCCACCTACGCCCTTCCCCCCCAATTCTTTCCATTTTTCCCCCTTTATTACCCAAACCACCCCAGTAGTATAATCTATATATACACAACTGGCACGTACTTCATAAATTTATCATCAGATCCTCCGTAAACCCGCCGACCGAAGCCAAAGTCCCCAAAAGACCGCTTCCACGTTCGCGCAGCGTGAATCTAGGGTTTCGATTTCGACTCCCTCGGGGATCCTCCCTCTCTCTCTCTCTTCGTCGCCGGCGCATGTGTCCGATCCCTCGCAGGGCCTCCATTCCGAGCCAGGCACAACTCCGCCGTCGTCGCCGCCGGCAATGTCGTCGTCGAAGGCCTCGCCGTCCGGCGCCTGCTCCAGATCGGAGCAGCCTCCCGTTGACCACGCGGTATCTTCGTTTTCCTTCCTACGTTTCTGATTCGTTTATATTGTTGTCATTGAAAGCAACAGCATTCCAATGTATCACGGGTTTACGGGGTTTCTGTGGGCGAGTTGTTTTGTATGATGGACGAGCTTTTGAAGACTAATTGGTCGTTAGTGTTTTGTGATTCCGAGGAAAATTTGTGTCGCAATTCGCTTAACGAGTTGATTTTTGGAAGTGTCTGGTGCTGCATTGTACTTTTATTTTATTTTATAACTCATGTGTCCAGACCAGTTGAGGTGCGACCAATCCCACTGCCAACTTCTGAGGGTTCCAATTAAAGCCAGAGCAAAGCTCTATATAGACTTGCCCCAAAGGAGTTCGAACTTGAGACCTTAGGAGGAGGGATCAAACCCCTAAGTCCCAGGCCTTGAGCACTAAGCCAACCCCTTGGGGTTGGTGCTGCATTGTATTTGAAGGAGCCAGTTGATGTTTTATCGTGACGTATTGCTTTATCGGAGTGTTAATGATGGAAGGTGTTGGATGCCTTTCTAGGGAGATGATTTTTTGGTAATTGGCTTCGTATGTCATCAATTGCGAAGATGACTCGCTGTGATCTTACTGGAATGTTGGGAATACTGCCATATGCTTTGGGAAAATCCTTAGCCAACTAGGAAATTCTGCAATGTAGCTCTTTTTTTAACAGAATTTATGTCTTATAATGCAATGGAAAATTAGGTTCATGCAGTCAGGCGGGCGGATCCAAGATTCCTACAGTTTGAATAGTGATAATTTGGGGGTGCAAATTCTTATTTCGGAAGTATCGTTTAAGTTGTTGGCGTAATAGAACAATTTTTAAACGCATCTAGTGGAAACTAAATGATTTTAAACAAGTATTCTTTGTTGAGGTGAGCATTTTTTTGTATAGTTGATTAATACTCTTTTATTGGACTAGGATGCCATATAGTTGTTTTGTTTACCTTTCATGCCTGTATCTTGGTTTATTTTGGTCTCGGCGATCAACGGGAACATTTGAATTGTTATAGTTAGGAAGAGAACGATAACAAGAAGAGGAGTCTTAAATTTGAATAATGTAGTAGTAGAAGTATGAGTATTTTGGTGTTTAGTGAACCTTTTTAAGTTTTGGGTCAATGTATATGGGATTAACCATTCGTCTAATCGTCTTGATGAGAGGAATTAGAAAAGTAAAACATGAATTGAAGTAGAGAAAGGTTTCGGACATAAGAAAATAATACCTGAAAACTTTCTTTTTTGTTAGTTAATTTTGCCTTTAGTGAATTTTTTTCAGCTTTTGATCATGATTCTTATCTTTCAAATACAACTTGTTAAGACCATTGATTTGTCATCAAATTGAGAAAAGACAAAAAATAAGTCAGTTCCAGTAATTTTGGTCATAGAAATCGGAGTTCCGGCAATGGAACAATGCAGAAAACCAATAACATCTCTACCAGTTGAAATGCTAGGAATGAGGGGAAGGCCTAGATTTTTATGCGATTCTATGCTATATAAATTTGTAAAGATTCACTGATTATATAGCCCTTGACATAGTAGATGTTATTTTCAAGAAAGATAGCTTAGAAATGGAGAAAAAAGATTCAAGTGCCACCTCAATTGATTGGAACACAAGCTTAGTTTGCTTTGTATTAGTTGTAGTTGGAACTTGTTAGATCATAGGATCCTGTTTGAGTTTCATCTCGTCCATATCTTTTCCTAATCGTCTTTTTACCATACGTTTAATTGGAATCAAGTTTAGAGAGTTGAGGGAATGTTCTCCATCTCTTGCCCTAGCCCACTCCACTCTCCAACCATCATTATCTCTCTCTGTCTCTTGCAAAGTAGCTATGTTCTAATCAAAAGGTGTCAGAAGGAGCGCAAGCTTTACAAAAGCAATATCACATATAGAAGATTAATTCAGACATGCTTTCTTCCTCTTCCATTTGCAAGCAAGGTGCCATTGTCAACAATCAGATCGACTTTGACATCACTCAATGACCCCCACAAACCTTCAATTGCAAGTATCACAATTCTTTTTGTAGCCACCTCAGAATATGGAAGCAAATGACCTATTAACTCCTCTTTGCAGCACATGCAATATGTATTGGCAAGTCTATAGCCTCTCCTCAACAAATTGTTTGTAAGGAGAATCGAGTCCAATGCAGCAGTCAATGCAAAAAAAGAGCTGCCTCGGCGGAAGCACCTGTCTTCCAATTGGACTTCCAAGGAAAGAAAATCCTCAAGCCTCCCGCCGTAATGAGCGGTGGTAACATGTTGGTACAATCCAATTCTACAGAAATAGCTGAAATTGTGTTTTTATCTGAGAAATAAGTTTATTTTTTGCTTTTAGGGTTCAAGTCAACAGATTAGATTGAGTTGTCTCATTGCTAACCAACAACCAAGATGTAAGAGACCTTAAGTGGCTATGGCTCCATGATTCTCTTCTCCTTTTACCTCCGTTTCTTCTCCCCTTGGACTTCTAGGGTCCCCCCTTATCTCTATTCTTCTTGTAGATTCAAAGTCCCCTTGATGTTCTGTGGTTTATGCCCCTTCTTGTCACTTGTTATCCCTCAACCTTTTATCCAATTTTCTCAATATAGACATATTTAATGAAATACATTCACTGTGGTATATTTCATTATTGTATGAGTTTTCAGGTTACATCATATGTGACAGCGAAAATTTCCTTCCTACGTTTCCATTTCAACCTGTATACCATGTCTACTTTTTTAGACAAACTCATTCCCATAAAGAAGCTCAAGGAACTCCACCAAAGCCCCTCCCAATCCTGCAATGTTTTATAAAAAATACCACCCAGACCACTTTATGCATAGATGACTAGGAGTACTCCTTGACTAAAGCATTTTTATTCTCTGGAATGTTGTACAGATCCGAAAAAGCTACTGACAGAGGGACATCCTTTCCCCAAATATCATACCAATTCCAAATTTTACTGCCATCTCTCTCTCTCTCTCTCTCTCTCTGTGTGTGTGTGTGTGTGTGGTGTGTGTATTTCGCTTTGTTGCCTTCTTAGAGAATCATTTTGTTCCATTTATATTCCAATCTTGACTATCATTTTTCCTTTCCTTTCATGTTGGACGTCCATTTGTCGTATTACTTTTTTTTGGCCCCAGTCGAAGGCACAAGATTTAATTTGGTTTGGCATGGTTTATATATATATATATATATATATATATATATTAGGCTGGACTCTTCTTCATGTGTCTTGTTTTAAGGCACCATCCAACTCTATTTCTTTCTTTTTGATGTATGCTTTCATTGTCAACTGCAACTACATTAGGTTATTGATTACCTCTCTTCTTTCATTTCATTTCCTTGTCCCTTTTCAGTTTCTGGTCCATTTGTATATCCAACTCCATTTACTACTTTCCACCTTTCCTTCTATGCACTCCTACAGAGTGGAAATTTTCGAGTGCAACAGAAACTTGGCTAAAATAATAGTGTCAAATCGACAGTAAGTTTTCATTTTAGTTTCACTTTAGTAAAACACAGTAGATAGTAATATTGGAGCTTTGAGTCCGTTCCACTTATTGTTACGGCCCTTACGGGGTGACTTGCTGCAAGGGGTGGGTTGTGGACATGCTACAGTCTATTACATGGACTAGTGTATGGGTGCTGGATGCGGGTACATTTCTAAGAGTCAGTTTCATCTATCTTTATCTCAATTGCATGGGGAGACGCCAAAACATTTAAACTCCTCGGTATCTCTTTTATTGTCTTGGAGCAAGTGTTTTTACACATGGCCTATGGGCATTTCATGAATAATGTAGGAGTTCCACAGAGAGTCCATGGTAAATTCAAATTACAAAATACGCTTGCAGATAATTTCCGACGACGTATATTGGACATGGATCCCCTACTTATGTGAGTGTCACGTGTCCGACATGGGTATCCTATACGTTTAGTAGGATCCATGTAAATCCCCATCTCTTCTGTTTCATTAATTTCGGCCATTTACTGGATTATGTGTAATCTTGAGTAGGATAACCAGTGTTGATTTTGTTTTTCAGATGGCGGGGATGCAAGTAATGAACCCAGCTCCTAAAGAACTTTTATCAGTTATTGATTCTTTAAAGAAACAAGTTGCTGCTGACCGTTGTCTTTTTATAGAGGTGCGTCCTTGCCTGTGATTATATTATCTGTTTATCCACTTTACATATAAATCCTACTTACATTATATTTCCATGGATTTTTATCTTTTGCCTCCAGAAAAGAATGGAAGAAAATAGGCTAAAGTTGGTTGATGTCAGTACCCATCTTTTTAAGTTATCACTGGAAAGAAGAAATGACAAGGTAATCGGCATTGATAAGAGCATAGACCTACTGACAAAGAGGCAGAAAGACGCAATTGATATGCAAAATGGCATTGACATAACTAACGGGGATATGGATAGTAGTAGCTCACAAGAAGATTGCCATGCGTCTTCAGCAATTTTGCTAGGATCTAGTATAGCAGTCAAGAATGCTGTTCGCCCTATCAAGCTCACAGAAGTTAAAAGACTACCACCTTATACTACTTGGATTTTCTTGGATAGGTATGTTAAGATTGCTAGGCATATCAAAGTATATTTTAGTGCCGTTCTTGTCTGTGCTTCCATGGGTCATCGAACGGACATGTGTTTTCTTTTGTTGCTTGCAGTTTGTCTCCTTAAAGAACTTTAATGAACACGATTTTTGAATTTTTAGACCTCATGCATCAGCCATTTATAATTATTTAAAATTGTGAAATAGCTTTATATTCATTATTGCTAATTACCCTTTGTTTTATTGTTATAATGTGTAGTTATCAATTCTGCAGATAATTTTGTAACCATCAATTCTCCGAGAAGTGTTCAGTAACCATTAGTGACAACATCATAGTGATAGATTGTGTTCATTAAAACTCTGCCCCACAATACCCATAGAGTGGTTGACTGGTTGGTATCTCCTGGCCCTATACATAGGGAGGTCAGAGTTTTGAGCTCCCTTGGACACAGTATTGTGTTGGGGTGTTTGGGACCCCACTCCCCTGTTCAGCGGCTGGTATGGTTCTCATGTTGGGCCTTTATGAACTTAGCCAGTGAGAAAGTGCAGAGAAACTAGTCCACAAAGCTCTTAATTCCAATTGCGAGGAGTTGACATCATAAATTCTTGTACACATCATGTGAAGGAATCTCATCTGGTATATCTTAGAGGTTCATGCCTTTTCCTGTAGCATTGTCCTATTTGTCCTTGAAAGTTCTCTATTATTTTACCTATTATTGTTTTGAAGTTCAAAAGTCTACTCAGTGGACCCATTGGCCATTCATTACATTATTATGTGTTGTGGAGATTTTGGCCTCAATTTTGAGAGTTTCAGTGTTGTATTTTGTTAAGGAAATGAATCCCACATTCCTTGGGAGTGGAATGGGTGATCACGTAATAACATCTGGGACTTCTCCACTCATTGCCAATTGGTTTTGAGATGAATATAAAGTTTTTACATGGTATCAGAGCGGGGCCTGTTCCACTCCACATTTTATAAAACTTACAATCCACACCCCGCGATGACAGACCAACGAAAAAGGCTGCACGATGATAGGACCCAAAAAGTGGCCACACGTGACAAATCTCAAACACGGCTGCACGTGAGGGGGGATGTTAAGGAAATGAATCCCACATTGCTTGGGAGTGGAATGGGTGTGGAATGGGTGATCACTTAATAACATCTGGGACCTCTCCACTCATTGCCAATTGGTTTTGAGATGGACATAAAGTTTCCACATATTTAGATTTTTGTCCATCCGAATCTCACACCTGCCTTCTAAGCCGCTTTAATGGGACCAAGACCTTAAAGTTGCCTAGTGTCTTTCATACCATTTTTAGTTATGTTTTCTATGATAAGAGAAAAATGGAAAAGAAAGAAAACCAATCATACTTATGTCTGGTAGGATCATTCACAACCAATTAGTAGATTTGGTCATGATGACGTTTCTAGCATGGTCATGATGGCAGCTTGTAACTTGTTGTCTTATGACTGATTTGTATGCAGGAATCAAAGAATGACAGAGGATCAATCTGTAGTTGGTCGAAGGAGGATATATTATGATCAGAATGGGGGTGAAGCTCTAATTTGCAGCGATAGCGAGGAAGAAATAATCGAGGAAGAAGAAAAGAAAGAATTTGTGGACTCTGAAGATTATATTCTTCGGTTAGTATAACTGAATGTCCAATGCGGTTCATAATCTCCAATAGGGGTTCTTTTATGCATCTAACTTTCTGCGGAAAGAAGATTTAGGCGATGGCTTCTCACTAACACGGAGAGACCGTCTGTGTTCATGCTTTCTATTGGTTCAGCACTAATCATTATTCAATGGGCGAACAAATCTCCATGTGCGAGTTCACAGGGCTCTCATTTATAGTAGGGCTGGGAGATAGGTTACACCAACCTTTACCCCAACCTACTATGTTATTTTTTGTACTGCTTTTCATGTCTTTATGTAAGCATTTGCTCCTTTTATGATTGTTTGCTCCTCCCTGAAACTCTATTGTCTTTTGCTGGAAGCGCAATTATCTTTTCTTTTTCCCCTCCCTCTTTCTCTCTCAAAAAAAGTTCTTAAAGTTTTATGCTTCGTAATTTAAGGGCAGAACTACACAATAGATTAGGGTTTTTCTAGTTATAATTGAAGAAATGCGAATACCTTTCCCCTGAAAGCGTCTCAATGTTCTCATAGTATTAGAGTGATGAGATGTGTTTCCCAGCTACCATTTATTTTCTCTTGCTATTTTTCTGGCGGATTTTACTAAGCACTCAACTTTCAACATATTTTAGCAGAAAATCTAGTTTTGACTTTGTTGGAATTTGAAATTAATTTTTGTTGTTACTTGTTCTTATACCTTGGATGGACAATTTGTATTTATGCATATTCTTGCAGATTTACCCCTTGTATTGTTTGGTTTTTTTTCTAGAATGACCATAAATGAAGTTGGTTTATCGGATACTGCATTAGATGCACTAGCTCAGTGCTTTTCCAGAAAACCTTGTGAAATCAAGGTATGTATATGCAGTTCATATGGGACAATTGCATCGGTCTTAGTTTGTTCTCTGTTGAATAAAGTGCTTTTGCTTTTCAGTGGTAAAACTGGTCATAGTGAAAACTCTGGTCCAGCTGTTTCCCATTTGTTTTGTGCTGGCTTTACAGAGATATGAATCATCACCAAACATCTTATACAGGAGAGATACGAAGTTCTTAGTAAGGGAGAAATTTCTGTAGAGGACCACTGGAATTCATTTCTTGATAAAGATCTTGATGCGGCTCTGGATTCTTTTGACAATTTGTTTTGTCGCCGATGTCTTGTAAGCAAAGCAGCAGGTTTTGTTGGTTTCTATGTTGTTTTGTGTCATCCTCTGACTACCTCTTTACTCTTTACATTTTCTATTTGCAGGTCTTTGATTGCCGATTGCATGGATGTTCCCAGGATCTCGTCTTTCAGGTAACTTGGTTATGTATGTTAGGTTATGCAGTCAGTATATAATCATTGTTATCTGCTACTTTCAGAATGTTGTCTTCCTATTTGTCAGGATTGTAATTTATTCAGTGTTATATCAATTGTCAGGCTGAGAATACACTTCCAGGGAGCTGTGCAGATGACGAAAATGTACCATGTGGCCCACTTTGCTATAAACTGGTACATTTTATAATTGTTTTCTTCAAACAGTGATAGTCAGTTCTGGATTGTTCGAGTGAAGTAGAATACATTTAGGTGTAGTTGTCAAATAATCAAGCAAAATTGTCTAGCCCGGGTCAAATCGTGAATCTTAAAGTTTCAGTTACTGTTCTCAGAGTAAACAGCCAAAAATGAAAAATAAACATGTGTACATAGATATAGATATAGATATAGACATTGACAATGACTACAAATGGGAAAAAAATTGTTCTGATTCTTCTGAATGATGATCAAGTAATCTAACAGCTATAAGCTTGCTTATCTAACAAGAGGTTCGGATCTGAGGCGTTGAGCACCTTTTTTTTGTACAATCCTATATGCCCTAATCGATTATGTAATGATGTATGAACCAGAGGGAGAAAAAATTCAAAAGACAGATTTAAGAGAAATTGCATTCATATAAGATATAATACTAGACAAGATTCACAACTTTTTGTATAATAATACTAGTTTAGAAAATGTAAATAATTAAAAAACGTATGTTGAGTCCATCTAGTTTTACTCATGTCAATATGTCATGTTCGAATATGTTTATATTACCAATAGCAATTCATGATTTATTAGTACAAGTTTTATTTTACAATTACCTCTTTAAAAGATTATTTTGATATTGTTTTAATAAAAACTAAGAAACAATGGTGGACAAACGTCACAAACCTGATCTGGATCATTCGTAGACTGTAACCACCAAATGATCAAGAATATGCATGATCATTTTTACACCAAACACTCTAGCCATTAGGAAGCAATATTATTGCTTTTTTCCAAGATAGAAAAGAGGTAAAAAGCATCCGAAATCGTCAGATCTAACAGTTTCAAAAATAACACAAAGCATTAGTTATAAATGGACTCTTGAATCACAAGATTCATCATAGATGCTATTCCTAAGTTGATTCACTTATCGATTCATATTTGCTTTGTATGAATCATGAACTGGATAATGAAACGTACTGTAGGTTGGTGCTAAGACCTTCCAAGTTATCTTCCAATTTCTTGGTGTTGTTGCTTCTCATCTCCTTCCTTTTTAGATGTGATGCCATAGCATTTTTCAGAATTGCTGCTATCGTTTGGGCAACAACATCTGTATCATTTGATTGCTTTGATAGATATAGAATGCAATCTATCTTTGAAGAATGGGTGAGCAAACCAATCAAGTATCTGCAAATTCACCTTTTTCAGGTTCTAAATTCAGGATGCAATGCTACTATAACTTCTCCCATGCGAACCAATACTCAAGAAAAACCAGTCCCTTCCTCTGATGGGACTGGGGCTCCGATCTCCGGGATAAAATCTCTGGGTCCATCTGTACGAAGGAGGGAAAAATCATGTCAAAGTGAAAGTGCTTCATCAAATGCAAAAAACATGTCAGAAAGCAGTGACTCAGAGGCCAGACCTGTACAGGATTTTAACTCTACTCCTCGCTCTCCGTCGCTATCCAAGTCGAAGCTTGGCGGCAAATTTTGTATTCATAAAAGGAGTAGCAACTGAGTTGCTGAACTTGTTTTACTTTGCATGCAGAAAAGGCAGAAGAAAATGGTGGCTTCTGACTCTGATACTCTTGGGTCCAGAGATATGAAGCTTCGATCTACTTCTCGTAAGGAAAATGAAGATGCTAGTTCTTCACAGAAACTGAAGTCTTCAAGTGCTGGAAAGGCTTGTAGGAAGGACTCAACAATAGTTGACGGTCAAAAAAATGTGCAGTGGGAGGTTCCTTTTGGTTCATCAAATGAGATTATTAGTAACCGACCAGCTTGTCGTGATGACACCTTGCGGAAGGAAGAGTTAGTGGGCGAAAATATTTGTAAACAAGTAACCAGTGACAGGAAATCTTGGAAACCTATGGAGAAAGCCCTTTATGAAAAAGGTGTTGAGATATTTGGAAGGAAGAGGTTAGTTACTTGAATTTTTGTTGTGTTCGATTGGGTTAGCTATTTTTAGCAAGCTTTTAGAGAATTTGAAAATATACACGAGTTCTCACGTTACTTGGAGAATTGTTTTAGTAGCCTTGGCCCTTGTGTACTATTGGGCTTAGCAAAATATATCTGCATGCAGAGGTCAGCTTATGAGATGAATTTTAAGTTTGTTTGTTTCCCTAAAATTTCTTTTGGCAGTGACTGAATTCAATTACCTTAGGCTTCTATAAGCTCTTGAACTTGTGCTGTGGCTTCATTTCCAGTAATCAAAGTTATCAAACAATTAATTACATGGTATTTTTTTTTGTTATCCATGACTGAGTCAATAAGCTTGCTGTCATTATAGTTGTCAGCAGGATTAGGTCAATGGTGGTATTCCTATAGTGTAAGCAGGTGTAGAGCGTAATTTTATTATCAACAAAAGATGTACCTTGAAGCTTAAGACATAAACTCAGGTAAACAAAAACACAGCCTGTATGAGCCCTTCCACGTAGTTCCATTTTCTGCCTTTCTTTATTGAACCACTTGGTTTGCTCATCTCAATCTGAGCTATGGCTACATTTGTATTGGAAACTCCACAATTTATCTTTTAATCTGTCTGATTGGATTCCCAAACATTTTGAGATCTTTTGAAGTTCTTACAATCAATTGATTCCCTAGTGACGTTCTTTATCGGTCATTGCAGCTGTTTAATTGCTAGGAACCTTATGAATGGAATGAAGACTTGTTCAGAAGTATTCCAATACATGAATTGCTCTGAGAATGGAATATTCTCCCGAGCAGGTGATGGTGCAGATTCTCTGCTTGACGGCTTCTCCAAGGTTGATTGTAATGACACTATGGTGAGTTTTGTCCATATGTGTTTTTGGCATTTCATTAATCCTTAACCGAAGATAATATCTTGCTTTTCTTGGGGTGAAATGTTCACCAGAGTAATAAAGTTAGAAGAAGATCAAGGTTTTTACGGAGGAGAGGTAAAGTTCGTCGGTTAAAGTACTCATGGAAGTCTGCTGGGTACCACTCAATGAGAAAGCGGATTTCAGAGAGGAAAGATCTTCCTTGCCGGCAATACAATCCATGTGGGTGTCAATCTTCCTGCGGGAAGGAGTGTCCTTGCCTTCTAAATGAGACCTGCTGTGAAAAATACTGCGGGTAAGTCGTCGTTTTTCTTTATGGGAGAAATAAGCATTGGGTTTTCTTTATGTTTATTCTTCATTCATGTGGGCTACGACGTGGCTTTTATTTGTATGTGTTTGTCATCATCGACACAACTTGACAAGTCTTGCTGCTTTAAAAAGCTATTTTTCCTTTCTATTTTAGATGCCCAAAGACTTGTAAAAATCGCTTCAGAGGCTGTCATTGTGCCAAAAGCCAGTGTCGGAGTCGTCAATGTCCATGCTTTGCCGCGGGCCGAGAATGTGATCCAGATGTTTGCAGGAATTGCTGGGTCAGGTGAGTGTATGACTATTGATCTGGATCTTTTCGGTTTGCCAGTATCTAGATGTTTGTGAAAACTATCTTTGGAGGCTTTAGAAGCTTATTTATGATGATAAATTGAACCCATTCAATTTGAAGAAAATGCTTGGCATTGTACTAAAACAATTTGGATTAAAGGATCTATTCAAGGCTAGGATGAGGTTAGATATAAAGATGCCCAAAATATACTCCACTTTTGATGCATGGGTCAACTTTTTTTATCCGATTTGATCGGTGCATCATGCATGGGTAACTGCCAAGATGCTGCTGAGTCAGATCATCATTTTTAAGGTTGAGAATCTGATATAGAGCAATAAAAATTTTGAATTCGGAGTTAATATAAAGAAGACAAGGGTTCTGGGCATGGTTGTAGTCTGTCTCTTCTTCATGACAATGTTGGCTCTAATGCGTAAGACGAGAAATTGTAGCTTGAATCTTACATATTCTTGGTAGCAGAATGAATTTTGCTTTTGTAGAATATCCTCTTAACTTCAGCACGAATAACAAAATATTCGGTATCATTTTATTTTGGGAAATTTTCCTTAACATCTCACTTACTGGAATTAGATGAGATGTTTAAACAAAATGGAAAAATATCAATTGACAGTTACGTGTGCCCAGTTTGGTTCAATTAGTATAGTTAAGTTCTTGTTTATGAGAACAAAAACGTTCTGACATGTCGTATTATCATGCATGCACCCACTCGTGTACTTATGAAGTAGCAGTTATTGACCCCGTCAATGATTTCCCATTGGTCGATTGAAGAATGTAGAGTTGACCTGGGTTCCGCCTTGCTCCTTACCAAACCCGCTTCAGCTCTTCCCTTACATCCATCTTTATCACATCACTCAGTGGTGTGGTGGAGTGCAGAGCAAGTTTCTGAAATCTGGAAGCATGAATCTGAATATCACATGGTTTTTGAGTGTTTATCTGCACCATTCATGCCTTCTGAAAACCTGGTTTTTGCAGCTGTGGTGATGGCACTCTGGGGGTTCCCTCTCAAAGAGGTGATAATTATGAATGTAGGAACATGAAGCTTCTTCTCAAACAGCAACAAAGGGTAATCATGATGTTATTTTGTTATCTCTCTTTATTGTTGCAAAGCCAGAGAAGAAACTGTCATTTCAGGCACCTTTCTTTGGAAATCAACTTCTTTGTTTAATTTGGTGTTGAATTGAGGTTTTCGAAACTCACACAATTGTCTAATAGCTATTAGGAATTTCACTTTTTTTCCTTCTAGATCCTTTCACTATCCATTTTGAAGGTGATCCCTGTTAGATAGCTTGATATATATCGTTGGGTCCATTTCCTATCAGCTTAAGCTTTTGGGACAATTTGTAACTTAATATGGTGTCAGAGCTTAGGTTGTGAATTGTGAGAGGTGTTGGGTTCAAGTTTCTCTGCATTTGTTCCCCTTTTGCATCTGCTTCTCCCCAACGGCCCATTTCTAACAGGTTAAGTTTTTGGGACAATTGGCAACTTAGCAATCCCACCATAAATGCTGTTGGAAATTTATCAGTACGAGGCTTTCAGTTTTCATTTCTTATGGGATCTTTTATTTTTGAACGGGAGGGACAGTAGTCCAACAACATAAGGTGATTCTGGAAATAGTACCGATGGAAAGATTGAGATGTTGGTGGGGGCTTGAAATTCCTTAGTACCAAGAGACAATTTTGGGCATGAAGAATAAATTCTTGTGCTTTTTTGTTTTTTCTGTACAAAGAAGTGGATAAAGGCTCTAAATATATCTTTGCCAAAGTCATGGTCTTCCTGTAGGTTTTCCAATGTTCAATATCTGTGAAGGCATTACCTTTGCTTGACATGTGAAAATGTTAGGTATGTCCCACCTCCATGGTTGGATTGCCAATGTAGGTAATGGTCTAGCTATTTGAGTTGCTTATGCAATTTTCTTGTCTCAAGAAGAAATTTCTTCACAATCGTTGTTGACATTTTCTGAAGGGACGGATTATTCCCAAAGCCACAATGGCTGCTTCCACAACCCAAGCATAACATCAACCGGGATATACTAATATTGGCATGTGGATCTGTGAAATAGTAGCGTCTTTTTTATTTTGTTGTAAATTCAATTCTCAGTTATAAAGTGCAACTGTCAACTCTTATGGCTGATAAGATTCATCCTGCTTATTGAATTGGGGTTTTTTTTAACAATTTATAGGTGGAATGTTTTGTTTAACTGCCAAATCTTGTGCAGCGATTTGAAGTGGCACTAATGGTTGCCAAATATTTTAACACTCCCTTAATGTGGGAAGCAGTGTAGCACCTATTTCGTATGTTTGATTTTTTTGGCACTATATTGTTATTTGATCCAAGAATTTAATATAGGTGCATCAAATATATTTGGTAGATACTGGTTATTAGTGACACTGAATTGAACTGGGTTGACATTTCTATGGTAGAACTACACTCAAATTTTTGTTAACAAGTTTTGTTATCTTCCATGCTTGTACAGGTTTTACTTGGAAGATCTGATGTATCTGGCTGGGGAGCTTTCTTGAAGGTAATAATACTACAGTATTTTATGCACTACTCTTACCTTGCTTTTTCTCTTCTTCGAGATTTTTTCGCCTTTTGGCTACTCTCCAGCATAGTTTTTTTCTTCTTTTGCATGGTCTCTCCAGAATAGTGTTGGCAAACATGAATACCTTGGCGAGTATACCGGTGAATTGATCTCGCATCGAGAAGCAGACAAACGTGGCAAGATCTATGACCGTGAAAATTCTTCGTTTCTCTTTAATCTCAATGATCAGGCATGATACACCACATGCCCTTCTCATTTGTTCAAAGTTCAAACTATATATCTTCTGTTCTTATGGATTGAATACACGCTTTTTTTTTTCTCTTTTTCTGTATAGTTTGTTCTTGATGCTTTCCGGAAGGGTGACAAATTGAAGTTTGCCAACCATTCGCCAAATCCGAATTGCTATGCTAAGGTAACCCTGGCATTTTTGTGCAAAAAGTGGTTTGAACACAAACAAAATTCAAAAAAAAAGGACAGAAATATTGTGGATTTAGCTGAATTCAAGGATCAAATTGTTACGGTTAGCTAGAAAAATGAAACATACTGGTCACATTTTGAAAATGAAGCCAGAACGTAGTGGATGAAAATTCCAATAGTGGATAGATGGTAGCGTTAGATTCTTTATGATAAAAACCAGATCGAGAACATTTATTAGCATCCGTGTTTACACTTACCTCTTTTGAGCCTCTAAGAGAATTCATAAAGCAATTGTGTCTTTCTCTTTTTTGGTCACTTGAGACGCTGGCTTACCGTACTGACCAAAGACCGACATAGCATTGTAATTGGTGCTTAAACTTGAACAACTCAATGTTCCATCCTCTATGTTTTGTGGAAACTTGACATGATTCAGTATGTACGGTGGGAATTCCACTAATATTTCCTTTCGGTCTCCTGACTCCCGAGAAACAAGAACATTATGATCTTTTCAATGGAAAAGAAACAACATTTTTGTGCCTTGGCTAATAAAGTCTTCACCTGCAATAAACTTTCTTTTGTAGGTCATGATGGTTGCTGGGGATCACAGGGTTGGAATATTTGCTAAAGAAAGAATTAGTGCGGGGGAGGAACTCTTCTATGACTACCGTTACGAGGCAGACAGAGCTCCTGCTTGGGCGAGGAAGCCTGAATCGTCTGGTTCTAAAAAAGAGGACACTGCTCCTTCAAGCGGTCGTGCTAAGAAGCTCGCTTAACTGAGTATTTATATTAACCCTAATTGAATTTTTTTCACCCCTTTTTTGACCGTTCTTTTTGAGATAAAAGCCTCGTTACCATTGACATCCGAGGAAAGGTAGATTCTCAGTCATTCAGTTGCCGGAGAGGCCATTGTTCTCTCCTCTAATTAACTTGTCTAATTTTGTTTTCCCCATTCATGCTTACTACTGGAGAGCTGAGTTTATTGACCCAAGCCGGAATGCATAGAAAGCTAGTGACTCCTTACCATTTCTTACACAATTGTTTACATGTGAAACAGAGAATTGGTGGATGTGATCTGATGAAGTATGTTTAGGCTAACTATGAATTGAAGGTTGCTTTATTCGTAAGAAACTCTCCATGACATTTTTTTCCAGTGGAAAATTATTCAAAACCAGCATTTTCGTATAGGAAACTAATACCGAATGATGTGCCTATTATTAAATGTCAAGCTTATTCTGCAGGAGAGTACTATCAAAAAGTTGTTGATGCTATACACATGCGCGCGTATATGTATGTATATACATCGCAATACATCTTGGTATGTGCGTATCAATTGGCCAAGTATCTTGGTCCTCTCTCTCTCTCTCATAGTTCCGGTTCACAGGGTCGCGTGATAATTTCTATCTACCAATTGAACTGCAGCTTGTTTGAGGTGACAAACTGATATATTGATAGCCGTGGATTCTCACACCCATAATGTAGTGGTTTGTGGTTTGTACTTTCTAATTGATGTAATGATCTCTCATATCCTATCGATTGGAAAAAAAAAATAGAATTGGGCGGCGGTGTAAGGTGATCATGTAGAGGAGATGGCTTAGGTGATATGATGGCAACGGAGTTTCGGTGCATCAATGTAGGGGTGGTGTTCTTGGCGTCAGGTTGAATGGGCACGGTGTTAAATCACTGTCAGTCAGTAGAACACAAAAGGGGCAACATAACCTTGTACAAACACTATTCCAAGACCTTTGCACAAATCGGAACCTTTCCATTTTGCATATAAATTGGCCACCTTGATCATTTTGTTGGGGGTTGGACTTGGTTAGACTGGGTGGGTGAGAGAGAGAGAGAGAGAGAGAGAGAGAGAGAGAGAGAGAGTTGTTAGGGTTGGACTTGGTTAGACTTGGTGAGAGGGAGAGGGAGGGGATGCTCTGTCCTCCCTCTGTCCCAGTTCTCAAACTACAACACGTGTTCATCTTACCACAAACCAAAAGATCCTACAACACCCAACCCCTCCCCCTTTCACCCTTGTCTTCTCCCTTGCTACTTTCCTATTCATCCTCTTCCGGTCCAATTCCATTCCATCGCGACGGCATTCGTCATCACTTGTTTCTTGAACAGTATCGACGACACTACTGCTGCCACTGTTTGCAGGGCTAAACGGTCTCAAACGCTAGATTAGAGGTGGCCAAATGCGCCATCGTTGGCGCCTTTTACGGTGGCTAAGCAGCCTGGTACGCCGGACCGAAGGAGGCTATATACGTCGACGCCTTCTGTGGTGGTGACATGGGTTGCGGGAAGTGAATTCCCTAACAAGGGTGAAGGGGGAGGGCCGGTTGGGTGTGGTAGGATCTTTTGGTTTGTGGTAAGATGGACACGTGTTGTAGTTTGAAGACTAGGGTAGAGGGGTAGGATAGAGGGGGTCAGACGTAGGATCCGAGTCCGAGAGGGAGGGAGTCTTTGGATATTGAAAAGTACTTTTGCAAAGAAAACACTCAGCAGTTCATAGTTCTATTTGTCCATATACTTGAAGTAATAGACGACACTTACAGTTCAAGACCTAAATGGTGAAGAAATGACTTAGTCCCTTTGATAATGGTAGTTGAGGGGAGCATTTTGGCCAGAGCTAGTCTTACTCTTTAGACTTATTAGTATTCTTTTGATGACTAGACAGTAAATCCAAGTCTTTTGCGACTTTGTGTACGTACCTTGCATGCATAAATTGATGAAGGACAAATTTTCGTAGTCGTTCCTCTAGTTTTACGGTTGTTTCAATTTTGTCCCTCTAATTTCAATCGTCTCAATTCCGTCCATGTAGTCTTCGGGTACTCGTTAAAAGGGCTTAGAGCCAAAAATTCATTATGACCATCTTGGATAAAATGATCAAAAAACTAAGATCTTTGCATCGGTTCAACCGGATTGAAAATTGGAGTATTTAATTTTTTAATGATATTTTTCCGTTAGTTTCATTAACGGTGCTAACGATTTTACCAATTTGGAACGTAAAACAAACTACGGGGACGAAATTGAGATAATTGAAACTAAAAGGACGAAATCGAGACAGCCATAAAACTAGAGGGACGACTACGAAAATTTAATATTGTCAATAAATCAAAGCTTAAACAACTCACTCATCTGATTTATGTAAGCTATTTCTAAAAAAATTGCCTTCCCCCCCTAATCTGATTTATGTAAGCTATTTCAAATCTAGCTAGTGTCAAAGATTTGAATAATGTGTATTTTTTTGAGTTGAACTAGAGGGAGAAAGGACAAGAAGAAATGTAATGAATAATGATTATGCATGGAACTAAATTAATGTTGCAAATTATACCTTTGAAATAATTATAATACCATCTCGTAATTATATAATTTATATTATGATACGGGTATTAACACTCATAATGGAAAGAAAGTCTAATACTCCCTTTGTCCCTAAATAAGTATCCAGCGCACAAATTTAGACCCTACAAAAGATGCATATTTTTCGTTAAAAAATCTAATTTTTTTTCACAATATAGTTGAACTCATTGCTATCTATTCATTTGTGGGAAAATTTTGATTTTCTTAACGAAACAAATTTTCTTTTTAAAAGCCTAGATTTGCGCATCGAACACTTATCGCGACAAAAGTAAATATCAAAAGTCTAATTATGACAACACCAGTAAACTTAGTATCGATCGACAAGAAGATAACAACTACGGAGTAACTAATAACCAAGGACATACTAGGGCAACAAGACAATTTGAGGATGGGATTAGGGGTGTGCACGGGTCGGGTTCGGCCCTGACCCCGACCCGACATGTCGGGTATCAATGTTTTTGGCCCCCGAACCCGAACCGAACGAGTGGGAGTAACCGTCTGCGTGCCGAATTTTTTTTGGTCGGGGCGGGTCTGACCAAAACCGAAGTAATCTATATGAATTGGTCGGTTTTTGGTTGGGTCGGATCGGGTAAGAAAAACAGCACCCCGATCCCTGAACCGAAAATTGATTTAAAAAAAAAAGAAGAACCCGTATCTGACCGAACCACATGTTCGACTCCCGCCCGAGACCCTTTGGGTCGGGTCGGGTCATGAGTTTTTTGCACACCCCTAGATGGGATCATGCCTCGGTCGAATAAATACAAATTATTGTTATGAATACGCCCGACAAACTTAGTGACGACAAAAAAACAAAAATAATAATTTATTGGCGGTAAATATTTAGCGTCCAGCGGCTAGCGGATCATACATTTTAACTGACAACACAGTGCGAAGCACTACATCTCGACAAAATAAATTTGGTGTTCAATTACGGTAAACGACAAACTTAGTAATCCCAAAAAAGGAAACATTAACCGTTGTATAATTGAAATGTCAATACTCAATAGCAAAAAATATCCTATGTTTGTCATAGTTAAACTATTTTCATACACAAAAGTTAAATTACCTTGGAGGGAATTCAAATTCATATTACCGGCAATGAAATTTTTTTCATGTTTATCATTTGACTTATCATACCGTTTAACTAAGTTAACGGTCTAAAGTATAACATAGCGCGAAAAATAGTACTGCTGACATAATAAATTTCAAACTTCCTCTCTAGAAACTTTACACGGGCTAAGTTTTCTCCGGGGAGGCCCTGCCTCTGCCACCTCTCCCCTCCCCTCTTTCCCCCCTCCTCCTCCACTCCCTCTTTCCCCCCTCATTCTCCTCCTCTCCCTCTACTGATGCGGTGCGCATAGAGGAGGAGTTCCATCTCAAGCCTACTAGTCGGTCTTTTCGTAAATAAGTGACCAAGGCCTTTGGTTTTGGGCCCACTTGGATTCGATCCGGAACGGTCCAATGGTTAGGACACATCGCCTCCGGCCATGTGCCGCGTGTTTTTTAACTTGTTTCGGCAGTTTAGGGCTCCTAATGGCCAATTTTGCCATTTTAGAAAATAATCTTTTTGCTTATAATTTTTGATAGGAAAGTCCGATAACGTTCGTTCTTGTTGGAGAAGTTTTATTTTTCCTTATATTTTCAGAATATGTAATAATTTCGAAACTTTCCGAAATTAGTGTTTTTTCCTTTTCCTAGTAGGGTTAGGGTTTGTTTTCGTATTTATAGCGTTTTTTCCTTTTCCTAGTAGGGTTAGGGTTTGTTTTCGTATTTAAGGAGTTGTTAGCCTTAGAGCTGGTCAGGTTTTGATTAATTATTGAATGACAAAGAGTCTAGAGAGAGTTTCTCTATATCTATCCCGTTTATGATTGTCCTTGTTGCACGTTAGTTCTTTGATTCATAGTTCTGCCCTGCATCAGTTGGTATCAGAGCTTCAAGTTCCAAACCTGACTATGGCCGCAAGACGCGCTGCTGGAGGTCGAGGGGGACGAGGTGATCGTATAGCTTTTGTGGATGATGTTTATGAATGGGATGACGTCGCACGAGAAGCACGAACAGGGCGCGGATCCAACAGGTTGCCGAACAGGTCGCTGCCCTTGCTGTTGCGAACCAGCCTCGCCGTCGCGCGATCAACCGAAATCCTCTGTATGAAGAGGAGGCTGCGAGTGATCAAGAGGCCGAAAACCCTTTTGCGGTAGGAGAGCCCGGTGGCAGCGCCTTCTATCAACGGAGGGAAAGCGGTCGTGGGTTCATGGTGGACCATGATTCTCGGCAGTGGGAATCGGGGTTGAGGGTTGATCTTCCTGAGTTTCAGGGAGGTTTGGCACCGGAGGAATTTCTTGATTGGGTTGCAACTATCGAAGAGATCTTAGATTTCAAGCGGGTCTTGGAGGACCGACGGGTCTCACTGGTTGTTACTAGGTTTCAAGGTAGGGCTGTAGCTTGGTGGCACCAGTTGAAGCTGTCCAGGTTAAGGCAGAGTAAGGAGAAGATTAAATCATGGGAAAAATTGAAGAAAAAAATGCAGGTGGCTTTTCTTCCCCACAACTATTCTCGTTTGATGTATCAGCGGTTGCAGAATCTTCGTCAGGGTTCTCATTCAGTGGATGATTATACAACGGAGTTTCATCAGTTGGTGGTCCGGAATGATATCATTGAAACAGAGGAGCAATTGGTTTCAAAGTTTGTTGGAGGTTTGCGTGAGCAATTTCAATTTACATTGAATATGTTCAATCTATATTCTGTTTCGGATGCCCATCAGAGGACCTTGCAGTTGGAGAAGTAGGCAAACCGCAGGTCTGCTACTCTTGCCTGGGGTGTCACTTCCCGTACAACGACCACCCCAGCGCCAGTTCGGCCTACGGGCAATTCAGTACCTGTTGTTCCGCAGGCCAATAGAATGGGTGCTTCAAGGTCTAAGTGCTTCAAGTGTAGGGAGCCCGGTCATTGTGCTGTTGAACGTCAGAAGGGGGATAAACCGGGTAAGGCCCTGTTTGTGGATACTGATGGAATTGTTAGCGAACATTATGAGCAGTATGAGCAGGAAGCGGTGTATGACGAATCCCAACCGCCGTCGGACTCACAGGATGGAGTCGTGGAAGAAGTTGTTGGGGATGTTGGGCCATTATTGGTGGTTCAAAGGTCTTGTTATGCTCCTCGAGAAGTTGAAGGCGATTCTTGGCTGCATGGTAATGTTTTTCAATCCACCTGCACAATTGATGGAAATGTGTGTCGTTTTGTAATAAACTCGGGTAGTTGTGAGAATGTGGTGTCCGAAGAAGCGGTGCAGAAACTCGGGTTAAAGATGGAGCCGCATCCCAACCCATACAAGTTGGCGTGGCTGAAGAAGGGTAACGAAGTTAAGGTAACCAAGCGCTGTTTGGTTTCTTTTTCTGTTGGTTCTAAGTATAAGGATCAGATTTGGTGTGATATTGTGGGAATGGATGTGTGTCACCTTTTGTTGGGAAGACTGTGGCAGTTTGATCGTAAGGCGATGCATAGCGGGGGTTCTAACAAGTATACCTTTAATCCGGGGGTACGATAATTAAGTTGCTTCCTTCTAAGGAGGTTGTGTCCAAACTACTTAGTGGAGAGGGTACTAACCTTCTGACAAAGGTGCAGTTCGAAGGAGAGTTCTCGGTCACAAAAGTCATGTTTATTGTCGTGGCAAAGGAAAGTTCACCAGCGGTTTTTGAGCAGGAAGTGCCAATTAAGATCCAGCCCCTCCTTACTGAGTTTGTGGATGTATTCCCGACTGAGTTATCCGATGGGTTGCCTCCGTTGCGAGATATTCAGCACCAGATTGATCTGGTGTCGAGTTCTAGTTTGCCCAATCAACCCCATTATCGGATGAGTCCGAAGGAGCACGAGGAATTGCGAAAACAAGTGGAGGAGTTGTTGTCTAAGGGTTTTATCCGGGAGAGTCTTAGCCCCTGTGCAGTTCCAGTCTTACTGGTTCCCAAAAAAGATGGGTCGTTGATAAACACCCAATAATGCATATTCTTGATGCTTAAGTCCTCTAATATGTTGTGTTTGTACATATATATTGTCGTTTTTATTCGATATTGCACGTAAGGTAGGTTTTTGTGTACTTCAGGTAATTCGTGCAAATAAGGCGCATTTCAACACCATGCATGGCCTAAGTGCTTCCAAGTATCCGAAGTTCCCGTCAGCCTCTTAAAATCTGTCTAAGTATGGAAAAATGACTTTCTGAAAAAGTATCGATTTTTGAGATAAAAAATGGCGATAATTGATCTTTGAATTTTTTTAAAAGTAACTACAAAGTTGCAAGGTTTTATTTGAAGAGTAAGGTCATGTTTTAATCCATTTTCTCTTGAGAAAAATGTACAGTTTTCCATTTTGTACTAAAAGTGAAGGGTTGACATTTTGATTTAATTGAAATTTAGAAATTCTGGTAATGCCATTGTTTCTAAATGAGGGTATTTTTTTATTTTCATTAAATAAATTAAAGTAAAGAAAGATAAAAGAAAGGTTTAAAATGTAGTCTGTACTTAATTTTAGAGAATGAAAATAAAATGCTGAGGAGCTGTGAAGTTGCTAAGAGCTGTTTGCTGAAGCTGAAGCCAACTTGAAATCTGCAGTTTTGCAGAATGTTATCAATAACATCCTCAATGGTATCGATACCATTTGTCCCTTTTTGATTCAGAAGTTGTCCAGACCCAAGGGTAGCGATATCTCTCTCATTCGTTATCGATACCAATCTTCTCCGGGGGAATATTTGAGTGATGTTATCGATACCATTTTGATAGGTATCGATAACATTGATCTCCTACAGATATTTTTACTACTTTTTGGACTTTTCATTTATGGAATACTTGCCACTTTTGGCAAGTTCAGGGATGTTTTGTGGAGAGAAAAGATTGAGTTGTATAAATACTCTTCTCTCTCACTTGTAAAGACGTAGATAGTTAGCTTAGGTTTTAAGTTCCATTGTTGTCTTGCTCCAAGCTTTCTTAGTTAATTTTCTTAAGAACTCAAGTAAGTCTTTCTCGTTTATTGTTTTGTCATGTATTAATGTTGTAGTTACGGACCAGATCTTTCTTAATCTCAAGTTTATTTTCGTTTCCGTCGGTTAAATCTTTTTCTTCATTTTCTTACCATGTCTAGTCTTTTAGCTATGTGTGAGTAGTCGATTAGGCTTGGCATCGGGGTGATGAACATCTTGTGACTTATATTTATCTTGCCTTTCTCAACTCATGACTTGAGGTTAGGTTGGAAAATGAGAAGGGTTCACCTTTTATGTAACAAAACTTGCCGATGTTAATCTCCAGTGATCATGTGCTTGCACACATGGTTCCGAGAGCTATGTCTCGGTTTGTGTTTGCCAAAAGAATCAAAGAACTTGCTCGCTTTCCAAACTATGCTTCTAGTTCATGACCTTGATATTTAGTTTGAATTCAAGTCTTGGCGTTGTTAATCTCCGGTGATCATGTGCTTGCACACATGGTTCCGGAAGCGATGTCATGCATTGTGTTTAATTTGTTATTCAAATTCTATATCAAGTCTAACCATTTTCATAGCTAAATCTTCTGGTTGATAGCCTATGCCGTGTGATTCAACCGTGTCTTCGTTGAGAATTGTTAGATGGCTTAAGTTACGGGCGTTAGTAACTTCATTGCCTTGCCGCCTTTAATTTTTAGTTCAAACTCATTTTCTAGTCTTTTCCATAACAGTGTTTCTCCATCTTTCAAAGGAAAGCTAAAAGTTGGACATCTAAACGCCGCAAACCCTTACATCTACAATCCGAACAAGTTATATTCGAACTCTCTGTGGATCGACTCGGACTTCTTCGCTATACTATGCAAATCTTTAGTTGTAGTCCGGTTAATAAATAATTGAATTTGACGGCCGTTTGGTAAATTTCAACGACTACCGAATGGGCGCATGAGTCGTGGAGGATGTGTATGGATAGCAAGGCAATTAACAAGATCACAGTAAAGTATCGTTTTCCGCTGCCAAGGTTGGATGATTTATTGGATCAATTGGGGGGTGCTCAAATTTTTACCAAGCTGGATTTGAAAAGTGGTTACCATCAACTTCATATCAAACCGGGAGATGAGTGGAAGACAGTATTTAAGACCAGAGAAGGACTTTACGAATGGCTGGTTATGCCATTCGGTTTATCCAATGTGCCGAGCACTTTCATGCGCGTGATGAACCAAACGCTACGGCCTTTCATCGGTAAATTTGTTGTCGTTTACTTTGATGATATTTTGATTTACAGTGCCACTCCTGAGTTACACTTGCAGCATTTACGTGAGGTTCTTTCTGTTTTGAGTGCTGAAAATTTGTATGAGACTATTAAAAAGTATGTGTTTATGACGGATTCTGTGCTTTTTCTTGGCTATGTTGTGTCGAAGAATGGGATTTCGGTAGATGAGTCTAAGGTTGGGGCAATTCGAGATTGGCCACAACCTTGGACCTTGTTCGATGTTCGCAGTTTTCATGGGTTGGCTTCTTTTTACCTTCATTTTATTCCGCACTTTAGCACTATTATGGCTCCTATCACGAATTGTATGAAGGGTGGAAGGTTCTCGTGGAATGAAGTAGCTACCAGGGCATTCCAGTTGATCAAGCAGAAGTTAACTTCTGCCCCCGTTCTCGTGTTACCGAACTTTTCATAGCATTTTGAGTTGCATTATGATGCGTCCAAGGTTGGAATTGGGGCTGTCTTTAGCCAAGGTTCCAAGCCTGTGGCTTATTTTAGCGAGAAGCTGAATGGGGGAAAGTTGAACTATAGCACTTATGATGTGGAGTTCTATGCTTTGGTTCAGTCATTGAAGTATTGGTATCATTATCTCATATATAGCGACTTTGTTTTATATTTTGATCATGAGGCGTTGAAGCATCTCAACTCGCAGGATAAGCTTTCCAATCGGCATGCTAAATGGGCTGCTTATGTACAGCAGTTCTCTTTCTCTATCAAGCACAAGTCTGGTGCTTTGAATAAGGTTGTCGATGCCCTCAGTCGCCGCAGCAATCTTGTCACAATTATGCGTAGTAAGGTAATTGGATTTGATGCTTTTCGTGAGTTGTTGTTGGCTGACTTGTATTTCTCTACTGTGCTTGGGAAGATCACAGGTGGCGATCAGTCTGACTTTCATGAGCATGGCGGTTATCTGTTTAAAGGGAATTCGTTGTGTGCTCCGGATAGTAGTCTTCGTTTAAAAATTATTAAGGAGTTGCACGACGACGGGCATGTGGGGCGTGATAAGACCTTTGCGTTGGTTTCCGCTTCTTATTTTTGGCCAACTCTATGGAAGGATGTTTACAAATTTGTGGGAAGCTGCCACACTTGCCAAGTCTCCAAAGGTACGGCTTCTAATGCGGGTTTATACATGCCTTTGCCCATCCCATCACAACCTTGGGCCGATGTCAGTATGGACTTCGTCTTGGGTTTGCCGAGGTCACAGCTTGGCAATGATTCCATCTTTATGGTGGTGGATCAATTTTCCAAGATGGCTCACTTCATAGCTTGTAAGAAAATGACCGATGCGGTCAAGGTGGCCCAATTATATTTTTCGGAGGTTTATCGCTTGCATGGACTGCCCCAGTCCATTGTTTCTGACCGCGATATGTGGTTTTTGTGTCATTTTTGGCGTTGCTTGTGAAGGATGGCAAACACCAATCTGGCTTTTAGCACAGCTTATCACCCTCAAACAGATGGCCAGATTGACGTGGTAAACCGTTCTTTGGGCAATTTATTCCGTAGCTTGTTTGCGGACCATTGCGGGAGTTGGGATCAGAAATTATGCCAAGTTGAGTTTGCTTTCAACCGTTCTATTAATCGGAGCACGGGTCTCTCTCCATTCTAGATTGTTTATGGCTTCAATCCACGCGCCCCGATTGATTTGGCTCCTGTTCCCTCTTCGAAACGAGCTAGTGTGAAAGCTGAGGAGTTTATGATCGATCTGCAACAAATTCATAAGGATACTGAACAGCGTTTGCACAGTGTTACTATGAAATACAAAGAGGTCACAGACAAGAAGCACAGGGTTTTGGATTTCGAAGCTGGTGATTTTGTTTATGCTGTCCTACCAAATGACCGTTTTTCTGAAGGGGAGTATAACAAGCTGAAGGCCTGCAAGATTGGTCCTGTGGAGGTTATTGAGAAGATTAATCCGAACGCCTACCGTTTGAAGCTTCCCAACCATGTTCGTACCGCCGATGTGTTTAATGTTAAGCATCTAGTCCCATTCCGAGGTGATAGTTCTTCTGATGAGGATGCCAATTCGAAGGCGAATTTCTTTCTAGAAGGGGAGAATGATGCGGGGCGCATAGAGGAGGAGTTCCATCTCAAGCCTATTAGTTGGTCTTTTCGTAAATAAGTGACCGAGGCCTTTCATTTTGGGCCCACTTGGATTTGATCCGGAACGGTCCAATGGCCAGGACACATCGCCTTTGGCCATGTGCCGCGTGTTTTTCAACCTGTTTCGGCCGTTTAGGGCTCCCAATGGCCAATTTTGCCATTTTAGGAAATAATCTTTATGCTTATAACTTTTGATAGGAAAGTTCAATAACGTTCGTTCTTGTTGGAGAAGTTTTATTTTTTCTTATATTTTCAGAATATGTAATAATTTCGGAACTTTCCGAAATTAGTGTTTTTTCCTTTTCCTAGTAGGATTAGGGTTTGTTTTCGTATTTAGAGTGTTCTTTCCTTTTCCTAGTAGGGTTAGGGTTTGTTTTCGTATTTAAGGAGTAGTTAGCCTTAGGGCTAGTCAGGTTTTGATTAATTATTGAATGACAAAGAGTCTAGAGAGAGTTTCTTTATATCTATCCCATTTATGATTGTCCTTGTTGCACGTTAGTTCTTTGATTCATAGTTCTGCCCTGCATCATCTACCCTCTCACTCGGTTCTCCCCTCTCTCACCCTCTATTCCGGTTTTGGCTTCGTCTCGCCCTCAGTCGGGATGGCGTGCTGTGTGGCTTGGCCCCCTGTCTATCCTCTGATCTGGTTCGGCAAGAAAGCATCGGTGATAGTTGGCTGGTCGTGGCGTTGTTCGAGGGTTATGGGTCTGAATAATGGGGTTTGGAGCGTTTAGGGTTTTTGTTTTTTGTCTGTTTTTTGTTGTCTTTCTACTGGCTGATTTGGGTTTTTCTCAAATCAGTCCAGTTTGGTACCAGTTTGGTTTTCCCAAATCTGGAGGTGGGCGAATAATCCGCTGCCTATTGAGGATCGTCTGAAGTTGGGATTGTTTGTGGTTTTTGGTGGGTTAAGGTTTGCCCGGCTACTATTTTCACCATGAAGGGCTCTGCTACGATGAACGGCTCTATATATATGACCAAAGAACAGGTCTCCAACGTGAGTTGGTATACAACCAAAGGAAGAGCAGAGAGAAAACTCGCCCAAAAGCCCTATTAATAGAGTTGGTAAGGCGAGGTCTCTCTCTCTAAGCTCTGGACTTCTTGTTAAAAAAAAAAAAAATTCAATCGTGGGGATGGTAGATATATTGGTGATGGGCAGAAACATAAACGTAAAGAAGGTAATCCGACATTGGACGTATTATCATTTAAGAATTATGAATTTAGCAATTATTTAATTTTTCATTCAGATTTTTGAATCATGAAAAGTTAGATGATTGAATCAAGCACCTATAGGTATCGGATTGAGCTAATTTTTCGCGGAGTCCTTTGAAAAAATATTTTACATTTAATGAACGATTTGAATTGTTTGTGTGGAATCCTTGGTGGCCCCTACAACAAAATCTATGTACAATCTGTGCACTATTTATCTATGTAGACAGACTTACTGATCATTTAAAGTTGGAGTGTTTTGCAAACAAACTAGAAAATACTCAAAAAATTTCACTTCACAATGCAAGTCGGCAAAAAAAGTTGTTCCGGTTAGTGCACAACTAGTTCTCAAAAGTCTCATCAATCTGAGTTAATCGGAATTGGATTGTGAGAATCCCTTTAAACTTACAAGTTGATAAGAGTAGTATTGCTCATAACCATTTGAATAGAACAAACAAAGAAATAAAGTGATTAGTTGATATTAAGGACAAAAAATTAATGGTGTACTTAATTGTACTAATGGTTAGGTTTGAACTTTGGATGGAGGGATAAGAGATAAACAAAGAAATATGGAAATGCCAATAAAGACAAAGTTGTACAAAAAAGAGGGTGAGCAATAGCACGAAGATTATTATTATTATTATTTTTTTTGGTCAAATGAAAATAATCTTAAAGAATATTATTTTGTTGGGATGCTCGTAGTGATGCTGTCTCAGTTCTGGGTCCCTTTAACTTTTGTATTTTTATTCAAGACCAAAAAAATATATATGTGTTAAAAAAAATAGTAAAGATTATCTTGGTGACTCACTTAATAAAAATTTTATTGCCTATCAAAAAAAAAAATACAGTTGGTTCTCATCAAAAGAGTTGTCAATTTTGTGGACCCGGGGGCTCTGCTGCCCAGGGAGGCGCAGCAGCCCCTACCCAGTACCAAAACGTCACCGTTTTTGTTGAAAAAAAAAATCCAAAACCTTCAATTTGCAATCCTATGGAGCAGAAACGTAATTGTGAGAGCCTTAAAGACAAAATTTAATTATGACTCTTTAGAATAATATGATCAGAATAATAACATCTTTGTACCGGTTCAAACGGAGTGAAATTGGAGTACTTAATTTTTAACCATATTTTTTAATATAAAATCGTCTCAAAAAAATTAAGTGCTAAAATTTTAACTCCGTTTGAATCGGTGTAAATATCTTATTATTCTGATCATATTATTCTAAATATCGTAATTCATTTTTATCTCCAGGGCTCTCATATGTACATGCTCTTTATTTAGGACCATGTGGAGCAGAAATGTGATTATGAAAGTCCTATAAACAACAATTAATTATGACTCTTTAGAATAATATGATAAAAATAACAAAATTATTGCACCAATTCAAACGGAGTGAAAATTTGAACACTTAAGTTTTTTTGAGACTGTTATATATTAAAAAATATGGTTAAAAAATTAAGTACTCCAATTTTCACTCCGTTTGAACCGGTATAAAGATGTTATTATTCTGATCATATTATTCTAAAGAGCCATAATTAAATTTTGTCTTTAAGACTCTCATAATCACGTTTTCGTTCCATAGGATTGCAAATGGAAGGTGTTGGATTTTTTTTTCACCAAAATGTCACCGTTTTGGTACTGGGTAGGGGCTGCTGTCCATCCCTGGGCAGCAGAGCCCTCGGGTCCCAATTTTGTAGTGTAGTTATGGTTTGATTTACTAATCTTCGGAAATTTCAAAATCCTCATTAGATTACAAGCACCTTTAGTGTATTCACAATGCTATAATAAAAAAGAGAATAAATTCTTTACACCGTCGGTGTAAACATTTGTTTCCTCCAAATCAATTGCATTGCACCTAGTCGCCATATTTTATTAATTGAGACCACTATTTTGACACGTGTCGCAATGCAATTGATTTGGAGAAAACAAATGTTTACACTGGTGGTGTAAAGAATTTATTACCTGCAAATTGATAATCAAAAATTGCCACATCAGCTTTTTATTATTCAATTTAAAAGATTGGTAAGGTTAGCAATATAGATGTCTATAATGGTATAATCAAAATTGGATAACCAAAATTTGTCACATCATCTTTTCAAAGTACAAAAAATTAAAAACCATGAACAATAGAAAATAGTTTTCCTAAAAATAGTTTTGAAACTAATAAAAACTATTTACTAGAAATAGAAAATAGTTTTTGAAACTTTTTTTTGAAAAAAAACTAAAAACTATTTTCTAAATAAAAAATTACTAAAATTTTTATTTTCAAAAATATTGTTCAAAAAGAAAGTGAGAGAGGAAAATGGGAGAGAGATAAAATATTTTTGTGTAATGATTAGTGTATTTGATTGAGAATATTTAAAGTCTATTACATTTAGTTATTGTCAAAAGGTCGCTAATTTTGGTTATCCAAAGTCCAAAATTTGATTATTTTTAAGAAGGTTGTTAAGTTTGATTATAGGATTGTGAGCCATATTTTGCACAAATATTGTTAACTTTAAAAACATTTTACTTTTGATTATAGCATTGTGGATACTCGTACTATATCTTTCTACCCTCCACTATATTCCCACCGAAATAGGAAAAAGTCCACGTTACTATTTCGGACATTTCAAAAAATTGTTTATATTTTTCAATTTATAATGCTAAAAATATTTAATATGAATCTTATTTGATAGATCTTAATTAATTTTATTAGATAAATTTTTTAAAATCATAAAAAATATTATAAATTGAAAGATATAAACAAGATAAAAATAACAAGAAAAAATGAAAAGTGGACTCTCATTTAGGAACGAAGGGAGTATTCAATTGATATGACATCCAATATTCAATTCCAACAAATTTAATGACAACAAGAAGATAACGGCTAATAATTCATCGATTAAACTAAAATAACGGTAAACTACCTTACCGTTGGTAATAAATTGCAAGTTCCATTATAGCATACCGACAATTTAATCACCGTAATCTACCGCAAATTGACAACAAGAAAGACAACGGCTAGTAATTCAACGATTAAACTAAAGTAACGGTAAACTATCTTACCGTTGGTAATAAATTTCAAGTTCCATTATAACATACCGACAAAGCTAATAACCATAATCTACCGCATAATAACAACAAGAAGACGACAGCTAACAATTCATCGGTTAAACTAGAGTAACAGTAAACTAACTTACCGTTGAGTAATAAATTGCAAGTTCCATTATAACATACCGACAAAGTTAATAACCATAATCTACCGCATATTGACAACAAAAAGACAACGGCTAATAATTCATCGGTTAAACTAAACTAACGATGAACTACCTTACCGTTGGGTAATAAATTACAATTTCCATATAACATATCGACAAGGTTAATAAACATAATCTACCACATATTGACAACAAGAAGACGGCGGCTAATAATTCATTGGTCAAACTAAACTAATAGTAAACAATCTTACCGTTGCGTAATGAATTGCAAGTTCCCTTATAACAGACCGACAAAGTTAACAAACATAATCTACTTCATATTAGAGAAAAAAAACAATACTAGATCAATCTTCTTATCCATTTCACGAACGATAGAAGTCGCTAATAAAGAAAGACATCGTTGACATGCTATGTTTAAAGTTTGATCATAATAACACCCACACTTGTAACAACGGTACTCTACCCCACATTAGAAGGAAAAACTTGAATCATGCAAGTATCAATCTGAGGTAACCTAGCAAAGGCTCATAGGAGTAATTTGCTTACAAATTTTGAATAGAGTCAATTAAAGAAAAAAAGTGATTAGTTGGTATGAAGACAAAAGGATTAATGAGAGTAATTAGGCGTACCGTGGTTAAGTTCAAACTCTGTGTGCGTGGGAGTAGAAAACAAGGAGGGAAAGGCAATGAAGACGAAGTTGGACAGAGGAAAACCCACCTGGAAGCCTTTAACGGCTTTCCCTATCCGTAGAGAGAGAGAGAGGGAGAGAGAGAGAGAGGAGTGGGGCGAGTTGAGATTTTGTTTTTTGATTTAGAAGCAGACACGAGGATGTCCTCGCTGGCTCACCTTACAATTGGTTCTTACCAAAGGATTTGTCTGTTTTGGAGAGTAATTATGGTCTCAGCAATCCCCCTTTGGAAAACCCTCGTCAGATTACGAGCAATGAATGTGTATATATACCCTACCCCGCTCCTTCATTTTCCCTGCCCAGAACCCTCTACTCTTTGCTCATTTGGTTTCAACCACTAGAGGGTTAGAGAGAGATTCTGGAGTTACAGCTTTCTCCGTATCTGTAATCCCTGCAGTTCTGTCGCTGTGGTATAATCTCTGCTACCCATTTGCTCATTTTGATTCTACGTTAATCTAGTGTTCATTTGGATGTGTTTCTTTTAATCTACATCTGTTATAAAATGGATTCTAAAACTGTGGTTTTAACTGGCAGTCTCATAAAAAAAAAATGAATGAAATTTTCTTTTTTGGCAATCTCATAAAAAAAATGGCTGGATTCTAGTTTTCATTTGGATGTGGTTGTTTGTTTATCTTAATCTTCATCTGTTATGCATGAGATCGTTGGTGGGCAATGTGGATCAGGTTTTGTGCTTATTTTCAAGTAATTTTTTTTTAATTTTTTGCGGATTCGATGTTTGATTTTCAATCCCATTTGTTTTAAGATGCCTCTTCTACTTTTAGATCAGTTAACAACTTGTGTTTGTGATTATATAGTTACTGATTTTTCTTTACTTGTAGCCTTGTAGGCATGGGATCTTTGGTGGACAACCTAGAATAGGTTTTGTGCTTATTCTCCAGCGATTGTTTGTAATTTTTTTGTGGGTTTGATGTTTGATTTTCTAACCCATTTGTTTTAAGATACCTCTCCTTTTAAATAAGTATTTGACTACTTGCACTTGTGATTTTCTCTTTACTCCTTTTCTTCCTTTTCCCTCATTCTTATTCCTGAATAGGTGGTTCATTTTAATCAGTCTTTCCTAAAAAATCTAGATGATTGCTTTTGTAAGGTGTTGAGCTATATCAGCAAGGTCATGGTTATGAACTGATTGAAGCATGAATTGTGGATTATTTCTTTGTCTCTCGTAGAGTAAAAAAGTTCATGGGAGCTTTTCTTGTTAAAACTCATATCAACTATCATATGTGGAAAGATTGATTGTTAAAATCAGTAAAAGTAAAGAAGCTGCCTTTTTGCCCTCACTCTTCCTAAACTCACTGCAAACTTCTGGCAGGGGGCCTTTGCCGCCGCCCCTGTCTCTTGACTTAGTTTTTGTCCATGCATGAGTCAATCTTTAAGCTTAATCTTGTTTATGTAAATGAACTTGATTATCGATTTGATCTGCCGGGCTTAGAGCTGCATCTTAAAAACTTTAAGGGGATTGAGGTAATTTTTTGATCTACTAACCCCTTATTCAAAAGGTGCTTAGCCATTCTCGCGTTTCCGTTCAATGAATTATGTTTGGGTGTGTGACATATGCCAAAGCATTCTAAAATGTTATTTTTGTAAGCTTTCTTATGGTTTTCCTATGTTGTCTACTTTTTCTGATTCATTGGTTTCGAGGATGTAGTAACATTTATTTTGGATATCCAAAGGATTAACAATACAGGCATTGTTATCTTTATCGCTCTTTTTATCATATGATCCATATTTATCGATGCATAGATTTAGATCTTTAACCTAACGTGGAGTTCTTTTTTTAAAATATCTGTGTGTGTGTGTGTGTTTGTGTGTTTTCAACATCAAGTTTCCTTTTGTCTGTTGTGAAGCCTTTTTCCATTTCTTCCAATTCATTTTCTTACTCTGCTTGTATAAATATTTTATGGGTTTTTTTTTTTTCCATTTTTTCCTTTGAGTACTCCCTTAATCAGTCAAGTTTAAGGGTAAACTTATTTTAAGGTTGTCAATCAAACAATTACGTACTCAATAAATATCAAGTGGCAAATTTTAGTGACTTTCTATTTGTCGATACAAATTTTGGCCATAGATTTTTAGTGAACCAAGGATGATTTTAGTTGGTCTTGCATGCAGAAGGTCCATTTTCCCGTAAATTTTATGTTGGTCTTTGAGTTAGATCATTGAACATAATGAGGAAGGCTCCGAAGGCACCACTAGTCCATGAAATCTAAGTTGCATGAATTAGTCCATAATTGGAATTGTAGACGTGAACCTTTCCATGCATCAAGCAATAACTACTAAACTACCTTATGGGCACGTTTGGTTGACAGGTTTATTGTAAAGAGATATATAATTCTCACTGGATAGGCGTACATACAATCCCACCGGATTAATACTTCGTGGGATTATATATCTTAGGGACGTTTAATTCTGTTCTCGCACATTTTTACCAAACTCCGAACATTTGATCCCCTTGGATATATAGTCTCATTTGATGCTAATATCCATTCAAATAAATGGGCCCTGTATTTACAATTTACCAAAGAGTGAGTGGTCTAGATTAAAAGTGCAAAAATGGCTAAATCAATGTTGTACAATTCAGAATCAAGATTTGGCCAAAGCAGATTCATATGAAAAGGTCAAATTAGTTAACTATAAGAAACAAGATGATTACGAAGTATATTCATCAACAAAACGTGAAATTTAGTGTAGATATAATGTTTTGTCTTATTCATCTATTGATTATGAAAATAAGTGGGACCCATATATTATGGATCACCATTCGAAATGACTAAGAATCTAAAACTTTATTAATTATGTTTTATTATGTACTAGATGGAATATTCATAGGGCTTCATGCCCATTGATGCATGATATAGGACAACTTTAAAATTTGTTATTGTAAAATCCATGGTGAACTAAATAGCCTCATACGTAGTTATTTAGTTTTTTGTGTCTGCACTTTATCGTTTCCCTTACCGTTGCTGTTTGCGGTATGCTTTCCCTTTCTTTTCTTTTTCTTTTTTTGTGTGTGTGTTTTTGCTGTTATTTATTTGCCCAACCGCTTCATGAATGCTTCGACCATTCAGTTTGCAATAAATAGAATTTGTGCTTTACCCATGCAAGTATAAACGATTGGGCTGTTTGGGCTAGTATTTGCTCTTGTATTTGTGGATACATCATACATGTTGCCCAGTGATTGATTTTTTAGACTAGCTAGGTGAGCTTCATGTTAGTGTGAGTGATATTGCGCATTTACTTCTTTATGATCCCCTCAAAATTCCCAATTTGTCCTATGGTTCTTTTCCTCTAAATTTTTTGAGTCCTTCCAGGAAGATCTTGATGTCGTAACTTAGGAATGTCCCACTTGATTCTCAGGAGTACAAATCAACTTTTCTTTCAAGATCTACGTCACATCTCCTAGGGTCCTATTTTTGAAAGCTGTATAACTGTGGTTCTTTTAGGTGTTTCATGGGTTGTCTTTTGCAGGAGTAAGTTTGTGGTTCAGTTTGTATGTATGCTTTTATTGCTGTTCTTTCCCCATTACTGTCAGTTTGGTTGAAAGAATCACGGGGGCATTTTATCCTATGGTACTTCATTTGATTCTTCTTCGGCTGCTACTTCTCTCAAACCTCTTCTAATTCTTTCTTAGAAGAAGCACCATTGTGATTAAGAAAACTCACTACTAGACTCTTGGATTACATAATGGGTTTCTTGGTTTGTTCTTTTTGAGGGCTGTGCAAAATTTGAATCTCAAACATATGCGTGTCAATGGAAGTAGTCAAGCAAAACTGTTTTATCATGCTCTTTAGGGTTAACTTATTACTCTTCCACTGACTTATATGTTAGATCCTTCAGTATACCTTCCTTATCAGACAACTTGACATTCGGATACGTAATCTGCATTAACTGAGGAGATCTAATGTTAAAGGTTCTTCATAGTATTCAAAATTTTGTCATTTCCACGATTTGTAGTAGAATTCTCTCCTCTTTTTTTTTTTTTTTTATAGCTTTTCTCTCCTTTTGTAGACTCAATTTGTTCATTTTCTTTTTTCCTATGTTAAGTGACGTATGATGTATCTTAGAGCTTGTCCCATAGTGGTTAATGGTTAGTCTCTCCACTCATGGCCAATTGGTTTTGAGTTGGATCCTTTTAACACTGTCCATTGTATATTTTATGGTAATCAAAAGATTTGGCAGAAATGCATTTTTGATTAGTATGCTTATGCATTGCTAAACAGGTTACATCCTAAACTTATCTAGATTCATTTTTATGGTGGTGTCTTGGTTCCAGTACTGCAGCAAAGGCTCGTGAAACCTAATTGTACTTCATTGGAAGTACATAATTGCCATCATGGAAGATCAAAGGAGCTCCTCCAATTCTATTTCTTCTTTTAATCATGGTTCCGATGTCACTAACCAAGGTTTGATACAACAAAATATAGAGTCTGTGAATACTGAGTATGGATGGTTGCCTTCCCCAGTCTCCAATGTTGGAGCCAGTCTGATCTTGGGCGAAGCGCATCCAGAGCAGAATAATCATATGACCACAAGTAGTGGTCTGGTTACGCTTGGGTCATCAACTTTGCAAAGTGCGACTTCCGATGCTGTCACGGCTAATCTTGACCAGAATTTAGCATACGATGACAGCGATGTGGATGCTGACCAGGAAATAGGTGTGGATCACTTGAATCAAACTTCAAGTTTGGAACGAAATGCAGAACTTCTGCGGAGAAACATCCGTCGGAGAATGAATCCAGCAAATGAGCAAGATTTTTTTAATTCAAGCTTGTCTTCTGCTTCACCTGATGACAGTTCCCAACTGTTTCAGCCTTCTTATCGGAATTGGGTGACTAGTCCAAGCTCTACCAGTAATGCAGTTGGCTCTCTTTTTGTTGCTACAAGTGGAGGTTATGCATTTCGGCAACAAGAGAACTCCCAGTACATCCCCAGAAGTGCCTCTTTGCAGAGTATGCTTGTTTCTGGAACTGAGAGGGGGAATTCGAGCCGCCAACATCTAATGACTTCAAGAGTTGTCCCCAGGAATTATAATTCTCAGAATGGCGCATCAGGTACCCAGTGGCGGTTCCAAGATTTTTTGGTCAGGATAGTCATAATTTCATATAACACTTAAATATATGATAACTATCTTAATTTTTTTCTTCTTGTAAATAATAGTTCTAATATGATGGTAGTAACGGTATGTGAAAACAAATCTGCATATCCATGAAATCTGACAATCAGTGTCACGAGTTTTCGTGTTTTGAAATCATTTAATAGTAGCTTTTAATTTATCATATCCATGAAATCTGACAATCAGTGTCACGAATTTTCGTGTTTTGAAATCATTTAATAGTAGCTTTTAATTTATCATAGCTTATAGAAAAAACACTATATACTATTTATGAAATATTTTTCCAATGAAGGAAACCAAGCAATCAATTCAGCCATTGATCTCCTAATCAGTTATGCGCTATACTATTACTAGTTTTATTATTGAAAAGCTTCTTCTATTTTTGGCAGTTGGGATAGGTAATGTCTACTTGGCCAAGGAAATCATTATAAAACGGGTTAAGCAACAAAATAAATTATGTAATTGATGGAGAACTTGGTAATGATTTTATTCAGTACATTATATGTTTCTTAGGGCTATTCTTTACTGTTATTCTTGATTTATCTTGTTTGACTGGATTTATCAGTGTTGTCTCTCTCTCTCTCTCTTTTGAAGATGAATGTTGTCTATATTTGTACTTATCTTTATTTTGTAAGAGCATACTCAAAGGATTCTCACATTTTTTCGAAATTGAATGCATTTGTCTTCAGTGTTAGTGTGGATGCCTTTAGCTCCCCCTACATGGGCATTTCTAGGGTTCCCTTGATGTGGATTCCAGCTTTATCTTTTTTATAGTTTGGTTTCTCGGGTTCTTTAGGAGCGGAATCCTCAGGTTTCTCTTTATCATTGTTCTTTTTATATCGTCCTGTATCAGTTATTGTTAATAGTCAAATTGGTGTTAGTAATGAAGTGAGTTAAGATATCGATTGAATTTTTAGTATAATAAAAGCCGAAGGCATACAAGTGCTTATTGTTATTTTTAGTGCAGTCAAAGTGTCCGTTCAACACACAAATCAGTATACAATTTTTTTTGCTATTTTTTTCCTTCCTGTTATAGTTTATTCATTTGACTACCCTGGTGCAGCCGCCCCTGCAGGTACTCAGCTGTCTCATCCCCTGGTGTTTCCTCAGCAAAATGTAACTAGAAGTTTTCCAAGTAGCTTTACTAATGTCGTCCATCCGTCCTCTGTGATGAGATCTGCTGGTATTGATTCTGGAGGCCAGGTTGGTTACCAGATGCCACAGCCTTCAACTGCAGCCACTGCCATGATGAACATTATTCAATCTCGATTTGGTAATGGAAGGACATTTCAGGCTAATGATGTGGTGCCTCGTAGTTTGCCTCCATCACAGGCTGTCATTGATGCCCAGTCGAGAGCTAGACTACAAAGAACGGTACTGGAAACTTTAATGGTTCCCTTCATTCCTTTTTTAGCCAAGTTCCCTATAGATCATATCCATATTGTTGTTGTGTTGTTTAAACTTCTGGAGTTCTGTCGATGCATCTCACAAGCCACGGTTTTACTTTCAGTTCATGTACTTGCGTATGAAACCGTTTGCGTTATATATAGTACTAGCATTTAACACCTTACTGAAAGCGTCGAATAGGAAATCCTACCCTTGTCCTTTACTCCTATGCCTATGGTGGGGTTCATCGGGGTGTCCATGTTGTTTCTCATCTCTGTCACGATCATCCCTCCCCTCAGAATCAAACCTAGAGGAGCAGCAAGTCATTTTAGAACTCAAACAAATGGGGATCCTCAATAAGGATGCCTTTGGTTTAGAAAGAGAACTTCTATTGATTTGATAGAGCCCAATAGGGAATAAGGCAAAATATGAGAAGGTATGAGAGCAAAAGTGGACTTAGTGAGGTATCTTAGAAGCTAAAAGACAGTTGTGCCTAATTCAAAAAGTGTTTTTCTTAGATCTTAAAGGGTAACATACGACTTAAGCGGCCAAACAACAGTAATGAGTAACCTACTCCTTTCCACGCTCTCCCAAGTCCCAAGGAACACACAAATATTAATTAAACCACAGAAAAAGACATACGTCCTAAACTCAAATCAACAAGCTTTTGTCCCAAACCTCAGTTTCAGTTTAAGGTAATCATCTCCTTCCTTATATTGGGCCTTCCTCTATTTCTTTTGCCATCCTCTGTGCGTGTCAAACGACTCAAACCAGTACTCCTTATAGGCACATTAACTGGCCTATGGTGCAAGTGTCCATACCATGCCAGACAGTTTCCCACGATCTATTTTCTCTTGTCACATCACCAGTCCCCATTCACCTTCGGGCTACCTTTTTATCTGAGAGTGTATTTTTCCCTTAACCATCCAATATTCAGCGCCATATTCGAATCATGTCTTATTTTTGTTGTATGAAAATTTCCCTGCAACTTGATGGCATAAGAGAATGGAAAGGGTCTCTCTTAGGTATATTGATTAGGAACTAGCCAAGGTTATCTAGATAGGTATGTGGCTTTGGCAGCAGGATGAATTAAAAACTGTAAGGTTGGGACAGAAATCAAGATTTCCACATAAACTATTTCAGTTACGGCGTTTATGGAAACGTCAAAGAAGACAAAAACTTAGCCGTATTATTTAATGGCCTATCAAAACCAAAAGAAGGGTCCTTACAAAGATGTTGTTAAGAAGGGAAGAAAAGGGATATGAGGTGCTTTTAATGATGCTGTTGAGGACATGGATGTGTATCAGTGTCCTGTTCTGTAACTGAAAAGGGTTAGACATTGATTATGTAGACTTTTGCTTTTACGTGTAATCTTACTTGATATATGCAATAGAGTGCCTAAGACATGCTTGTTAAGTGCCAAACTTTTAGTAGATGGAAATGCCCTAGAAGTAGGTCTATGGTTCTGAATGGAAGGAATCACAGGGATATTCAAACTCTCAAGACATGTCTTCAGAGCTGCTTGTGCTTGCAATGAGTGTGATCAAAATTGGAAGTAATTTTCAGGTGCACATGTATTATGTTATTTGGTTTGTTGGGCACTTATTTGAAGTGGAGATAGTAATACATGTTTTTTTGCTTCAGTAATATCCTTATCGGTTTCCTTCTAATAATTGCAACCACTCCCCAATTTGGAGCTCTAAAATAATCTATTCATTTCGTAAACAGGTTCGCCAAGCCTTCAATATTCTACATGCGGCTGGTGCCTTCGATCATTACGAGGTTTAACCTTCGCTATGTTATTTTATACTTGGATTATCAAGTCTATGCTTGCTTTGGGATAGGGATCATAGAACTTGGTTGAGATGTGCATGTGCTTTTTTCCAAAATAATTGTCTTTTTGGTGCTAATTTCTGCTATTACAGGGGATCAACGATTGATAACATTATTTAAAGCCATCGTATATCTTTACTTCTTTACCAAATAGAATAATCTTTGACTTGCATTCGGAGTGGTGTGCCAGGGTGGGATGATACATGGCCCCTCGTTTTTTGAAGAAGAACCTGATGTCTATGACAATTTGCGCCTGGACGTCGACAACATGTCCTATGAGGTAACGCTTCAGTTTCAGATGTAAATGTTTGTATGGTGTTCTTTTTCCATTTTTTTGGCATCTGACCCTTATTATTGGAAATTGCCTCCTTAAATGACACTTTTGGCTTAGGACTTGTTGGCTTTGGAAGATCATATTGGACATGTTGGCACTGGCTTGACTGAAGAAACTGTTTTGGGGGCTGTAAGGCGGGTAACTTATCAATCAATGAGATTAGGAACTCCAGCAGAAGAAATTTGTGTTATATGTCAGGTAAACAACTCTTAAATCTACGCTTAGTAGCCTAGTTGATCATCTCTCTCACCCCTAGCCTACCATGGGAGGGAACAAACTACTGGTATGTTAGTAATGTAGATATACTAGATGATAAATATGAATCCCTCTCCTCAAATAATTAAAGTTTTTAGAGGAGTCATTGGTCAACAATTAACATGGAATTCGAGCAAACAACTGGGCATGTATTCAAATTCTATTTCCAGTTCGATAAGCTGTACTACTACTTCCTCCCTATGGCTTTGCCTGTCCCTTTTCACTGTTTTGTTGCCATTAAAAAACTCGTCTATATTTTTCATTCAATTGTTTGATAAGATTTTAGAAATCTTGTTTGGAAGAATAATGTTAGATCGTGATTTGTGTGACAATTTCAAATATTTTCAGACATGCATCATTTACAAAGAAAATGGAACTGAGGGAGTACTTGCATCTGTTTGGCCCATGTTACAGAAGCGAATTTGGGTGCACGTGTGAGGACTGTGTTGATTATATATTTATTTTAGTGCAGTATTTGCTATCCTAACCATTCTATAAGCCCTTATGGATATGGATGTTTATTACATATGGTTACGCGGAGTTAATAGGCCTATAGATATGGATGTCTATTACTTGTGTTTAGGCGGAGCTAATAATCGCTATAGAATGATTAGTAATTGGTACCAATAGCAAATACTGCACTAAACTAATCTCCACTGATTTCACTGATTGCAAAGTTGTATGTATGCTGTGTTTTTCACGCCACTGGTATTCCAGGCTTCTTATTGAACTATATGGTTCCTTATTCATTTCCACGAATTGCAGGAGAACTTTGCAGACTGCGAGGAACTTGGAGACCTCGATTGTGGGCACAAATATCACTTCGATTGCTTGAGGCAGTGGCTTGTTCACAAGAATACTTGCCCAATCTGCAAAACTACTGCGCTGGCTGTATGAGCAATATCATGTCTCAGGGGCACCCTCTTCCACCAAATCAGATATCATTTGCAAATTGGTTGACCCCTCTAAACTTCTCTTTTTCACATGCCGTCAAAACTCCTTTCTTTTTCTTCTCTTTCTCTCACAGCACATTTCAGCAATAGCAGGTTTTGGATTCCTAAGTTGAGACCTACCCCAGGGTTTTTGAAAAACTCGAGTCTCAATAGTTTTCAGACAATTGTATTTCCAATTTGACAGCTAGCTTTGTTGTTGAGGTTTTTTCGCAAGTGCCGCTTTGGTCGGTGAACTCCTGGACAGTTCCTGCTAAAATAAACAGTTGTTTTAGACTTGATCTTTGTTGCTATTTCTGGTTTAGTGTTTGATTGCTGTTTGAAATGCTACATTATTTGCTGCTAGCGGTCTTTACCGTCTGGGAAGTTGGTTAAGATCGTATGCAAATTATTTCTAAAATTATCTGTTGCTAGCGGCCATTTTGCTAGTTCCTTCATGTGTTTCCAGTTGCCGAACAATTATGCGAACCGGTTGCTTTATTCGCACAATACATACGTGCTAGATGTTTTTGGTTCATGTAGTAGTGTTCTGTGCCTTGGATTTTAGTTTCCTGTTTCTTCTGAAAGTAACATATATAGCCTTCCCAGGCCTGGTTGGTATGATTTTCAGTTCTTCGGTTACTTTCACTTTCTTTTTTCTAACGAAACAAGATTCTAGTAGTAATATTGTTGTTGTATTTACTTCAAAAACAGTTTTGGAGTCCAAAACAAGATTCTGGGTTGTTTTCAGAAAACAGTTTTGGAACAAGTTTCCAATATCCGTTTGTTTTCTATTTTCTAGAGAGAGAAAAAAAAAAAAAAACACGTTGTAAGGAAACCGCATGTTTAGTTTTTGAATTTAAAAAGAAAACATATAAAACCCAAGACATCCTTGTTTGGTTTTGTTGCTAGAGTTCATACAGAGAATGTTTGTGTTTAAACATGGGGTTGCTCGGTGATCAAGGTCTGGGACCCGGAAATTTACTAACTCTTAAAACATGAAGTTCGAAACCTTGCTGGTGCTATTAACTCATATTGGGCAGTCCATATCGGTATTTTTTTTCAGAAATCCTATATGTACCGACCAAAATGTAGGGAAATCGTACCGACGGCCGCGCGCGGCCGTCTACGGCCACCGGACGGCCGATCTGAGCCGTCCAAAAATTTTAAAAAAAAAAAACGAGGGGCCCAACGCAGGAATCAACGGCATTTGATGTGTGTAGGGTGCTTGATCTAAACACTCTATTTTTTGTGTATATATGTATACATATATATAGGGCCCCTCGTTTTTTTTTTTTAAATTTTTGGACGGCTCGGATCGGCCGTCGGTACACCGTCGGTAGGGAACCTGTCGGTGCAAATAGCACCACTCATTTTTTTTTGGGCTAGACAATAGAATATTTGAATGTTAGTATATGTTCAATTACTACGAGGTCCAACCTCTTGTACATAGGGGTGAATTATGTATCATAGGTGGAATAGTAAGTCCAATTATGTATACCACTTTCTGGGAACCTTCCTGAGTAGTGATAAAAGTGTGTGTAGTACGTAATAGGCTTTGAAATAAGGAAAAATGTGGTAAGTATTATTGATGTAAAGTAAGGTGTGATGTAAGCAATGATGTTAGTGTTTTCTCCTATAAAAGGAGGGCATCTCTCGATTGTAAAGAACCAAGTTAGTGTGTACGTCAAGCCCTAAATCTCATGCTCTAAATGTAATTATGTAAAGGAGAGCTACACGATCATTGAACAAAACCTCCAAAGTTAGTCCATACGAGATTTTGTTCTTGTTAAATGAGTCTCGACCAATGAATGAAAGAATTGGTCCTCTAAAAATTGGTTGAGGTGTGCATAAGTAGTCTGAACGCATTACTAATCCGGGATGCCTTTAGCTGCTTCTTCGAAGGGTTTCTTCTCCCGTGTAATGAAAGCGGCTTTGTCCACGAAATTAGTGGTGTTTAGTGGAGGTAGTAGAAACGTTGCTACAACAAACTCTCAGATTGAGGATAGAGGAGCTATGGAAAATGATTGCCTGATTCAACCGTGCACGTCTGTCTCCTTGCTGAATAAAATGGGCACTACGAATCCAAATCCAAACAGATCGAACGGAGGTTTCACTTTTATGTGTGATCAAGTCATGTATAGGAATACTTGATTTCATCATTCGAACCCATCTCAAACGAGTTTTCACTAACTTCGTTTCGTTCGGTTGATGCTTAACTTGTGTCCGGGGAATTTTTGGTTTTTATCTAGAAGATAGTGTATTTTTCAAGATTCTTCAAATTTATTGTTTTCCAAAATTTGTTATTTTGACATGGCAACGATTCTTTTTTAAGGAAAAATAAGCTTTAAGAGATATTCTGCAACGAAACTTTTTTTGCTCGGCTATTCTGCAACAAAATATCAAGAACGAGATTGATAGTGTAATGGAACTTGATATCTTTTCTTTTTTTCTTAACGACATAGAAGGTATCCCTACACTCACGGGATGAGACCAACACCCACGAAAAGAGAGTTAGAAGCAACTAAGAGAAGGGGACCACTGGACGCACGTATGAGGTTACCAACATGGATTTTCACCTCCCACCTTGTTGGCCTACCTCCAGAATTGAACTCGCATCTTCAGAATGGTAGCAAATCCCTGGCCAATGGAAATCGATCTTTCGTTGGAATTTATAACGCGCTCGAGCTTGAGTTTTTTTTTTCTTCTAAAAAGAGCAAGTCAAGAACTTCGTTAAATAAATTTACTCCCTCCGTCATTATTTAATTATCCATTACGATTTTGCGTGCATTTTCAATGGCTTATATCTCTCGTTGTATATTATATTTTATGTTTTTAAAATCATTGTCTTATAGAAAAAATTGAGATATATCAAACAAGATTCATATTGTATATTTTTAGCAATATACCTTGAAAGATATAAGCCCTTAAAAATGCACTCAAAATCGTAGTGGATAATTTTGCTTTGTTCTCTTTGCAACTTAAAAAGAATTTTTCAAAAAATTCTCCCTAGATTCTTCCTAGATTTTTCATACTCTCAACATTTCTCTCTCTATCTCTCTTCACTTATTACCCCTACTATTTTTCAAAAAAAATTTCAAATTTCAATACAAACAAAGCATAAATAGGGGGAATACTAGTTTTGACCAAAAAAAAACTAGTTTACAGGATAATGCAAAACAAACAACACCTCTTCAAAAAAACAAACAACACAACACAAATAAAAAAAAAAGAGCGCTACATATAGGATTAGATAAATCTGCCCTAGCCCTATCAGCAGATTCAGCACAATGTAGAGTGTTAAAGTATCATTGACAAAGCAGTACTCTTCTACAGTGCACGTCTGCAAAATCATCATCCTGTCCAACCAAAAACGTCATCCTGGAACTCAACGTGTGCGAGTATTTAACTCCAACATGGCAACAACCCTGATTGCACCACATTCAAACACATATTCATACGCGTATGAAAGGTGGGTCCCGCACATGTCAGAGGTGTTTAGTGTGTGCATGACTCACCTCTAATATAAGTATGAATGTGTAAATGAGTACGCATTTGGGTGTAATTTTAGACTTATTGTAACTTGTCGCTTGAGATAATGGAAATACAAATCTCACATGGCGGACAATATTTAATGCGCAAAAAGTGAACAATGGATAATGCGCAAAAAATGCATTGATAATTAAAGGTGTATAGGTCTCCAAAAAGTGCATTGATATATCTATATAGGAAGTAATCATGTCAAACATACTCCGCCATATTTTCTAGTGACTATATAACGACAAGAAAGTAATTTGTTATGCGAAAGGGGTAATGTAATTCTACAAACGCGAGGGAGAAATTTGTAATTTTAAGAAATTTTGAGGGTGATTTTAATAATTTACCCCTAAACGAAAACAAATAACCAAGTACCATAACTTTAAAACACAAGCACAAGCACAACTGTGTCCAGAGCCGTTGATTCATTTCACGACTTTCAGACACAATTATATTTTAAAATTGTGTTCGTCATTTTGCTAAAAAATAGAGTTATTTCACTTTCACTTTAACAGGCTCACAGGCCATATCAGCGTCCATCTTGATAATCGAAGTCTTTCATCTTGCAGCGCATGTGGAGACAATAGATCATGTCGGTCGGATATTAAATGGAACCTGATTCAAGCACATTTAGCAGAAGGAAAATGGGTTTCAACATGTTCCACCCACTGGATCAAAACTAAGTCATGGAGTACTCCTACTTTCAAAGGAAACAGGTTTAGATCACCTACATATTTGCCTCGCACACTTCACAATTCTATTCAAAAAATATTTTTTAATTTAATCATTACTTTTATTTTTTTCTCTTACTTTTCTATTATTATTCTTATTTACTCTATCTCTTTTTATTTTTTACCTCTCTCTTCAATCATTACTTTGATACTTTCATTTTTTTTTTCACTTATTATCTAAAAATACTATTTAAATCACAAACCAAACAAAACAATTGTTATCCGGTCGACGTGATTTTTTGCGTGATCCTAAGTCTGGCGTGCTCTACAGGATCATCGATATGGGCTCGAAAGGTGCCCAAATTTGCTGGACCAGACCGGAGAGGAGACACCCGCCTTCGCAAATCACTCTCCCTGATTACGCGTGCCGTTTCGTTCCATTAAAAAACCCGCGCACAGTTTCCACTCACTTCAATGTCAGCTAAAGTACATGTTTTTTCTTTCGCTTTTCTTTTGAACGGCAGCTAAAGTACATGCTAGAGAGAGAGAGAAGAGAGAGAGAGAGAGAGAGAGAGAACGGGGTTCGTTCACAAAGAAGAGACGCAACCAGAAAAAAAGATGAATGAGAGACGTACAAAAAACAGAAAATAAAAATCAAACCCACCCCACACTCTCAAAAGACAAGAGATCATAAGAGTGGAAAAATTGAAAATGGGTTTTGCAGAGAGAGGAAACAAAGGCGACGCCGTCCCTGTGTTTCCTCTTTTCCTCAGTACTCTCAAGCTCTAGTCCGGCTTGCGTTGTTCGATCTTCAGGCTACGTTTGCTTGAGTGTCTGTCAGTTATAATGGCGGATATGTACAACAATAAGTCCACATGCGCTTCGTCTTCCTCCCCACCTGAAACCGACGACCTGTCCCTCTTCCTCCACCAGATCCTCCTCCGCTCATCCGACCCTCTCGCGGCCGCCGCGTCACTGCCCGGAAACCCGCACCATCCGGTCCAACCGTCTGTGCTTTCCGGATACGGATGCCACGTCACCGACCGGATCTCCACCGCCGAGTCATCTTCTGGGTTAAACTCGTCGCCCGGCGCCGTGTTTTCCTCTTCCGGCTACTATTTTCCGGCCGGTGCCACGAACGCGTCCTCCTCGGTCGGAACTGTTGACATTGACGCTGACGAGTATGATGGCGAAAGCGAGGTACTTGCAATTGCTTTCCCAAAATTTTGTTTGATTTTCGGATAAAATAATGAAGTATTTTTGAAGGGTGTACACGTTCCAACGGTTCTAGGAAATTGAGAACCAAAACCTAACCAATATATGCGTGGAACCAGAACCAAACTGCAAAACCGGTCCGGTTTTGATTCGGTTCCGGTTCTATCCAATTAGCATCCAAACACTTATTCACAAAACATAAACTCATAAAATTTAAAATATCAAATAACTCATAAAATAATAATAGACATTTTATTAAGAATCAAAATCCAATATGATTCACGAAATACTTGACACTCGACCAAAAAACATTGACGAAAACCACCAATAAAGTAGTCAAAACCACTTATGGAATAATTAAATTTAGCGACATAAAACATTAATGACCAATTATATTTAGGACTAAAATTAACTTATATCATAAACTATAAAATATAGTAGTAAGTCTTGAAGTAAAGAACAACAGCTCAAATGTCCAAAACATCACTTAAATCAGCAATATTAATTTTTTCCATGTTCAAAAAGTAGACCAATCTCTACACATATATTTATTTTTATATAATTATATATATTAGTTTTAAACGGTCCGGTCCGGTTCTAACCACGGTTCTTTAATTGAAAATCAGTAACCGAATCAAAATTAACGGTTCTTATTTTTTTGGAACCATAACTTGATCACAGAACTGCAGAACCGGACCAAATAGGATGGTTTGGTCCGGATCGGACCGGTTTTACGGTTCGGGCGGTTTTCTTGAACACCCCTAGTATTTTTATGCATAAGGAACTGAGATTTTTAATATGGTGCGAAAAAGTTGGAAAATTGTCCGTAGAAGTGGTAGCATATTTCGTCCGTCCCCTTTGTTGTCCTTACGAAACCACGTGTAATTTTTAATATTAAAATAATATATTTATCAAAATAATTGTTTGTGCAATATAAATATTGTTTGTTAGATCTCGTTTTGGACCATGCAAAAAAATTAAAAAATTATTCTACAAAATATAATAGGAAATTAACTTCTACACTCCCATTTTTACCACATAAACTCCCTTTTTTGTCCTTATTCATGTGAATTTACATTTTTACCCTTTCATAAATTCACTTTTTCCACACATTAAGGGGTAATAGAGTAAATTCACACCAAATAAAGACAAAAAAAAAGTGTGTGCTAAAAATGGAGTACAGAAGTCAATTTCCATACAATATTTTCAAGTTCGAAAATAGCGCACAGTGAGTACTTTTTTGTTGTAGACACTGAAAGTGGAGAGATTCCGGACTTTCCACCCTTATTCAACTAGTTTTGAGAAAGTGAGTTGCTTGACCCGTTAATTATTCGCCTAACCACGTGGCGCAAAAGGTTAATCTCGGATTATAGTAGTTGGTATCACTTATACTCCCACCGTCCTTTTTAGAGTCCATTTTTCAGTGTCCAGTGTTCCATTTTGGGTTGTTCCTTGATAAGTGTCCATTTTGTTAAGTTAATGGGTAAAAGTTGGTGCATTTTTTATTTTGCCCTTAAAAGTTGATTCTATTTTGAAAAGTTAGTGAATAAAAGTGTAATGATGATGTCTTTATAGAAGGTAAATTAGAAGGTAAATTGGGAAAATGGAGGTAAAAGTGATGTGAAGGGTGTAAGTTAGAGTTACGAAGTAGAACACTTAAAAAAAAACAGAGGGAGTATATCACTTTGTCTTTTAATTCCCCACCGATGTGACACTGTGTTTTGCCCAAGGGTGGGGCTCTCACAACTTTATAGGTGGTATTTTTAACACTGCATCAGAGTACTTAATAATAGTAGGTTTGGCTATGTTCATCTAATTTAGTTTGAAATAATTTTTAAATTTTGTGATCGTTTGAGAGTTATTTTTTTCTTCTTTCCCACAACCTTAGGCATATTGTAGGGTCAGTTAAATGTTGATGTAAAAAAAAAAAGTTCAGCTTTATAGCTGTGGATCGAACCCTCATAAAAACTTCTAACCACTCGATCAAATCTGTGTATATACTATATATCTTTCCCTTTTCATGAACATGGATCTTCTTCTTCTCAGTTTTGACTTATTTATTGTGAATGTCTTCTTCTTCTTCTCTCTCAATTCTGACTTCTTTATTGCGAATCTCACTCTCGAATCTCACAGTGTAAAAAACTTAACGTTGACGATTGGAGTTTTGTCAACACCCAAATAATCATTCAAATAATGCTTGAGGAGGCTAGGAAGGAGTAAGGGACCAACTCTAAAAACTCATGAGTATTCAAGGACTTGCAATGACATACGATTCATCACGAGTTGCTTGTGAGGACAGGGAGAATGGGGTATACTCATAATAAGGTCCAACAAAAGTTTGTTTGGATGAAATGAAAGATAATATTTTCGACAATTTAATCAGTCAGACTTGTTTGGGCTAGGGCATTGCGACCCAAACAGTCACAGCACCAGAACATGTGTGGCAAGCATACCTCTAGGTATGTCAACTTTAGGTACGTATGTATTAACTTAAGTCACCTACGTTTATTGCCCATATAGTGCTGGTCTTTCCCGCTATCTTAACTTCCTTGTAGGGACATCCTGACGTGGGTAAATATTGTCAAAAAGGCCTTGACCACTATGACCAGTTGAAGGAGCTCCTTTCGGGCTCATTGGCCAATGATGCATTTGCCTGCCCATCATCCTTAGGAGCCCCAACATCTAATGAGGAAATTGCCATGAATGAAGTGAGAAAGCCTATAAAGAGGGAGGATCGTGTGTCGATGGGTAAAAGAAAGTCTGATAGTAGTGGCAGAAGTAACTCTAAGTCAATGAGGTTCGAGAAAAAAGAAGCAGCTTATGAAAAGTATGCTTTTGCCAACAAGAGGGGGGAGTACTATGAATTGTTGACCAGATTAAGCCCATCATCGGCAACCAACTTATTACAAACTTCTTATTGAGGAAAGTCAATGCAAAAGGGTTTGTTACTATACTGCTGAATATGAAGGTGGAATGAGCCAACGATACTAAACACAAATACTTGAACACAATACTAAACACAAGTTACTACTATGTGCTCGTCAAAGATTGTTGGCCCACTCCACCCTTGTCTCCGACCATATAGCAACAATGTAACCACCCGGGTCTGCTAACCTACTAACCTTTAGCCTAACCACGTGGCTCAAACGGTTAACCTCAACTTAATAGTAGTTGCTCGCGATCCCTTTTTAAAGCATTCAACAATTTACCAAGTGGCTGATGTGGGACTTAGCTTGGGTTCTCAAAATCTCCCCACTTAGGATCGCAACGTCTTTGTTGCACCACAGGGTCCATCATTTTCACTCACCAAGCAATATGACGTGAGACAAATACCCGTTTAAGCACCTCAAGCTTCTCTCATGTGGGATCCGTCCAAGCATGATAAGCACCTTAAGCTCCTCGCTTGTCAGCCCCACCTAAGCACATCTCCTTGTAGACTTGCCTCACATTTCTGGTTGGTGCAAGCTCTAATACCAAATGTAAACGACCTGCGCCAGTTGACCTGTTAACCCTTAGCCTAACCACATGGCTCAAAAGGTTAACCTCAAGTTAATAGTAGCTGCTCGCGATCCCTTTTAAACCATTCAACAATTTCCCAAGTGGCCGATGTGGGACTTAGCTTGGGTTCTCACAAACAAACCCTTTGAGTTGACTTTTCTCGCTAAGAAGTTTGTTATAAGCCTTAAGGTATTGTTGGTTACTAATAATAGACTTTATCTGGTCCAACAATTAAAGGCAATTGGGAATGGAGTATGCTTCTTGGGCCCGACGATTATCAGCCAACAATTCATAGTACTCTCCCCTCCTCTGGTTGGCCAAAGTATATTTTTCATAAGTTGCTTTTTTTTTTTCTCAAACGTCATTGACTTAGAGCTACTTCCGCCATTACCATCAAACTTCCTTTTATCCCTTGACACACTATTCTATCTCTTTATAGGCTTTCCCACTTCATACATGGCAATTTTCTCATCAAATGTTGGGCTCCTATGGATGATGGTAGGCAAATGCACCGCTGGCCAATGAGCCCGAAAAGAGTTCCTTCAACTGGTCATAGTGGTCAAGGTCTTTTTGGTGGTATTTACCCGCGTCAGGATGTCCCTACAAGGAAGTTAAGGTAGTGGGAAAGACCAGCACTATATGGGTAATAAACGTAAGTGACTTGAGTTAATACATTGGTACCTAAAGTTGACATACCTAGAGGTGTGATTGCGACACATGTTCTGGTGCTGTAACCGTTTGGATCACAATGTCCTAACCCAAACCAGTCTCACCAATTAAATTGTCGAAAATCTTATACTATCGTTTCATGCGAACGAACTTTTGTTGGACCTTATTAGGAGTATACCCCATTCTCTTTATCCTTACAAGCAACTCGTGGTGAATCGCACACCATTGCAAGTCAACGTCAAGTTTTTTACATTGTGAGATTCGAGCGTGAGATTCGCAATAAACAGGTCAGGTCTGAGAGAAGAAGAACATAAGAGATTCCCCGTTCTTGGAAGGGGAAAGATATATGCATAGATTTGATCGAGTGGTTGGAACTTGGAAGTCTTTATGATACGGTTGGGTCTACAGCAATAAAGTAGAACTTTTTTTTTTACATCAACATTTAGCTGACTCCACCAGTGTTCTAAAACTCGGTATTCCTCACTGAGTACTTGCTCCAAGGTGCCTGGCCGAGGGGACTAATCCCCTACTCGGTGGGCATTACTCGCCGAGTACTCGCTCCAAGGTGCTTGGCCGAGCGAGTAGCGAGTTTTAGAACACTGGACTCCACCATGTGCTTAAGGTAGTGGAAAAGAAGAAAAATAACAAAAAATAACTCCCAAACGATCACAACATTTGAAAATTATTTCAAACTAAATCAGGGGAACACAGCCAAACCCACTATTATTAACTACTCTGATGCGGTGTTAAAAATACCACCTCAAAAGTTGTGAGAGCCCACCCTTGGGCAAAAGTCAGTCTCACATCGAGTGGAATTAAAAGGACAAGTGGTATATAAGTGATACTGACCAGCTACCGTATAACTCAAGGTTAACCTTTTAAGCCATGTAGTTAAGCGAATGGTTAAATGGTTGTTCAACTTATTTTCTCAAAAGTAGTTGAATAAGGATGGAGAGTTTGGAATCTCTCCCTTTCAGTTGTCCACGACAAAAAAGTACTCACTGCGTGTGCTGTTTTCGAACTTGAAAATTGTAACGACCTGCCACAGCTGACCTGCTAATCATTTGCCTAACCACGTGGCTCAAAAGATTAACCTCAAGTTATACAGTAGCTGGTCGAAATCTCCACAATCTCCCCACCTTGGTTGCAACGTCGTTGCACCCTTTGGCCCAGCAACCTTCCCCTGATGGTCATAGTGTGGCACTTTGGTTTGTACAACACTCAGTGTGCTTATACCAAATTCTAGAGGTGGCCCCCACCATGTAGACCAGGATTGTGCTCTGATATCAACTATAACGACCCGTCACAGCTGACCTGCTAACCATTCGCCTAACCACGTGGCTCAAAAGGTTAACCTCAAGTTACATAAGTCATATAGTAGCTGGTCGAAATCCCTTATATTCCATTTACTCTTTCCTAAAACTCCCGATGTGGGACTTTCCCATGAGGTGGGTTCTCACAAAAATACCGTATTTACTAGAATAATTTTTCCTTTTTCCTTTTTTTTTTGCATAGTTCAAAAGGAGATCTATCAAACAATATTCATATTGCACAAACAATTGTTTTGATAAGTACATTATTTTTAACTTCAAAATTACACGTAGTTTCGTAAGGACTAACCTAGGTTGCGATTGTGGTTGTGTTTTGAATCTCGGTTCTTGGGTGCTTCCGCGTTTAATCCCAACAAAAGGCCCATCTGTTGCTTCTCATGAAGTTGTAAGTCAATAAGAGCAGGGAAGAAAGTCTTGGCTCAGAAGAGTTGGATTTTGTAGATCGTCAAGCAGGATTTTGTAGAGTTGGTTTCTTCTATACCTCTTGCCCTCTCCTTCACCCCTTTAGATCAATCTCCATCTCCTTCCTTACTAAACACTAACCATCCTCACCTCTCTGATTCACATATATTCTGTCAAGGTATACTTGACTTCCATTTGGAACCCTATCCTCACAGATTTTGATAGTTGAGAGTGTGTTATGTTGTTGACTAGAAAATGTGATTGTGTTCTATAGGAGGGTCTTGAAGCTCTTGTGGAGGAGGTGCCAACAAAGCAGGTTCCATCTCGTAGTTCTTTGAAGCGTGGCAGAGCAGCGGAGTTCCATAACTTGTCTGAAAAGGTTGTTTCTATGTGCTATGAGGATATGTACTCCAACTTTCCAAGTAAATCATTTCTTTCTCCAAAATTTTCTTGTTTGGGCCTTAACTTTGTGGTAGTTTTGGGTTTGGACAGAGGAGGAGGAGCCGGATCAATGAAAAAATGAAAGCATTGCAGAATCTAATCCCCAACTCAAACAAGGTTGCATGAATTTTTTTATTTTAGTTGATCTTGATTTTTGTTGTTTGTTAGCAAATCAGTTCTGGTATTGAGTGATTTATTTGGTACTTTGATGGTTGTGATAGACTGATAAGGCATCGATGCTCGATGATGCCATAGAGTACCTCAAGCAGCTTCAGCTCCAAGTGCAGGTATGTTGATTTCTTTCAAGAAGGTTGACGAACAGTTTGTGACAGTATTGCAGAAGTAGCTCCTCCTAATTTATTCTTTCAGTTTTAGCATTTTATAGCTCGAAAAAATTTCAATGACCATATTGCGATTAGCAAAGTTTGAGAAATCCTTACTGATACTTGGAGTTTGGGCTTCCAGAGGTGAAGCCTGCATCAGTCCTAAGTTTGATTGATGGATTGCTAATCTATCCACAATCATCTTTTTGTTTCTGATCAAGTGGGTAAAATTCCATATGTGCTGATCTAAGAAGCACGGACATATCTACTAGCCTAATGTATCTGTGTCCGACGCAATGTCGGACACAACACTCTTTGGACATGTGTCAAACACACCTAAACACGTGTCTAAATTTTTAATGACATTTGTTTTGCTAGGACACGTTGTGGACACTATTGGACAAGTAGAGGACACGTGAAGGGACACATTACGAGGTTAAAATGAAATGTTCAAAACTTGGCCCAGAGTGAATTTCAATTGATATTTGGTTCATGAATACCTACACAGTGACCGTTGATTTGAATTGTCACAATGGTAATACTTTTTGTGGGTTTTATCTTCAGTTGATAGAAATGTTGTTTTCATCTTTTATATAGATTAATAATAGGCCTCTATAATGCAAAAATATATTTTATTCATCATGTCCACGTGTCTGTTGGAGTTTGTTCCACATCCATGTTATCTCTTAAAAAATGTACTCGCTCCGTCCCAAAATGGATGACAATCGTGACGCTTTTTGTTGTCCCAGATTTGTCCATTTTGGAAAGTCAAAGGGACAAAATCACTTAATTTCCACCATTGCCCTTCTCTATCTAATTAAGATATTAAAAAAGGACGAAGTAATGATTGAAGGGCATAACTTGAAAAGGGTAATGATTGTGTCTCCTAATTTTTTTAGACTCCCTAAAATGGACATCCATTTTGGGCAGAGGGAGTATAAACCTGGGCGGCCTCTCCACTCGTTGCCAATTAGTTTTGAGGTGGAAGCTATAACAGTGTCCGTGTTCTAAATTCTGAAGAAATGAGCTATCTACGTGTCCGTATCTTGTTGTGTCCCTATCCATGCTGATAAGCATGTAGAATTTCGTGAGAACTTGTTCTCTTTGTGCCAAACTCCAGTGGCAAAGGTGTATATATTCAGTCTATTCTGATAACAAGATTGCTGAGGGAAACCATGACCCTTCGTTGTAGATAACTGGTAGATAAGTAGTGGCATGTCCAGTGAAAATGGAGAATTGGAAACCGGTGGCAAAGGGTACCTTCTCTCTGGTTATGTGACCAGAGTCCACACTCCAAACCCCCTGTACATATAGGATTTTTTTTTAACCAAATGACTTTTAAGTAGAAAGAAATTTCCAACTTTATTCCTCAGGATGCGGATATCATCCTACCTGTCAATCTTGTTGAACAAAGTTTCTAGAGGAGAAAGTTATGCACCACGTTGCTTAGCTATTAAAGAAAGTGGTCTTTAGGAATACTGGATAATATATGCACAGTAACCTTGGTAATCCACCTCATCAGCCCAACCTCAAATAGTCAGGCATAAGGCTTTGTTGAGTCAAATGATCCTCCTTCGACTGATTTTGAGTTTAGTTTCCTGCATTTTTCTTCTTAGGGGAATTGTGCTTTGTGATGCTGAATTTGTTTCCTCTCCTAAGCTGCTTTTTCCAAGCTTATTTCCGCCTCCTGCTGCTGTCTGTCGTCCTTTTTATTTCGTGTGCTTCATGACTAATCCTTCGTTGTGTTTTGAGATTTTGGATTTTGTCTGTCCTTTTTAACATTTTATTGATCTTTCTGTTTGCGTATTATTGTTATCATTTTGTTAGTCTGGTTAGGGTTAATTACTGACACCAATCTCCATTTCAGATGTTAACAATGAGAAATGGGTTAAGTTTGTATCCTATGTGCTTGCCTGGAGCATTACAGCCAGCCCAACTCACCCAGATGCCAAAGGGCTTTTATGAAGGAAATGGAACGGATGTGACCGGCTTATCTTTTAACCAGGAAACTTCAACCAACACTCTCTTTGACATACCCAACCAAAGCACTAATCCAGCCCAGTTAACGGCAGTTGACTTATCAAGTACACTCAGTTCTGAAACTTTATTTGGAAGGGAATCAGCAATCGAAGGTGACCTTAGACCCCTTCAGTTCCACACATCATCCAATTCCAAAGTAAGTTTACGTGTTTAACCTAACCTGTATGTGATTCTGACCTGGATTGAATGAATGGTCCCACATACTTTGCGTTTCTACTAGGTGAATGAAATCTACAGGAAGGACATGCCGCATGATCAACAACTAAATGTGGATGATCATTCTCCAAAAAACCCATTAGGTAGGTTGTCTAAGCCTATGGCTCTTAATTATATTGTAGAAAACACTTATATAAAGTCAGCAGTATGCTTATGGCTATTGGTGTTTTATTGTCTTTAGAGCTCAACTATTGATTCTGTCCTTGTTCTAACCTGTGTTGATGTGGTGAAAGGATTTGAAACGGGAGCCAAAGCGACAGTCTCAATTTCCATCAATACACAAGCATCTGAGGTAAAGGACAAGGTGCTGGAAGCATGCATCCCAGGAGCGCAGAGACCAGAGAATGTGCTCCTATCAAATCTGGAGTGTGAACCAACTCTTGCCCCTAATTTGGATGGGTAAACATAAATACATTTCCGACAACCGGTGTTATTTTGTCCATGTAGCCTGTTATATGGTTGATCACTTTCTCTTGATTTATGCCTTTTCCAGCTTGCTCTCTGGAAGAAGTGCGGCTAAAGATGACATCAAGTCTCAAAGGCAGGACTTTTGAGTTTGCTAGCCTATTATTTTCACTATCTACCCTTTTAACTGGAAGCAACAGCAATTCCTGCAGGCACTTGTACAGTTTTTGTTATTGCCCAAAGATAGTTCTCATAACATGATGTTAATCTGAATCCAAATGCTTTCAAATTGAGATTGGACTCATCATTCACTCAACAGAGAGGGATGTGACTATAGCCTGGAATGCATCTTGAAGAATATTGCAATTCTTGTGAAACTAGTTTGTTTCCCCTATCGTTATTTGTGTTGTTTATATGTATTTTTTTTAACGTAAATCCTAAAAATTGTCAACCATCTCCAAGGATACATGTCGATAAAACTGGTTTTGTTACGCTTGAGTGACTAGTCTTTATGCCCGATGACTTTCGGATGACAAATGCCCTGAAGAATCATGCTGTTATTGTAATGGAGGAGTCTCATTTAGAGAAGTTGCGTCCTTTGATGGAGGTGATCGTTGTGTAACCTCAGGTAGTCAGGTTGTCTGGGGCTTTCTTTCTACCGTGTACTAAAATGCACAAGGCATGTCACTGTGGCAATCCCACATTTCTTTGTGACATTACCTTTTTGGATGACTCAAGTTTTCCGGGCCAGCTTTTGCGGTGCTCAACTATGTTAGGATATGGCTACGCTAGCTCCTTTATTATTCAGGTGTGGTGTTACTTGATGAGATGCAATGGAGAAATAGCAGCTTGTATGTGCTTCGCAATTGTCAAATTTTGAGTTGCATCCCCTTTTTTCCACACCCCCATAAAAAAATTCGACGATTTCATCTCTCTCTCTCCTACAAACAGAAACATATGCATTTCATATGGACAACAAAAATATTGTGCACAGTGACGGTGCCTTCTTGTATGTTCTCCTCTCTCTCTCTCTCTCTCTCTCTCTCTCTCTCTCTCTCACACACACACACACAGAAGAAACGATAGATCACTTATGTACAACCAAAGATATTTAGTGCACAGTGATGGTGCCTTTGTTATCATTCAGTGCACAGAAGTAACAAATTTGTATGGTTTATGAGGTGGATCATTGAATAATGCTACACTGGGGAATCTATATAGTATTTATTTCCTTTTGGCTTTGGCTTTGACTGTTTGTCTTTGTTTTTTACAGCAAATGAGAAACCATCTCTCAAAGTTATCGCAGCAGAGGCATTGGAATAGCAGCAAATTACTAAAAGCAGAAGAGGAACTTATTGCCAAGGCCCAAGTCCATCATACCAATGCATGTCAGTGAATGATTTCTTCAACTGTTGCTTGATAAGAAAAATTGAAACTCTTGTGTTTTCTTCTGCTACCTTTCTGCCACTTTTAAACCTACTTGTTCTGTTGTTCAGTCCCTTGGGATTTCTTTTTCATAATCATCTGTCCCTTGGGAAATGTTTTGGAGTAATTTTTTTGCTCCGGGTTTGTGCCCACGTAGCTTATCCCTATGATGATTATCTTTTCTAACGGTCGTTCACTTCATTTAAAGTTAGGGCAAAGTAATGCATCAATCGACCCACAAGAGTTGTCAGTACCTCGAACTTGAGATTTAAAAAAAAGAAGAAGCTAGATCCTAGTCTTGACCATCAGTCCAATTTCTCAGCTTCAAGGGATTTTTATCCCTCCACATCTTCCCCGTATCTTTGTATCAATATGGGCAATGGAAACCCTTTTTCCTTCTGATTCACCAGCAAATAATCAAATATAGTGACCATATCTTCCTAATTTTTTAGAACTCACAATGGGGGATGAACCGGAAGCTGAGTTAGGGACGGTACCAACTTTGGGGTGATAACGGTCCGGTTTTGGCGTATTTTTTGGTAGAAATCGGTTATACGGTTTGAGATTTTTAGAAACCGAAACCGGTTGAGATAATATGGTCCGGTTTCGACTGGCTCAACTGGTTTCAGTCCGGTTTATCCGGTTTTCATTTATGGGTCATATTTTGGACCCAGCACATCAAAAAATCCACAATTCAACTCACAAAATATCAACCAAAAATCCATAATTCAATCCCTTTTTTTGGTCCCAACAAAAAAGGATCAATTTTGAGCCCAATACATTAAAAAAAATCCATAAAAACGGTTTATATATGTGTATATATCTGATTGATTTTATATAATAAATATATTTATTAGACTAATATATACCAAAAGGGTGGGTAGCCTTTCAGGGTTCGATTCCCTGCTCCTATGTTTTTATATATAATCGGTCCAGTTTCGATCGGTCTTTAAAACACATACACTGATTTTTTCGGTTTCAATCGATTTTTCGGTCTCGACTAACAGCCCTAGGTACCATGATGTAGAGATAAAGAATGTAATAGAGAAGCAGTAAATTTTAAACTCTTATCAATCTCCTCATTTTATTATGTTAGATTATCTTTTTGCACAGTAAATTGGGCTCCAGTCCAAGGACGCGGGGGGGCAGCAGCGTGCTGCTGTCCCGGGCTTCCGGGCCCGCTCCGGTCTCGCTCTGATGATCTGAAACGTTCACTTTGTAGAGCTCGTCGAGTAGAATAACTATGCAAAAAATCAGCTTAATTGGATATCATTAAGTGCCCGATCGGAGCCCATATAACTCTCGGTCCATGGGTTACAATGGATTTGATTCAGTGTTTCGGATTCATTCTTTTTAAGATAAAAAGATTCCGATCAGGCACTTAATGATATCCAATTAAGCTGATTTTTTGCATAGTTATTCTACTCGACGAGCTCTACAAAGTGAACGTTTCAGATCATCGGAGCGAGACCGGAGCGGGCCCGGAAGCCCGGGACAGCAGCACGCTGCTGCCCCCTTGGGGCAGCAGCCCCCCCGCCTCCCGAGTCCAAAAGGAGTGTGCTTTTGGTCTTTTGATCCGTGCTAGATTTTGATAATACCCGGAATCCATTGTTTTAAAAGTTGTAGCGTATCAGGTCCATTAATGGACAAAAAGTGCCCCAACCGTTGGTTTTTCTCTGGTGCGCGCGCCTGTCATTCTCTGTCTGTGTTCGCCAGCCATCCTCTGTCCAATGTGATACTATGTACGAGGGCAAAGTCCACTTTCACTTCATGTGGTTATTGTCATGTGCAGATACCTCTTTCATGGTTCAAAACTAATCACATAACGGATAGACCCCCTGCCGCCGTGTTTTCCATCCATAACCACATTAACGGATAGACCTCCTGCCGTCGTGTTTTTCATCCATATTAATGGAGGTGTATCTCACACGCCTCTAAAAAGTAATCTGAGTTGTTCATAATGTATTAAATAAAGAATAGAGTATCTCTATGAAAAATCATCTCGATCAGGCATCAATAACCGAGTGATCTAATTTTTAGTAAATTCAAATTTGAAATTTTAATTTCATAACAAAATCGATTCGACCATGAGCTTTTCATTTTTTGATTAACTTGAATTTGACATAAATGTAGTACTCGTCAAAATTTACAATATCAACGATTTGAATTCAATTTTTGGTATAGAGAATGGTGTAGTTATTTATAAAAAGAAGAAGAATCAATGGACATAACGAGGGTATATTGGTCTTTTAATGTTGTGTCCGTTAATATGGATGGAAAACATGACGGCAAAGGGTTTATCCGTACATTTTCAAAATCACATTATGTGGTCAATTTTGAACCATGAGGAAGATATTCACACATGACGATAACCACAAGAGGTCAAAGTGGACTTTGCCCTATCTACTACTGTAGTGCTAATAGAAGAACAAGAGTACTTTAGACTTTTCTATCTCTCCACTTTGGTGACTTTATCTCTATCTCCATTCTCCTGTAAACACTCGATCTCTTTTTTCTGGAAGGCTGAAAATTTCCCCAAAACTTATCAGTTGTCTTTCTTTTTTTATTGTGCCATGATAGGAATCTAGAGCATTCTTTTTCTCTTTCTAATCTCCACTTATCACAATAAATAATACTCTTCCCGTTCCTATTCTTTTGTCCCTCGTCCTATCCCAATCGGATTAAAAATTAATTATAACTTTTAATTGATAGTACTATTTATATGCAATATGGATCTTGTTTTATAAATCTCGATGAGCTTTTTTAAACGATGTTTTCAAAATCACCTAAAACATTATAAATTACAGGATATAATCAATTGAGAAGGCACAGACTCCTAAAAGAGACTAAAGAATAGGGACGGAGCTTCTGTACATTTCCCAAAAGTACTTTTTACACTATATTGTATTGGACACTTGTCCAATTTCTGTGAGGAATACAACAATTGCTTTGTTTCACTTAACTCTTTGGGGCTTTATTTCTTAAAATTTTTCTAATTCGTCTTGATGAGATAAACTAATAATCCACAAAAATTAGGTGCAAATATAACAAACGCAAAAAATTTGAATTAGAACCTTATAGGTTCGTCTTTTTGTGATAATGAAGAAGAGCGTAGACTTGGACAGTTAATCATATTTGTTTAGATTTTATTGCTTTTGTACAGAGTACGAATTTTGAATAAATCGATAACCTTATTCGTTTGTTTTTTGGGTCACACATATGACGTAATTTGTCTGTATTTATTTGTGTTGTTAGGATGACAAAGTGACACACATTCGGGAGAAAATCTGGTAGTTCACATTTTCTTGGGAATAAAAAACCGATATAGGGAGGGAGAGTTTTTACACATTTGGCAATAATAGCACTTACACAGGAATGACTATCATTAATAATCCCTCCATCCCATAATGTTTGCCTGATCCGCAAAACGAGAACATAAAAATATTACTATTTTTGCAATAAAAAATCAAAAAAAATTCAACAATTCATTAGATATAGATCAGTATGAAAAAAGTTTGATTTTTTATTGAAAGAAATGCATTAATTTTGGGTCTTCATTTTGCAGACCGGACAAAAATTTTTAGATGGAGGTAGTAGCATTTAGCATCTATCTTACCTAGATCAAGTGTGGGATGCATGTAAATCTATTTTCCCTACCAACCAAAAATATATCTCCTTACAACAAGAAAGAAAGGGCTAATGCCATAAAATGAAGCACATCTATCAGTTTGGATAGATAACCTTAGTTGTTAGTGAAATTGAAATTGTATAGAGCACATATTTCATAGAAATAACATTATCTGTTTATCCTTTTGTAATAATATAGAGTCTAAACTTGGACAGATAACCATATATGTTAATTCTGTTACAATTATACATAACACATCTATGCTGAGATGACCTTATCTGTTAGTCTTTTTCGATTAACATAGAGTATAAATTTGGACAGATAACTATATTTGTTGATTTATCAAGATTATACAGAGCACATATTTTACAGAGATAGCCTAATCTTTTGGTCTTTTTAAGATAATACTTCATCTGTCCCACTTTAAATATCCGCTACAGAAATTCGTGCATTTTCAAACCTCAAAAATATATATTTCCATATCAATAGACTAAAGAAAGCAAAATAGGGTTGCTATTATCAGAAAATAGCTTTTGCCAAATACAATTTGGAGCTATTCATTGTCTTAAGAATAAAAGTCGGACATTTTTCTAAATAGATATTCATAGTCTTACATTTTTCCAAAAAAGTCCGACATTCATCGTCGACTGCCACATGTGTACTCATTATAATCGCAATAAAATAAACAAATGTGCTTTATCTGTTCAAATTTATACTCTGTACTATACCAAAAATATCAATCGATAATGTTATCTTTACAAATTACGTAAATTTTATATTATAATAAAATTAATAGAGATATGGTTATCTATCTAAATAGATACTATGTATTATCCCAGAAAACTAACAAAAAAGATTATTTATGCAAAATTCATGTTATATAAAAAATAGATTGACAAAGATAACATGGTCCGTATTGAGTGTAAAGAGTGTTTTACATTTTTTTTTTTGAAAGGGGAAAAAAATTGAGCATCTTACTAGGAAGTTTATTTAAGGCTCCGTTTCAGAAACCTTCTTAAAAAATAAGCAGCTTATTTCATATTTTCAAACTCAAAAATAAAGTAAATGAAAAATAATTTTTCAATTTTTTTTGCATCGTATAAAAGATCTCGATAAGATCTTTCAAAAAAGATTCATATTGCATATTTTTAGATTTCAATAAGTACATAACATTTGAACTTGAAATTGCCTTTTTTAAAAAATAAGAATTTTTTTTTGTTTCGGAATGGACCCTAAAAGCCCCAACAAAACACGATGCCTAAAACTAAAGGCAAAATGAATTTATCCTTAACACTTTGGAGTACTAAAAATTACTCGTATATCCTCACATTTAAGCACCACGTCCAGTGGGGCCCTGACTTTGGAGTACTAGCAACTGAAGTCTGGCAATAGCTTAAAGAATTCAAAGAAAAAAAATGGTAAAATAGGAAATTCAAAGTCTGGCAATAGCTTAAAGAATTCAAAGAAAAAAAAGTCATAATTGTATGCCCTTCTGGCCAAAGCTCACCTTTTTGTAGTCATTCACCGTGTCTCTCCTTCTCCCTTGTTTTTTCTTTTATACTAACGTAAAATAGACGCATTGATCTTTTCTCTGCCCGAACAAAATTAGGAAATTCAAAGTCTTATTGAAAAAATTGACGTATACTATTAAATTTGACCAGACCGAATGTAGACATATGCCCTATGAATGTAGACACATACCATATGCATATTCGGTTCGTATTGGAGTACATAATATTGTTTCTCATCTATTCTATTGGGCAAATATATGTTTTAATGCCGGCAAAAGAGGGGAGGGTAATAACACGTTATTCGTTGTTTTTCCTATCAAAGAAATCCAAGGTAATCTTGGTATGGTATGGGATCATTTTTTTATTTATGTGGATGGCGTCACTAGGAGGCCATATTTATTCAATATATTTTTCGTTATAACTAAGGATGATCTTGCTTATAAAAAAAAACCTCCAGAAGAATTTAAGTATCGAGCGACATAAGTCCACCATAGACTAAATCCAATTGGGAGCTCGTTAAAAATATGCAAAAAGTCTTATAACCCCATTTTATGGAGGAAGTGAAGTTTGGATAGAAAAAAAAAGGAAGAAGCCAAGAACTCTCTTCGTTTCCACTAACATTTTTCCTCCATAACTTATTAGTATCTTTTATGAAATTGTTTATACTAAACTAATTTTTTTTTTCCAAAGTTAAGTTGTTTCGACTAAATTAAAACATTCAATACATTTTCTTCTTATGATCCAATATATTTTTTTATAATTTTTAATTTAATAAAAACAACTTTAAATATAAATAATTACTCAAATAAATAGTCCATAACTTATAACTCAGCGTAAACGCCCGGAAAAGTACCTTTGGAAGTTGTCTGCGTTTGTCTCGTCCAATTTAGCGGATGTCTCCAGTGGGAAACTACGTATGCTCCTTCCCCTTTTCTTTTGGAGTACTTTTTCTTTTTATATTCTCTAATGGAGAAATTGTTTATTGGGAGACTTTTAGCTAAATTTTTTTTATATTTTTATTTTTTGAGCACAAGGACAAATATCTTTTGGGTTAATTGTGCCTATGAAAGTGCCTAAAACTATATATTATCCTATGAAAGTATCTAAATCACTAAAACTCTATAATAGAAAAGTGCACTCTAAAACTCTATGAAAGTACCTAAGCATGTTTTGATTTTATGGCTAAAAAACTCAAAAAGTTGAAGGACCTCCATTGAAAACTATTTTGTTGGCATCCTTCCTCTAAATGAAAACTATTTTACCGTTCTTATGACTAATTTTCAAAAAGTCTACAGCCACCGAACCCAAAATGCAGATGCTTTCCTATCGATTTTGAACCAACCTCACCACCGCATGCTGTGAGGGTCCACTCTTTGCCCCACATGAATGATCTGAGTCGTTCAATAATTTTAGAAAAATAAACCAAGTCAGTACCGTGAGAAATCAAATCGATTTGATATGTGGAGATGCTCGGTTCAAGCTTTTCATCTTTGAAAAATAGGAACTCCAATCTTTCCATTTTTTCCGATTTTTCAAAGATGATAAGCTTGATCCGAATACCTACACATATCAGATTGATCTGATTTTTCGTGCAACCCATTTCGTTTTTTGCAACCCACTAATTTTTTTAAAAAAAATTTATTAAACAGCTCGAATAATCTATATGAGATCCAAAATAGGTCCCAAGCGGCGTGTGCGATGGGCTTCGGTGACTGTAGTTCTTCTCGGTAATTTTCCCTTGTTTCTCCTTTGCTCGCGGAACACGCCCACTTGGATGCCACATGCGCTTCATGTTCCAATTCATGGTTTTTAGTTTCATGGTCTTCGCATTTTTTCCAGTCTCTCTTCTATGTTCTTGGGTATTTCCTTTTGTCGACCACTCGACCCCACTCTGATTCGCACTCTCTTCTTGTATTTATTTGTAACAATGGATTCTCGCCCTCTCACCACCCTTCGTTTCTAACGCTCTCAACATCTCTCTCTCTCTCTCTCTCTCTCTCTCTCTCTCTCTCTCTCTCTCTCTCTCTCTCTCCAGTCCTGAAAAACTAGGATCCCACCCCCTTACGCCTTCTACCAACCTTTTACATATACATGTATATCTTCCCAAGTAGAATTAGTGGATAGATATATGTGAGTGGAGAGAGAAAACAGAACCCTAGGATTCCACGGCAGAAACAATGGAGGAGAAATCGAATGGTCTGAAAGAAGATGGTAACCGGCGTAAAAATAATAATACGGTTATACCCGGACCTACCAATCCTATGGTGACGCCTCTGCTATCGGATCTCTATCAGTTCACTATGGCCTATGCTTACTGGAAAGCCGGCAAGCACAACGAACGAGCTGTGTGAGCCCCCTTTTCCCATAATCCCAATTCGATCCCCCTTCAATTCTCGTTTGTTTTCTTCTTTTGTTTGGTGCATGTACTTTGAGTTAATTGAAGTTTTGGTAGGCTTCATTTAGCATCCGAAATCCTCTGTACCGAGATGTTTTGGGTTTGTGTTTGTGTGAATTTTTTCTTTATGTTTCGAAATTTTTATGCAATCCAATGGCCGAAAATGCACTGGTACGGAGGTACGGAGAATTTCGTTGAGAATTTTGTGCAGGGATTGAAACAAAAAGGAAAAGCAAACGTACTTTTTTTTTATTTATGTTTTAATATTGGAAAATAATTTTCTGAGAATATTCTACTATAGTTGTTTCATTAAGTAGGGGATAATTGAAAAACATGATTCCTTTAAAAAAAAAAAAAATTGGAAAGAAACTTTAAGGGGTAACTAATTGTAATGGAAAAAAAGTTAAAAGGCATAAAGGCTTTGGCCGGATTAGTTGGAGTTCTTTGAGGAGTAAGATTAAAGAGAAGCAAGGAACCACTGAGAAATGATTTCATTTTATTCCAAGGAAGATGTAAAGTTTGGTTAAGATAAGAAACTGATGAGCTTGGTTGAATGGATTCGAAAATGCACTGGTATGGAGGTACAGAGAATTTCGTTGAGAATTTTGTGCAGGGATTGAAACAAAAAGGAAAAGCAAACGTACTTTTTTTTTTTTTTATGTTTTAATATTGGAAAATAATTTTCTGAGAATATTCTACTATAGTTGTTTCATTAAGTAGGGGATAATTGAAAAACATGATTCCTTTAAAAAAAAAAAAATTGGAAAGAAGCTTTAAGGGTTAACTAATTGTAATGGAAAAAAAGTTAAAAGGCATAAAGGCTTTGGCCGGATTAGTTGGAGTTCTTTGAGGAGTAATGATTTCATTTTATTCCAAGGAAGATGTAAAGTTTGGTTAAGATAAGAGACTGATGAGCTTGGTTGAATGGATTCGACAAACATTAGAGTCTATAAAGGTCATTACCATGTCTTGAATAACACTAATGGATCTAATAAAAGAGCTAAAACCTATTGCTTCTAAGATTTTGAGACTCGGCTTGGCAATAATTAAGGAACGCTGAAACTAATGTTGGATGGACATGTGCTTCGCCTTTGGGGATTGTTTATTGCATTAGTTGTTAGAATTATACAGTTCACAATTCGTATCAAACGATTTGATACAATTCAATAGGTCATCGATACGAGTAGGTAGCATGATCGGAAATAGCTGCGAACGGCGAGTGAATTACCGAATCGGTGATCCGAATTGATAAGTTGTTCGGTTCGCTTCCAATTTGCTGAATTCTATCTTGACTCTTTTTTCTGCCTTTTTGTTGTCGGGAAAAAAGGTTCAAACTATTCTTTTAAGGTCTTTAGTTTTGTATATGCAATTTTTGTCTATGTTTCTCCTTATTTAGTCCGAAATATATATTTTTGTCTAGTTAAGTGTCACAGCCAATGAGAAAGGAGAGATTTATTTTAAGAGTGAATCGAAAACGAAAAAGATAAAGTGGCAGACAACCATCCTAAAGACCTTTGATGGATATGTATTATATCATTTTAACTGTTTTTCACGAAAAGGACCATAAGTAGGATTCACAAATTCTCACCTCTTGCAAGTTACAATTGGGGCAACTACCTATTACTCCTTGTGATTATTAATTCATCTTTTAAAACAAGGTTGTTTTTTTTTTTTTTAATGTTGATCTAGGTCTAAAATTTTCAGTTGTAATTTATATATTTGTCACGCAAAACAATAAATATACTCTCCCATGTACTTGAGGAATCGTGAACAAATTGGAGCGCTTCACGATTCAATTCGATTCACTATTCGAAAAAGGACCATTACAATTCTCAATTCAATTCACGATTTGACAACCTTACAGTTCTAAGGAATTTATAGTGTGGGTTTCGTGTTGCTTCCACAACCCTGGAGCTTTTGTCTTACAATTAGATGTTACTTATGTACCTGCTGATTGATACATGGTGGAGTACTCATCATCTGTTCTAAAGGGTTTCATCACTCTACTTCATTGTTTTCCTTTTGCTTTTGAGCCTAACTCTGTTCTTCTTATATTGTGAAGCAACTTTTACTTTTTTTAGGAGTGATATGCTTGGGATTTTTCTGATTAACCCATCACATCTAACCTTTAATATGTTCCAGGTTTGATTTATATTTCCGGAAGAACCCCTTTGGTGGTGAATACACAATTTTTGCTGGTCTTGAAGAGTGCATAAGGTTAATTGCTAATTTTAAATTTACAGCAGAGGAGATTGCTTTTATCCGGTCATCCTTACCCAAAACATGTGAGGTAAACCAATTCATTGGCAACATTAGTAGACTAGTGGTAAAATACTGATTCTGGTTCATCTTTACCATATAGGGGTCATTCATTAATGCCGTTTAACTTTTTGACATACAATGTATTTGCAGTTGGAGAAAAAATTTCACTTCTATGTATTTAACTGTGCAACATACTGAGTGAAGCACTGATGTGTAAGAAAGCTTTGTTAGGGAAGAGGGGTAACTGGGCATTACTGTAAGGTTGCGCAAATGTGCATTTACATTTGTGAATAAAGAATAAAAGACGGTGTCTTTTGAGTTCATAGATTACGGGGCAATGTGCCTGATTTTGACTGCTGTAAAGATGCAAGCTTAAGACTTTTGGAAATGATTTCTTTTTGCACAAGCGGCCATTGATTGTTATAGTGGTAAATTGCCGACCGCCAAGCATGTGAAGTGTGAGTGGTTTGGAGTCTGAGAGTACTTGGAATTAGCTACTCGTGCATATAATGGTAAGTTGTAAAGTTCTTTCCAATCTACCCTTTCCACCTGGGCTATGGCCCTATGGGGAGCAGGGAGCAGCATAGGAGAGTGGCCTTTTGACTTTTTCTTGAGGCTGTGCCGCTGTGGTGTTATATGATGCACAAAACGAAACTTATATTTAAGACCACTAAATATTTCAGACTTCCAGTGCTCGCGGCTAATTTCCTGAATTCATTCTCCTATTATGCTATTAGAGTCTGATAACTTCATAGAATCATTTTCGCAGGGAATATTATGGTAAAGTTGATGATATAGGAGGGAGTAAGATGTAGGCTTGTGGATACAAGAAGCTAATTTGGTTTTTATTATATGCTAACTATGTAATCCGTTCCATTCTTACCATTGCACAAGTTTTTACTAAGCATTTCCCGAGTTAGAAAGTCTAACAATTTGGCTTATGGACATCGACATGGAAGAACTTCCTATAGCTATTTCACATTTTGTCTGTGGTACATTTAAACTGGAGTTACTAGATATCATGCCTTTGTTCATACTTTATAGAATAAGTAATTCGCTGATCACTGGTGATCACTAAACTGTAGGATGGCTTCTATGATTATCTTAGAGGAGTTGACTGTTCTGATGTTAAAGTATATGCTGTTCCGGAGGGTTCTGTTGCGTTCCCAAAGGTACCTCTCATGAGAGTTGAAGGGCCAATTGCTGTGAGTATCTACTTTCCTTTGTCATGTTCTGCCAAATTAGATTCTCCAAAAGCTTTTTTTTTTCTTCCTTGTGCAAAACTTTAAGTCTTATTTTCAAAATATTTCGTCTATTCTTGGATCTTGACCATGTTACACCACTTACCAGCTTACTCTAATTCTTATTGTTGTTTCAGGTGGTTCAATTGGTGGAAACTCCATTTTTGAATCTCATAAATTACGCATCACTAGTTGCTACAAATTCTGCAAGGCATCGTTTTGTTGCAGGAAAATCAAAACTTCTACTTGAGTTTGGGCTTCGCCGTGCGCAGGTTGTCGCAATGTTTGTATTTATTTTTATGATTCAACGAATTTGTATGTCTTATTTATTTTCTGCAGTAATTTCGTCACTCGTAGGGGCCCGATGGTGGAATAGGGGCTTCCAAGTATAGCTATATGGGAGGATTTGATGCAACGAGGTGATTCCTTCAAGATAGTAACTTGTTCCTTTAAATTGTTGGTTAACTATCCTATGTATTGGGATTTGGAATTATTTATTCTGTTAGAGACATTTTACTTTATGGTTCAACACTTGTACGGAAAACCCATTGATCATGTCAGATTTTTCTAGAATTAGTTCATTATAAACTCCCAGTTATTAGCTTGGGTTGATAAGAGCCGCTCTTACTTTTTCACTGTTTCTCTCTTGCTGAACATAATGATGCAGATGCTGTCACCTTACTGAGTCCAGAAAGGGGTTCACGAATAGGACTTCTTTGTCTGAGGTTGATAATTTACTTGATCAATCCGAGTGCACTTCTTGAACCCTGGTTATGTGTCTCTGTTTTTTCTGTAGCCATAGCACCCCCTTACCCCAAGAAATCATATGACTGATAATTCAAAAGGCAGAGCCTACCATTTTCCTGCTTGTGAACTCTCTTTCCACCCTTTTTTTTCGGCTAACGAGGTTTTAGAATGTGGACATTAGAGGGAATAGTTGTCATTCTTGGTGACATTGCCCAAATTTGGCATTGAGGCAAGAAAGCGCAAGGCAAGTGAGGACGAAAAAGTAATGAGAAAGAATTCCTAATTTTCAGCAAGGGGGTACCTCTTAAACTGTTTCCGCTCTCCCCCCTTCCTCTCAACATGGTCTTTGATATTGATTTCTTTGGTTTCTTTTGTTCTTTTTCTACATCCCCCCCTCCCCACCAACCGAAAAAACAGAAAGTATGTTCTTCGGTAGACTTCCTTTGCTCATATTGTCCTTTTAGTGATGGAATGACATAAATATATAACTGCATTGGCCCTTTTAATGTAACTTAAGAGTTAAACCCAAAAGGTCAGAGAGATGGAATGACATAAATATATAAACTGCATTGGCCTTTCTGAGTTACATTTTACTGTTAACTTCTTGTCTAAGCTAGATTTTGGTGCAACTCATTTTGGTTTTGTTTTCTTGCATGTTGTGCTTACAGCAATGTTGAAGCTGGGAGATTGTTTGGAATTCCGATCAAAGGAACTCATTCCCATGCTTTTGTCAGCTCATTCATGGTTGGTTTAACGTGCAAGATATTTCCATACAGAAGCTTGACATTAAGCATGCTACATACTAGAAACAAAATCATTCGTTGGTCCATCACAGCATCACCGTGTCATGGTTCTATCTTTTTGGGTCCTTCAATATGTTTTTAGGTTTACTTCCTATATGCACCTTCTTTCTAGTGTTCATGTTACCATGCACTTTATTCACTTCCATCTAATAACTTAACAGTCTTTGGTTTGTGAGTATGTCGAGTTGGTTTAGTTGCGGAAATTTGCATTTCAAAGTTAAGCAATTTATCATTATTGGGTTTATAATTCAAGTTTTTGGTCTGAGGAAGTTTTTTTCCCCTCTCTTTATTGTTTGTCTAGAAACACTCTGACCAACTTTCCTACTAGAGTTACATGATATGCGATCAAGGGAGATGTCTAAGTCTCGAGGAGTAAAGAGTCAAAGAAACTATGAATCTTCCAAGGTGAAAATAGGTTTCCTCATTTATAGGTATTGATGAATTATGAGCATTTATGTACTTCCATGGTAAGAAAGATAGTGTCATAGAGTGATTCTCTAACTCAAAGTCAATAGACTCAATACAAAAATCCAATTTCTTCAGTAATGCTATCCAGAGCGATATCGGCTGTTAGGTCAAGGCGATTATGTCATTTCGCACTCACTTGTTTTCTCGGTATAGCTCGTCCTTTTGGCACTTTTAATTGGGGCATAGCTCTGCTTGTCAGTGCATGATTTGGATTGCAGTACCTTTTTCCATTGTATTATTTAGTCTGGGTCGCAAATGGCCAAAGCACCTCCAGCAACCTCCATTTTATCTTCAATCGGTTCCTGTTCTAACTTTTCAAAAGTCTACTCAGCCATCTCATTTTCAGCATGAACTTTTCGAACATGATATTTTCTACTGTCCACCATTCTTTACCATACAAACAGAATTGGCCTGTTCCATAAAATTTTTCTTCCAACTTATCTATATTCTATGCTCACATCACATATATGAGCACTCATCTGTTTTATCAATCCTATTTGGGCGACACATTTTCAGTCATTATTGATGAAGATTCTGAAAATCTCTCTACGATATCTCCTCTCCATCAAGTTTTCCCCCAATCCTCATTCTTTTTTCTAAGTTTAGGAAGAAAATTCATTCCACATACTCTACCTAGGTCCTGTTTAAACTAAAATTATTCGCTTGTAAAGCATTTCTCCACATTCACAACTTAGAGACCACTCCTACTTTGATATTTTTAGATAAAACTATATCTCCTTGTTTTAAGATTGGTTCGAGCTTTTTTTTGTCAAGTAGGAGCGATGTTTAGGGCCTTTTTGTGGTGGTGGCCTTTTTTATACGGGTGGCATTCCCTTAATGCCACGTTTCTAATATAATTACTTATCAAAAAAAAAAAAAAAAAATACTATATCTCCAACAATTAACAGAGACAAATGGGACATCCTCTTGAATGTGTCTTGTTAGTTCTTTTCATGGTTAATGAAGTCTAGTTTGTTTATCATCACTAGAAGTGTCTGATAAGAATGTCTTAATTTTGTTTCTGTAGCAGCAGTCCAGTCATTAATTGATAGATTTGATGGAAATTGAGATGGATAAATTATTTGACGGAGTAAGATAATGAAAATAAAACCCCTAGACATGGTTGCAAGATTTAGGGGTTTTATCAGGTATTGTGAACTTAGAAATTTGACTTCTGATTAAATCAGAAAGGTACTAATAGTTGCTTGGTGACAGTGACTCTGCGAATACACAATAAGTTGTCCTTTACTGGAAGCTATTTTTACTTTAGTTTTCATTTACTTTGGACTTCCTTTTTTCTTCTAGTCGCGAATGCAGATCACTAGATAAAAAACAATAGAATAATTAGCTTGTTAGGTTGGATGCTATTTGTGATTTTGTCTTTTTGGATGCCCAAAGTTTGGCATTAGGTGTGCATTAGCAGATCCTCAAAAGCATAGCCAGATCATAGATAATTGGGAATTTGTATGCTTTGATTTTTTATATGGATATGATTATTGTCCATATAAAAAAATCAAAGCAATTCTTTGATCTATGAAATCAAAGCTATATAATTTCCGTTTGACAAAAAAATAAATAAATCAAAGCTATATGCTTTTTCTATCCTTCTCTACTGGGGCTCTTGTCTTAATTTGGGATTGTCCTCCTATTGTTAGCAAATCTTTACTCATTTTTCCACCGGTGATGTGACCTTCAATAGGTATGCTACCACAATGTTACGTATGCTTTCTTGGTCTTAATTATGCTATTCGATTGGGTGTTTGCCAATTTTGTCATTGTAGTTTTCCCTCATGCATGAGTTTATTTTATCGAATTGACTGGATGATATGCAGAGCCTTGATGAGATCGTGGAGAAATCTCTTCAAAGTAGGGATGGGTCAAGTACTTGTGAGGATTTTGTTAATCTGGTTCAGACATGGCTAAGCAAAATCAAGGTGCCCTGTTTTTTTCCCTTTTTGTATCAGTTTCTTTTTCCCTACTAGATTCACTGATTATGCAAAATCCACCATTATTGTTCTCCTCATTCTTTAATATCCATGTGATATTTTATCTACAGTTAGGGACAAAATCTTATTATGGTTTTACATATTTTGCTCTTCTTAACTTGAATGGCTTTTAGTCATGATACCTCCATTTCTCACTTCTCTTGCTGTTGAGCTGGTTGTGTATTGTCTTTTCTGCTTCTAATATACCTGTGAAGATATCCACTTCAGATGTCAGTTAGCATATAGCATATTGAGAGCTTGTTTTCCACAATGGATTTATGTCAGATGGGTATGATGAGCCTTTATGAGCAATGCCAACTGTGATAATCTTGCACAGTAATTTTGGACCACCTCTCAACTTTGAGTTCTATTCTCCAACTTGTGTTTCTCATTCAGTTGACCATTTTCTTGTCCATTGGAGTATTCAAGAATGTAATCATAACTCGGTATCCGGCCCAATGGACCGACTAATCCTGGGGACTAGTCCCACCGTCCACTGGCGAGAAGCCCAATTAAAACTGGGGCAAAACCCCGTATTGACTGGCCCAACATTGGAACTGATAGCATGCGGGTGAGAGTCGAACCCCAACCAAAAGCTTCTTGAGGCCCCAGGTTGCTTGGTCACTGCTACTGTGCCATTGTAGGGGTTATGTAATCATGTCTCTTCATTTTTTGTTGAAAGTAAATTCACCCAGGGAGATGTTAGATTTCTTGGAGGGTTCCAATCTAAAACCAATTGGCAATAGGTGGAGTAACCTCTAGAATATACTAACCAAGCTTTGGTGGCTTAGATGAGCGATGTGGGGTAAAGTCTAATAGGAGATATCCAGATAACGTAGCACTCCGATTTCTGAAAAGTCCAAATGACCGTGCTCATGCTAGGTTTATTTCATCATCAGTGTAGGACCAATTGGGAAACCTATGTAATGGTGCCTACAATGGGACTGCTTGCCAATTAAGGGTCGGTATAGATTCCTAGATAGGGCTTTAAAAGGCTGACGATAAGCTCTAGGGTTTCTAGAAGGGGAAGAAGACCTAATTTTTTTTTTGGTTGTAATCAGCAAAAAGAGCTAATATTGTCCAGGTTGGATTTTCAGAACTAGCTTTTTAAACGTGTAAACAATGACTAACTCAGGGTTTGATGGTTGAATTTAAGGCCAGTAAGGTAGCGAGGTGTTATCTTCATTGGTTTTGCATTTTTCTTTTCTTTTTTTTTTTCTTATTGGCTGGATTGGTGTCAGAACCTATAGGAAACCATAAACTATTTTGAGTTCTTTGTAGAACAGAGAGGGGTAAGAAAAAGAAAAAGAGATGAGGAAGAAGCACTTCACCCTTGCAAGAGTTAAGCTAGACAAATTGCATATTCCCATAAACTCAATTCTCTTTTGGAAAGAAGGATTACATGTATATTAATCGGCTGCTAGATTCTTCATGTATTCATAATAGATCATAATTACTTGGACTCACAAAAGAAACTAATATACCTTTACTAAGCAAAGTATTCTAGTCTCTAGACATCTGAAATCTGAATCAGATAAAAGCCCAAAAGCATGAACAGTAACGCAACACATGGGATACATACCCCTATCTAATAAATTACATAAGTTACCAAACGATCCTAGTTGCTAAAACCTGAGGAAAAACCATTAATTTGTCAACCATATTCTACCTATAAATTAGGTAAAAGCAAGACCCATATTAGCCGTAAGCATGATTATAAGATGTCCAAAGGGTACTTCATTAAGGTTATCCATTTAACTCTCTTCTTTTCATGCACAGCAGCAGCATCATACACCATCCGTTTGTCTTGCAATTTAGGCTTGCATTTAAGTGCTTCTTTTTTGTAAATATGACCGATTCATGTTGCTTGTATAAATCTGTCTTCAATGTCTAGTTTCTAGGAAGCCTTCTGCTTCTTGCAATAAGATTCGATAAATTGTGAGTTCACTGGGGCCGTGGCCACTTTCAAACTTGACGATTTGTTTATGCTTTTTCTTATCTAATTTGTCTGATTTTTCTGGTTGTGTATGCTCAGTGGTCGCATTTAATACAAGGAATTTTTGGTGAAACGAATCATAGTGAGTTAGCAGCCTTCATCTCATATGCCCTAGCATTTCCGAACGATTTTCTAGCTCTTGTGGATACATATGATGTAAGTATGAGCACATTGCAGAAACTAGTCATATTTCATGTGGCCTTTTGTTCCCTTATTTAGACGTGGATGTTGTGTTTATCCTTTGTTGTTTATGGCTGAACAGTTGATTTCTCTTATTAAACTGAACCTGTTCTACAAGATGCTTGGCCTACAAATTTGTTTCGATCAAATCATTATTTCTGGTTACAGATTTTGTGGTTATCCTGTATTGTTTGTGAATCACAGTTAATTTGTTTTATTAAACTGAACGTGTTTTACATGATGCAATTTGTTTTGATCAAATCATTATTTCTGTTTTTTGTAATCTTAATGTATACCAGTATATGGTTGAATAGGCTAGTAAGATTGTGATCCATTATCTTGTGTAATTTCCTCTTATATAGATCTAGCCGTAGCCAACTCTTTCACTGCTTGCTTAGGAGAACCCGCCTACTCGTTTTTATATCTCCCCAATAAAGGCAAAAGACAGCTTAACTATGGCATTTGTTACTTAGATTGGGTCTTTAGTATTTAGCATGTGTTGGGTACTTGGCCTTTGTATTTACAATTACCATTGTGCCAAGATACTGTGGTATCCCTGGTATCCCAAATATGGTTGCCCTATGTAATCCATGAGTTCAGTGTTTAGTTCATTACAGATGTCTGCCACACCAATACTCTGAAGTTGTAACACACACTTCTTACTGTTAGTGTTGTTTTCTTTGTTGAAAGCTTTTAGGAAATTATGGTGATTGGATTTAGTTGTGATGTAATAATTTGCTGGCATCTTTGGTTTTGTTTGCCATTTGGATACTCTTTTGTTCTTGCCTTTTCTCTTTTTTGTATCTAGTGCAAAGTTTCTTGTAGGAATAAGAATAGACCATTTTTAATGGAGAAGCCAGGAGGGGAAAACCTAAATCGAAATTGGCTGGTCTAGTAGAAAAGATACTGAGTTGTTGAATAATTTAACTTAACTGAGCAGACAGTCCTAATGGAGTGGAATGATGATAAATGATTTATGCAGCCAACCCCTGTTAATTAGATCACAAGACTTTGTTTGGTTTGATTGGGTTTAAGGTGTGATCCTGTTAGCATAACAGTCAATTGCTAACATTGTACTAGTGGCCATGCTTTCATTAGTAAATTATACTTTTAAGATATAGTTCCCTGTTCATGCATTTGAAATCGAGTGATATTGCTTCATTTTGGTTAGCGATGGGCATAGTTCCACACCACTGCCATGAGCATACTACTATTTCCCTTTTGTGCAACCCATACTTTATGAGTCTTGGTAGTGAATCTACTGTTTAGTCAATTTATCTTTGGTTCCTTAAGTGTAACAGTTGCTTGATTTTACCAGGTTATGAGAAGTGGAATTCCTAATTTTTGTGCGGTTGCTCTGGCACTGAATGATTTAGGGTATGTCCAGGAGGTTTACTCATATATATAAGACATCGTTTTGCTAGTATTACTTTTTCTCTTTTGCTTTGATTATCCTTTTTTCCATTTATATTATCTTCCCTTCATGCTTGCATTATCCTATCGCTTGAATTAAGTTTGGTATTCGTGTATATTAGTCCGAAAAAGAATCATCTTGACCAAGTCCAACTAGCTGGCTTTATGCATTTAGAAATTGGGATTAAGGTGGCGATTTGTATATGTGGCAACATTGTTGTTGTATTAGTCTTATATTGATTGGTGGTTAGTGATGATGTTCAGGGCCTTATGCTCTTATTACATTTTGTATAACGTAGAACGTTTTACGGAAGATAACTAATTTAGACTTAAATGAAGATGTTATCCCTGATGCTAGCACAGGCCCTTATTACATTTTTCTTGTATAATTAACGTAGAACATTTTACGGAAAATAACTAATTTGGACTTAAATGATGTTATCACTGATGCTAGCACACCCATCTATAGGTCCGTCAGATGAGTTGCTACCATGTTTTTTACTAGTAAGTCTGAATGACCTGTTACAATGCTTTGCACTCTTTGTAAGTTGTCATGCATGATGGATCCTCCACTTCACATAGGCCGAGTCGCTCTCTATATAATCCTAGTGGTAGATACTAACGCAAACTTATTAATAATGTAGATGATGATATCTGTTTATTCTGATTGGATGTTGGAAGATGAATTTTCTTGCATGTGCACAACTCTAACGTATCCTAGCAAATGAGTAGACGTTACTTCACGTTACTTCCCAGAATACATTACTATCTTGCATATAATTTTCCGCTTCTTTTTGTTTTCTCATTTTGTCTGTATATTATCTCCTCTTCTGCTGTTTGTCATTTGCCATGTCGTAACTCTCTTCCCCTTGTCCTATTTCTTATTTCGTATCTTGAGGACTAGGATGAATTTTCTTTTGTTAGTGATTCTTTTCTATTTCTAGAGTCCCAACTTAATTGCCCAGCTTTGCATAATGTGCCAGGTACAAAGCGTTAGGCATTAGATTAGACTCCGGTGACCTTGCGTATTTGTCTTGCGAGACCCGTAAGTTCTTTCGCACCATTGAGAGGGAATTTGGAGTGCCAGATTTTGGGAAGATGGGTATTACTGCAAGTAATGACCTTAATGAGGAAACTTTGGATGCTTTAAACAAACAGGTAAGAAATCTTTAATTCCATGGTGCCATCACAGTTCCTTCTTCACTTCATTGATTCCTGGATTTTGCATTGATAGAAGGTTGAAGATTTAAGTTACTGCAGAAAAATGAAATGCAGAAGAAAACTCTGTTTATGGACCTGAATATTTTTATTGAATGACCTTTTCCTCCATAGGGACATGAAGTTGATGCATTTGGAATCGGAACTTATCTGGTTACGTGTTATGCTCAAGCGGCCTTAGGTTGTGTTTTCAAGCTTGTTGAAATAAATAATCAACCTCGTATCAAACTTTCTGAAGACGTTTCAAAGGTTTGATCACACAATGAATTATTCTGACGGTCTTCTGTTTTATACTATTAAGGTTGACTCTTTGTGATTTTAGGTCTCTATTCCATGTAAAAAGAGATGTTATAGATTGTACGGGAAAGAAGGCTACCCCCTTGTAGACATTATGACGGGGGAGAATGAACCACCTCCAAAGGTAAATCGTACAAGCTTTCTACCTATCAATCTCTTTGTGGATATTCATTATTCTTATCTTTTTCTCCTCTGCCTAATATGAGATGTTCTTAACAAAAGGAGGGAAATTGATGAATTTTGCCTACAACAGATGAAATCAGGCTTCATCTGCTGTCCTTTCCTGAAATTCATGTGTCCATGTTAGATCTACAGTTCTAATTGCAAATGGTCTCGTTAAAACTTAAGTAATTTTTTTTCCAATGAGGTAATGATATGGTGTAGATTTATAGAAATGAAGTTTCTTGTAGTTCCTGAGGAAATCCCAATCTCTACCAGTTCTACATTTCAAAACTATTTACTTGTGAACAACTAAACCATACGAGTCGAGATATAAAAAAATAAAAAATAGATAAAGATAAATTTAAAAAAACCATGAGTCCAAGTTGTACAGTATACTATGTGTATAAGGAGTTTGAACATGATAAGATGTCTGCATTCGTGTTTGTATCATTTCTGAATCAACTCGATATATCTATGGTAGAGCCATCGATGTATCTTTGGTACCATTTCCTTGTGGGATAAGCTTTTTGGTAACTGGTAACATACTAACATGGTATTAGAGCTTTGGTTTCAAAAGGTCCTTCGTTATAGCGTCCTTGTATGTGTTTGTGCCCTATTGTGTTATTCAGTCCGATGCAAGAGGGCAACCCAAGTGGAGGAGGTGTGACAGCTTTCTAATACTGGTTGACCGGCCTCAGACGCTGGTGCCTTTTTTGAATAGCACAATTATTTGTCTAACATTAGTTGTAGTCTGTAGAAATATACAAAACACTATTCTTTTATACTTGTTAATTTCGGGAAAGCATCACAGAGTTCTTGTCTCATATTGCAAATTATCAACCAGTTGTAGCTGTCTTCGTAGTTTTCTGTATACCCATCATGGCACAACAAAATGCCAATTGAATTATATCCTAACATAGCTGGGATCAATGTCCTGCAGTTGAATTGGCTATCGGAAAGAGGACCGATGTCAATTTTGATCCAAGTTTATCCAAGAACTGTAGAAGTCAATGTACTCTTGGCTGGAAACACTTACTCGACTTGTACTCAGCTAGATGGTTGCAGAAAATTACTTATATTTTTGTTTCAGAACAAGTGATTAGTTTGTTTTCCTTTGTGGGTGCACATGAAAATAAAAGAAAATTCTGCAGCCTGTCAAAGTCTGAATATGTAGTGTGTAGTTCCTCCAATCAGAGGACAAGTAGATTTGCCATTCTTCAGTAACTACGTTGTGAACAACTTAGTTCTTACTCAATCTTTTGCCCTGCGAGTGCTTGTTATTTATGTGCTAACCTTGTCAATTACACTATAGATGAGTTTGTTTCTTTTTAATTTTTGTACTTCTATTTGTAGGTAGCAGAACGAATTCTGTGTCGTCACCCGTTTAGTGAATCGAAGAGAGCATATGTAGTGCCACAGCGTGTTGAGGAACTTCTGAAGTGTTTCTGGCCTGGCAGCTCAGGTGAGAGTTTAGACCTAATATAAAACTAAGATGTTTACCATTGCTGCTACCAAATGCATAGTCTACACGATAAATTCCATTTTTTGTGCTTCTATCACCAGGAAGAATTCTCTATGTGAGTTAGATATGTCATAGTTTCCATACTGAAAGTTGATACTTACTCTAAATTAGATCAATTAGCCATTTTCAATCCTGTTTTGGTCTTGCAATATATCTGTGGGGGATCAGAAATTTGTATAGCATTTCTACCGGATAAAGAAATTAATGGATTTTGTACCAGATTGTTCATTTTGCCTTTTTTTCCCCCCTTCTTGAAGATGGAGCAAGAGAAGAACTACCATCTCTTAAGGAGATCAGGGATCGTTGTATTCAACAGTTGGAACAAATGCGGCCTGATCACATGAGAAGATTGAATCCAACACCTTACAAGGTAGTACTACAAATGCAAGTAAAAACCATTTCCTGTGCATGTTTCTGCTGACCTGAAGTATTAAAATATTAAGTTCCAATATGAGCAGGTTAGTGTAAGTGCAAAGTTGTACGACTTTATCCACTTCCTATGGCTCAACGAGGCACCCGTTGGGGAGTTGCAGTGAGGGTATATGCATCAGTTCAAGTACGTTATTGACATGCAAAATGGGAAGAGGGCAGTCATTGATTCTAGTGCCCTTGGAGCAGCTCCTTCAAATAAATTAGTGTTTCATATACCTAGTTTAAATACATGTTTTCTTCCTGTCTTTTAGGAATTGAGATGTTTATCTTTCTCTTATTGTTTGTTATTACAACAATAGTAAAAAGGTTTGCTTTGTATATCTCTCCGCAACCATTGTAGAAGTTTACTAAACATTGTTCTAAGTGAATGTGTTAACTGCTGCTGCATTAGTTCTGAGCAGAGATGTATGGATGGTTGTAAGTCCAGGAATACAGTTCTATTTCACAGTTCATCTTCTTTATTTACATGCTTTACTAATGGATTCATGGCAACATCCTATTGACTGCAGCTATCTTCAGACCTCCAGAATAAGTATGTAGAAAAATTGGTTGATTGTTGAGTTGTGTCGTGACAATTCTATGAACTCCCCCCAAAAACTACAGATATCACCTACCTACCGGTAACAAGTGCAAGTACTGTCGATAGAATCGGTAGCCAGGTTCCGGCTCTCCCGCGGGATCACGAACCTCTCTATACAAAGGGCTGAAAACATTTCTGTTTATTCGGTTTCGTCTCTAGACGCCTCTCAAAATAGGGTAATGCAGTATTATTTAGGGTGATATGAACCTTTGAAATATCATATCACAACAAAGGCTCGCCCTTTTGCAGTGAAGATTGTAAACACAAGCACCTGCAAAAACAAAGGGATTAAAAGAGCAAGAAAGAAAAGCAATGTATTAACGGGAAGTCAAATATTTTGCCTTCCGATTTTGGGACGTTTACCAAAAATGGAAATAGGCATCACTGGATATAGGGGAAATTTCTACACCAGAAAGAAGCCTAACACATCCAAAAACCAACTTGCAATGCAAGACTGCCTGCAACTTCCACTTCCCCAGAAAATTGGTTTCATTTATAAAATTTTTAAAGAAAACCACTGTACAAACTGAGCTCCCCCAACTGGGGACTCTTCAATGGTGTCAGATTATCTCTTACATCATCCTCTGTGTCTAGTTCTAACCAATCCAATCTCTTCCTCTCACCCCTCCTCCTATATTTACAACAATTCAAAGAATCCAACATTGACCAAATAAAAAAATCTGCTAAAAAATCTACTGCTATTCCCCATACCACAAAGTAACTACCTCACAGTGACCCAACTGTCCAAAACAGACCAATCCGGTCTCCGCTCCGTTACCAGCCCCCGCAGCCTCTCCGCGGCGGATGCACTCGACAATCTGTTTGATCCCCACGATTTATCCGGCGAGGGCAAAGAAGTAATTGAACAAAGCGACTCCCAATCAGGAAAATCGAACGGTCCTGTAGGCGATCCCGTAGTAGAGGCTTCGCGTGTGTCGTCCAATGGAACAGTATCATCTTGATCAACCACGAACGGATGGTTCAAAAGCATCTCAGCCGTCCATCTCTTCACGGGGTCCTTTAGAAAGCACTTTCCAAGAAAATCTTTTCCCTCTTCGGAAAAATCCCGGGGAATCTCTGGGATTTCATCACCCACACCAATCCTCATCAACAAGCTTGCACACGTCATCAGACGGCGAGCACCGCCATGCCGGAGCTCCGGCGACCATCTCCGCCACCAAACACCCCAAACCCCACACGTCGGCCGGCGGTTCAATCTCGCCAGCGGAAACCGTCTCCGGCGCCATATACAGCGGCGTGCCTCTCACCTCGAACCGTACTTTCTCTCTCTTCTCTCCGGCTTTCTTCGCAAGCCCAAAGTCGGCGATCTTCGCGACATCATTTCGATTGCCAGAACAGAGGAGGATGTTCTGAAGCTTAATATCGCAGTGAACAAACCCGTTCTTGTGAATATGCTGAAGCCCTCTTAACACTGACTTCGTGTATCGCCGGACTTCGGATTCCGGCAAACCGCGGCAACCGGGATTTTTAATCTTTTCAGCTAAATTTCCCCCCGAAGCATACTCCAACAATAGATTATAAAGCTTCTCGCCGTTTTCGATACTGAAATCGCTACCGAAGCACCGGATAATTTGTGGGCAACCGCTGAGCTCGTCCAATATCGATTTTTCGGTCATGAGGGAAGCAGAGTGCGAAGACCCACATGATTTCACCGCCAAGAACTGGGGAAATCCAGTGCTCTGTTTCCTGGGTATTGCTAAATTCACATGTCCCGAAGCTTCCACGGCCGACTACTTCGCCGCGAACCCACTCCATGGGTGTAACTCGGATGCTCTGTTTTTGGTGGGTGTTGCTCTGTTCTGTTTGGTTTCCTTTCTTTGACGAGTTTCCTCTTCTGTTGTTTCTTCTCTCTCTAAAACTATGGAATATTATATAGTGGGAAACAGAGTCTGCAATTAACTTTGGTTTCCTGGATCCTTCTATATATGGAGTACATAATAAAGATTTGATTTTTTTGTTTTGTTTGTGTTCTTGATAGGGATGGTGTAGTGTGTATGGGTGGTTCGTTATTTATTAATTGAAGCACTTGATAGTGAAGGATATTTTTTTACAATTCCTTTTTTTGGACTGAAATAGCGTACCGAATCGTGTACAAGAAAAACGTGGTTGATATTGCGGTGGAGAGTCATTTTTAAGATTATTATTATTTTTTTTAATATTTTCATTTGACCATAGCCCTTGCGGCTTGGATTTTGATAAATTAACTCAAGTGGTGTCAAGGTTGATCCATACCTTTGAATTCATCTAAATTTCATCCATTTAAATTTATGATGATATGGGTCACGTGAATACTAATCTATTTTGACTCAGAGAATGAGTTTTTAAATGGGTGAGTTAAATAATGCAAACTATATTGCCCAATAAGTTACTCCCTTATTCCTCAATTAATAATGTCGCACTATCTATATTTTTGTGTTACTAAACCATTTCTTATCATCAATCAGGGGTAGTATTCCAAAAGTGGGCTTTTTTCTTTTCCTTCGTATTTTGTGAAGAAAAAAAAAGCTCGAAAAAGATCATTTAGTACTTTTGGCTCTTTTGAGAAACAAGGTCTCAAAATTTACTATAATCACACTAAAATTGTTGCTAACAAGATTTGTGAACGTTGCAGTACATTTGACTAACACAAACACCATATTTTCCCTATGTAGATGTAAACTACTACTGGCTACATATCGATGCACAGACTTTCACTCTGAATAAATGGTCAAGTTGTGTATAGGTAATTGCTCTTTAAACCACTACAAAAATTAATGTAAAAATAAATTACAACCGTTTATAACTTTCAAAATTATTTTGCATTAAAATAATAAGTAATTAAAAATAAGACTCATTTACAACTCGTCCAAACTCACCTACTTTGGATTAAAAAAAAAAAAACTCACCTACTTGTGTTCCTTTTGATCCGACCTACTAGTGTTACTTTAATTTTCTATTCTTTTCCTTTTTTGAGTCTTGTATTTCCGCTCAGGCTGCTCAGCTCAATTCAATTGGGTGAGAGAGACTAATTTGAGAGCTTAAAGTTTACGATCGGATAATTAGGAAAAACTTCAGCGACAAATTTGGTTTGAACTAGCGAATCCTTAACTGCAAAATATTAGCTCTGATCGGCTGCGAAAAGTAATTTCTCAAATGATGTCTTTCTGAATTTTTAGGATAGGAAAATTGAAGCTATTTCCAACAAAACTATTTTTTGATAACTTAGTGTATCTGAACCAGTGTATCTTGATTAATATATATATTTTTTTAACACCGACGTATCTTGATTAATTACTGGACCAATTTCTTGATTTTAGCCCGTGTTGTGCCATTTGACAAGGTAGGGCTTATTCAGCAAGTAGTCCTTGTGGGGTAATATTACTTGGAACTGATGTCTTAGCATTTCATAGTATATACTCAAAAAAATTCCTTCACACTCATCCTATCTTGGCATTGGTCATTGCGATTTGAATAAGTTACATGCAAAAAGGGAGAGATACAGATCCGAATATTGATGTAAATTCACACGATGCAAGCAGATTTAACCCTCATAGATGGTTTCAAAAACATCTATGTCCTTCTGCCTACGGCTTGTGTAAATCATCCGAGGTGTAATTCTGCATTTAAAACTATTGAGCATCTCATTTTTCAATGTAAATCATCAAAGGAGGTGTGGAAAAATTCCCCCTTTGTTAATGCAGTCTCACCCTCCTGGGATTCTCTCTCATTTACTGAATGGTGGATTGGTATGGTCCAATCGCTTCGTAATTCTAGCGGAGTGGAAGATCTCCATGCTATTTTAGCCACTTTGTGTTGGATGTTATGGAAGGGGAGGAACATTGCATACTTTGATAAAAAGTACTGGACTTGCTCTGCTACAGTTGAAAAAGCGATCACCCTATGCGAGGAGTTCAAAGCAGCTACAGAATCAGTCCATTCCCTCCCTAAACTCTCCACACCACCCCACCCCACCCCTCGTCCTAATGTTATTAAACTTAATGTTGACGGTGCTGTTAACAAAAAGAATGACATTTCAGGTGTGGGTATTGTAGCTAGAAACCATTTTGGTGAAATTTTAGGATCCATCTCGATTCCTTTTGTGGGTTTCTTATCGCCACGCTCTACTGAGACTTTGGGATTTCGCGAAGCCCTTGTCACTGCAGCTATTAGAGGATTTTCTAAAATTATTGTTGAAGGTGACTCGTTACAGGTAGTTCAAGCTTTGATTCAAGATGGAAAGTCTCTATCTGATTGTAGCTCTATCCTTGCTGATTGTGTAGAGCTTTTTCCTTTATTTTCATCTTGTTCCTTTATTCATTTTGGGAATTGATATTCGCGCTCCAAGATTTACTGCAGGCGCTCCACCTTTTTGTTTTTACACTGTGATGTTGCTGGCAACATCACAGTGTAAAAACAAAATATACACTGATGTTGCCAGCAACATCACAGTATAAAAACAAAAAGGTGGAGCGCCTGCAGTAAATCTTGGAGTGCGAAAATCAGTTTCCTTCATTTTAACCGTTATTGTAATAGGGTAGCTCATTCATTGGCTAAGCGTTCCCTATTAGGTGCTAGATTGGAGTGTTGGGGGGGTCCTGTCTCCCAACATCTCCTAATCTTGCCCGTGATGATTTTCGATCTTCGGATCGCTCTTTGTCTTAATAAAATCATCCATTCTTCCGTGGAAAAAAATCATTTTTGGTAGGATCTATTTTTAAAGAAAATTAATCCCATATTGGTGACGGTATAAATATATGGACACATAATGCACTTGGGCTTGTTTGGTTGGTCAAATTAGACATGTGAGTAGATGATAAATTCCGCGGGATTGAATCACTTTTTGTTGGACAACTGATCCCGACAGTTTTCTCCAAATAAAAATCTTTTGCTTTCAATATTAATTCGCTCTTCGCATTTATTTAGTTTCTCGATCGATAACGATTTCCTCATTGTGTTTTCCCACCGCTATCGTTCTAAATAGCTGTCAAATTACAACATGTTTTTGAAAAAAATTGATATCTATGTAACACGTGATGTTTCTGTTTCCCGTTATTGTCAAGCAAAATAGATTGGAAAAGCGCTACCACAAGTTTGGGAAAAGATCGTACATTGATAGGTTTAAGCTAATGTGGATCTTACAACTAATTTACAGAGACCGACGGGTTCCCTCCGATGGGCACGTGGAGTTCATTTCGGGTACCGCATGGATGATTCAAGCGGTTTTTTTTATTTTTAAAAAAAAACCGAGTGAGCCCTTAAAAAATCAGTTCAATCCGATATGTGTAAGTGTTCGATCGAATCTTCCATTTTTCATTCAGATTACAGGATCTTGAAATATGAATGAAAATATGGAAGATTAGATTGAGCGCCAACACATATCAGATTAAGCTGATTTTTCATAAGTCCACTCGAATTTTTTAAAAATTACAACAGCTCAAATCATCTATATGGAATCTGGAGCGAAACCTGCATGCCCGTCAGTAGGGAACCGTTGGTCCCCTTACATTAGTGTTTATAGAGTTACTACTCAAAATCTACGGTATGCATCCATATTTGGGTATGTAAAGCTTGCGACTACGAAATTGTATCAAACTTGTACAAAAAAAAATTGTACTATAATCTTTGCACATCAGATAATTAATTAGTTCCTAACGTCAACATTGAAATCATTGTCCTTGTTGCTTGTGAGTGATGTTGAGAATCTTATATGCAATTAAAGTCATGAATTTCTATGTAGTAAATATGAATTGAAGGCAATTTAAAAAGGTGTACGTACCGTACAAACCAAAGAGATGCGCATACTGTAGCAATTGAGTAGTACTACAGGTACCGACCAGTACAGTAAGGAAATCGTAGGGATGGTTGCGCAGGGCCATCTCCGGCCACCGGACGGCCGATCCGAGCCGTTCAAAAATTCTAAAAAAAAAAACAAGGAAGCCTGTGCTAGATTCAATGGCATCCAACGCATGTAGGGTGCTCGATCCAAACACTCAATTTTCGTATATATATATATATGTGTGTGTGTGTGTGTGTGTGTGTGTGTGTGTGCAAGCCCCCTCGTTTTTTTTTTTTAGAATTTTTGGACGGCTCGGATCGGCCGTCCGGTGGCCGGAGACGACCCGGCGTGGCCGTCCCTACGATTTCCCTACGGTATTGATCGGTATCTATAGGATTTTCGATTTATGTGTATAAGGGCAAGTTTATCAATTGTTAAGTAAAAATGCTAGTAAACAGTGTACTTTTTTCATTTTACCTATTCACATCTCTCTCAACACTACACCAATACTATCTATTTAATCTATTCTCTATTAAAATATTATTACTTTTATTTTATGGGGGTGATAAGCATTGAATAGTGTAATTTGATAAGCTTATCTCCCTTTGTTTTGTCACACTTGCATGCATATTCGTCCGTTTTTGTTTGATATTGCACGCAAGGTGTGTTTTTGTTGAGCGACAGGTAATTGGAGAAAAGAATGGTCGTTACCAAGGCTTCCAATAATCCCCGGAGAAGTCCGGACATGCTTGGCATATGTGAGAAGCCTCGAGAGGTCATCCCGGGTCCTAAATGAAGTGTCCAAAGGAATGGAGGAAGACTTGGAGCAGAACGAAGGCCGAAAGCAACAGCAAAGCAGGCTGCCCAGTCCAGTGGCCCCTGGGATCGATCCCCCTCTGACCAGGGATCGATCCCTCTCTCCTGCGTGGACATTTTAAAGGGCATTTATGTAATTATTTTGTAAATGGGGAATATCAGCCCTTGGCCGAAATGTAGGGCACTTTTACTTTTGCACTTTCTCTCTCTACCTCCATTAATGGAGCTCCCACTTCTCTCCTCATTTATGCTTTGAGGAGGGTTTTTAAGCACGATCCGTTTACTTCCGAAGCTTTTGGTCTTCATTAAAATTGTAAGGAATCTCATTCTCTTCGAGGATCTTGTCTTTATTTCGAATTTAATCAATATTTAGTTTTCTCCTTATCTTTACCCTTGCTCATTTCATGTCTTCTTTTGATATGTGTGAGTAGTTTAGTAAGGTTAAGTTGTGGGATGGTTAGCATCCTGTAAAGGATATTGCTTGTTCTTCTCATGTAATTTTCGTTTTTCTAGCTTAAGCATGTGCTAGGGTCAATTTTATGTATCTAAACTTTGAGGTGTTAATTTCTTTGATCAGATATAGGCAAGGGTTAAGCTTCTTGCCACATTTGATACTTGGAGCTATGTCCCTCCTTGTGTTTGTCTAAATGCACCAAAAGAACCCTAGACATGTTTAACACTTTTGTTAAAAAGAGAAGAATCAAGCTTATCCTCACGTTATGGGTGTTAATAGTCCCTAAACCTAGCCTTTAGTTTAATCTCCAATTTAAAAAGCCGTAGTTAGGTTAAGTAGCCAATTAACTAAATCCTTCAGTTGGCCGTCTCAACGCCGAAATTTGGTTGGCGGTCCTAACGCTAAAATCTCTACGCAAGCTAATCTTTTAAACAAGTTATGGATGCGCTCCCTGTGGATTCGACCCCGACCTCCGGGTATTATTATACTTTCAACCGACCTAGCCCTACGTTTGGGGTATTCCTATTCCTATTCTAACACACATTATGGTCACAAGCAGGGGGGAGAGAGAGAGAACAATTAATAAAATAATATACACATGGTGAATAGTGCTTAGGTATATTTACCTAAGCACTGTTCATAGATGGATTTTACCTAAACCTTTACCTAATTTGGTGTAATGCTCATTTGAAGGTTTTGCTTAGGTAAAATAGCTGATAAAGTTGCTCTAAGAATTTGCAATTGCAGAATGTTTCAAACACGATGATGTAACAATTGAATAAATATCCGAGAAGAGCATGTTGTGATTTTCAAAACTACACTGTAAGCCCCATTTCCCTCCCCCAAGTCCCCTAGGATAGTATAAATTAGGTTTAATGAATGACAAAAAAAATAAAAATAAAACTACACTGACTACTAGTTAATTAAACCTAACGATGCTCTTGGCCAGCTTGAAACTGTAAAATAATATATTAATTAGGCTAAGGAGTTGTAGGGTAATATTAATTAGTTCGAGATGTGCGTATGGGGCTCAACGTACACATTTGTTGAGTTACTGCAATGATATAAAATCTAGCCTTTTTGTTGATGGTGTCTCGGAGCATTGTGTTGCTCTTTTGACTTAGCCAAAATACCCAAAAATCTCATATAATAACTGGATTGTTGCTGGACACTAACTAGGGTTAAATAAAACTAAAATAATCATCTTTGTTCGACCCAAAAATATGGGCAAAACTCAAGGCGTGAATGAATATATATATACATACGTGTAGGTGCGAAATGTGAACGGAAGATGAGAGTTGAGAGGTCAAGTGGGAAATTAAACTTTTCACATGTTGGCACGTTCTCCCTTATTAGTCCCTTTCCCTACTATACCGTCAACGACTCAACGCGGGTAGTGAAATTACAAACATGTTTGCTGGGCGGAACCAAGATTTTGACTCGGGGGAATCGGTTTGATAGACATATATTTTTTTTTATCTCAACGTATACTTATTACATCATAAAGTTTTTGTTTTTCAATACATTACATTTGTACATTGAAATTATTCAATGCAACTAAAATATACCAATCATTTTATTTTTTTCTTTAGGTTACTTCAACAGTCACGTGTTTATTTTTTAATTTATGAAACAAATTGAGAAATAAAAATATAAAATAACCTGATTTTTTATCATATCAAATCAAAATTATTAAGATTATAAGTAGTTATACACGAATAATTATCAATAATATTCAAAAATCAAGTATATATAAATTAAAAAATTAAAAACTGGGGGGCGGGGGCCGGGCCATAGTTCCGCCCCTGCATGCTTGTACATTATTGACTGCCCAATGCCCATACTCCAATCCTCTTTGCTTAAATAAATGAAATGATACAATCTAATATTGTGTGAAGTTCAAAATAAAAAAATCTAATATTGTGTACGTCCTCTGTTTCTTGCTAGTTTCCATAAAGAAAATCAGATCTTGTTATATTAGGTAATAGCTGATTTATAAAATGACCGCGTCAAATGATCAAAATAAAACTTGTAGTAGTCGCGCGCTCAACAACAATATTATTTTTTGTGTCTCGAGTATTTGATTAGTTACGCGCACCACCTCAATAACAGTGTTTAGTTCAATACTGTACGTGTAATGGCCCAATGCCCCTATTCCTCTACAGTAATAGTTTTGTTGCTCATTAAGAAGTTTTTAAAGTCAAGATTAGAAGTGACTCTATTAATTGAAAAAAATTCAGTGCCGAGCGAGTACCAAGTGGTGCCCACTCGCGCATCCGAGCCGTTCATTATGTGTTTGGATGGCTCAGATTTGGAGAGAGAAAAAGAGAGAGAAAGTGTTGAGATGAGAGGAGAGAGTGTTTTAATCCGAGCCGTCTAAAAATACATCGGACGGCTCGGATGTGCCGAGCGGGTGCCACGTTGGCAATACCCGCTCGACTGAAATATTCCTCCTATTAATTAGGTGTACAAACTTGGTGCGAAATCACATGATGAGCCGCCGCACGTATAGTTTGGTTCTTCGGACCACATGCCGGCTGCAACTACGGAGTCGTGAAACATTTGCCTTGAAATCAGGAACTCCAAAATCTTGGAAGCTGAAAATAAGTTACATGCGCCAGCAACATAGGGCAACTACCCGGGAGAGATTGTCTCATGTCTTTAGATACTATTGATTTTGAACTAGTACTTTTTTGCTATGTACGTGTTGGATCCGGTGCTAACCAACTTACCTAATAGCAATTGTTGTTAGGAAAAGGCGCAACTTAATCTTTAAAGGGCAGCGCAGAGCCCCGTATTTAGCGGCCTGCGGACATGAGGGGCTTCGCAATGCTGCCCATACAGCACCAACGAGTGAAGGCGGTTAGTCCTCCCCCAATACGTTTGCCCAGCTCCAATAAGGGGCGTCTCGAATTCAGGATGGATGCTGGCCCCCCACAACGTCAACAATATATTTATTTTTCACTGAATTTACGATCATATCTTGTTTATATAATTTCATATAAATAGAGACAGAAAATGTATGGATGTAATAAATAAGGGAAGTGTCAAAATCTACCCATTTTTTCGCTTCATAATCTGTCTATTTCTTTTCTCTTTTTTTTTTTTTTCGTTTTGAATGAATAAGGGTTGGAAGGGGCATCAGAAATGACAACC